>JAMPIV010022002.1:0-350618 GCA_024509875.1 Oreohelix idahoensis | reverse complement strand
GATTCACCAAGATATTAAGAACAAGTGCTCACAAGTTTACTCGCATAAATATTCAGTACGAATAACTCGTAAGCTTATAGTCTAAACCAAATTCAGCTACTCAGTACGTCAGTGCATGAAGTGAATTCATCTACTCTAATCGTGTATTGCACGATGAACATTCATTCAAGCAAGCTTCATTACACGAAACACACTTGTTCCGAAAAGATCATTTCGTGAAGATCTCTAGTCTAGTTCGTGCCTTGTGAAGATCAGACAGCAGACATTTTCCCGAGACAATTGTTACCAATCGCTGAGGGACATTACATCTTAACAGTTCTCACTACTATATGTGCAAGAGTTTCAGCTATATTTACTCGTCTTGGAGATAACCCACACGACGTAACATACATCTACATTGGACAGTCAGCGCATACCATCGCATACTCATACATTGGAGGAAATTTGAAAGACTTATAGACAGTGTAGAGTGGTTATCAGTGTGGTAACACTTAATTTATCCCATCATCATTTCACTTTTTACATAGGTTTACTCTCATATTTAATGTAAATTATTGACATTTCATTTGTGTGTGATGATTACAAAGTCGTTTAAGGTATCACTCGCGCTGTCTGTGTTTAGTATTTACGTATAGATAAAATCCTTCATTTAGGAGGTTGGGGGCTTTTTTTTTAAATCGAGATCTGAGGGTAGAAGTTAATGTGGTAAGGAAACAAATTATTCTTCATTTTCATACACTCTCAGACTTTTCATAGCAAAGAAGTGATCTGTTTCAGGCTATTTGCATCTCCATCAAGTTTTTTTTCTCCAAAAATGGTACTGGTGACGGTCACATATGTTTTCTATGCTGCTCAAATGTTGGGCATCTTTGAAGCAGATGTTCAGCAGTCATTTTATCAGTACCACAGTTACACACATCGGTAGTTCCTATCTTTAGCTTGTTGAATAGATAATATTGCAATCTTTTTTGGCCAGTGCGAAGTCTGAAGATTATCACTTATGAACAAATAGGAAGCTGGGCATTCGGAACAGCAGGAAAAACAGTGATGCTTATTACCAGATAATAGCTCATCGCCTGTGAGATGCTTTTCCACCAGGTTTTACTAAAGTGCTTAACTTGCATAAAAAATTGAATAAAATAACTGGAATGACACACAAACAAGCACACATACACAAAGATATAACGAAAGAATAAACACGATTATTGTCTGAATCGACTGCTTTCGTGATCAATCAATCAATCAATCAATCAATCAATCGATCAATTAATGGCCTTTAGATCCCGCAGGAGCTTAGGCCTTCAACAAACACATGCCAAATCTTCCTGTCACGTGCCATCCACTCAAGCTCTTTCCACGTCTTCCTAATCACTTTTACCTCTGTCTCCAGTTCTCTTCTCTATGTCTTTCTTGGTCGACTGTTAAAGTCGGGTTTTTGATTAAGGGGAGTTAACCGTTAAAAGATTTGTTAGTACGGGTCGTTTTTGGGTATACGCCCCTGTAAGCTCACTTTTTGTGATGAGATGAATGCGGAGTGATTTTTCTGAACACAGCTCCACTGTCTAGCTGTTAGCTAGTTTTAAAAAAAATATATGATAGAGGAATCTACTCGAATGTTCGAGATACAGAAAGTGTTAGTAAGCGGATGAGTCCAGCTCACACATAAAGAAACTGGGTGTTAGCTCTGAAATGAATTCTGATAGGGTGAACTGTTTTAAGCAACGGAGATTGCGGGCAGTTTCTGCGGGAGTTTTTGGTGCGGGCAGAGCTTGAAGAAGGTTGTTCCTTCTTGCTAGTGTGTCCCGGCGTATTTTGTGATTTTCATATGAAGGGAATTTAGTAATTATAGAGGATAATGTTTCTGAAATGTAGATTGAAGAGAACGTATTGTTATCACTGCTAAGCCAAGGTGTTAAGGGATAGAGAAATTGCCCGAATTCTCTCGTTTGTTGTCTAGGATCCATTCGTTTTAATAAAGATGTTGAAGTTCTTTTATTTTTAATTTGGTTTGCATTGTCAAATATTCTGGAAGTCAATCTACTTGGATACCCTCTTCTGTCAATCTTCAATTACTGAATAAGGCTATCAACTGGTTAACTGAACCTTGAATGATTGAACGAACCTCTTGACTTAGACGATTTGGCAAACAGTTTAATACGCAGTAAGTACGAATTCACAAAACGTCACAATCACGAATATGGCATGAATACTCCCTCTAACTTTCAGTCTACCACTATCTTGGTTCGCTTGTATACAATGTCACTCAACTTTTCCCTAGTTGATACTTTTGTAATATCATTCTTTGATTCCATTTAACATCGGGGTATTGAGCCTCCCGGCATATCAAATATTCATTATATCTTTTTCCAACAACATCGGGGGATTTGAGCGTCCCGGTATGTTTAATATTTATACATCATAACTTCCACTCCATAAACTTCGGGGAATGAGTCCTCCCGTTATAACACTGTTCAATTATATTTTCAACACACTTCTTTGTATTGGGAACCACCGTCCCGTACTGACTTCAACTATACTCCTGGCATATTCTCATGCCTCTTATTTAAAGCACATAGCTTACCATTTTTCCAGAAATATTTCATGAATACATACTCCAACATAATGGCTGATACACAAGCCATTTTTAAGCACACATCTTGACGCTCTGACGTCACATTCCCCTCTCTGCATCATACCTAGATACTCATCTCACCGCGACCGCTTTCATATATTTCTTGCGTTCAGTTGAGGTACAACATGGTGTGACAAAACCCTGGCACTAATAATAAGTTGCCCTGATAAAAATCGCACCATGAAGCAGCCTCAACATTACCCCTCACGCTCCCGAGCGTTTACTTCAGGAAACGCGCAAGATCCTGCAGGGTATAACCTTAAGCAATCTTACGTACGGATACACCTTACAGACAAGCAATCCAAAGAGAAGTATCAGGAATTTGACATATACACATAAAAATATGAAGAGCAATTATTAAATAACCAAAATTGCAATAAAATTTGAGTCCATATATCCGGACGAAATAGCAAGTCCAGAAGACATAATATGATGTCCAAACAAACTGGAACCATAAACCTGGATGCAAAGATCCATGTGAACTATATCAGTCCTGGTGAGTTGCAAATCGCGACAACAAGTCAGCTAACCAATTGTCCTCACCGCGAATATGCTTGATTTCAAAAGAAAACTGTTGCAGTAGCAGAAACCATCTGTAGATTCTTGAGTTCTTAAATGCTTTTGGTTTCATTGAGGTCAAAGGATGATGATCTACCTCAACGTAAAATTTTCGTCCGAGCAAGTAGCGAGAAAGTTTTGATATGGTCCAGACGAGAGCAAGGAGCTCTCTTTCTCCCGCCGAATATTTCTTCTCTGCTGCAGATAACTTCCGGCTCACAAAGAAGCAAGGATGGAGTACGTCGTTGACAAGTTGCATCAAACTGCCACCGATTCCCATCTGAGAAGCGTCTGTGCGAATATAGAAGGGTTCATGGATATCTGGCAGAATCAAAATAGGATGATTCGCAAATAGTATTTTAATCTTATCCAATGCTAACTGACAAGTCTTTGACCACAATAATTTAAGAGGAGCACCTTTGCGGGTCAAATCTGACAGAGGACCAGAGATAGACGAAAAGTCAGGAATAAATTTATGATAATAGTTGATGAGCCCTAACAGACTACGGACCTCTTTCTTATTTTTCGGTATCTGAATGTTCAGGATTTTATTCACCAGACTATCCGAAGGATAAAGCCGATGATTACCAAATTTTGACGATAAACGGGACTGTATGGACTCGTTCATTATGAGATTTAAAATGAGGGCTATGGATTTGAAGATCCCAAAAGATAGGTGGCCTATTATCTTTTCAGACTACTTAACAGGGGAAGCAATGCGTTGTTTCATGTCAATTGATGAAACAAGTCGATCTGATTTCGATATTGTTGCCAATACTTTGATGGCAAAATTTCAGCTCACTGAGGAGGGTTTTCGATCCAGATTTCACTCTGCAGTTCCGTCCAAGAATGCAGATTTTGGAGAGTTAATTTCTTCTATTAAATTGTACTTGGGTCGATGGATAGATTTATCGGGTATCAATAAATCTTTTGATGAATTATTTGACCTAATGCTCAGGGATAAAGTTTTATCTACCTGTGGCGCAGATTTTGTTAGTTTTTTGCAGGAGAGAAAGCCAAAATCTATCAATGAGTGTCAAGAATTGGGGAGAAACTACATGTCTGCACATCCAAACAAGGAAATTCGTAAGGTTTCTTTTGATAATGCATTACCTGTATGTGTTTCGTACCACGACGGAGGAGTAGGTGACAACCGTTCTCGCCCAAGGAGTACAGAGGGCAGATATAGGAGTGATTATCGATCTTCCTTTCAAGGACGGTACAATTTTCCTCGTCGTCAGTCACCATCTCACTTCGGTGGGTATAGATATTCTAATTACTCTAACCGAGGTCGTGGACAACACTACGGTAATAGCAGTGATGATATACATCACAGATTTGATAGAAGAAATTCGGGTGAACGCTTCAATGGAAATGGTCGGTGTAATTTTGATGGGGTAAACAATAAGCACGGCAAACAATGCAATCACAAACCTGATCACAAAAATGATTGTAAAGTGGCAAAAGGGAAAGCAGACCATGCTAACGTCTGTACCCAACTTTGTGATCATGATAGCCATGTTGAACAGGCTAATGCATGCATTGTACGCTCAAGCAAAGATAACAATTGCACTGAGTGTAATACACTTTATGAGCCAGGTGCTAAAACTAGACTTTTGTGTGGCCATATTTTACCAGCGATGTCTGCGATTTTATTGGTCGCCTTACATTACACAAAGGGTTTATAGATCACAAACCAGCCACCATTCTTCGGGACACAGGATGCACGATTGTCGGGATACGGAAATCGTTGCTGGATAAATTATCATTTACAGGAAAGTCACTGAAATGTGTTACTTTTGGTGGTAACATTGAATGGTTTCCCATGGCAAAGGCGGAGATCGACACACCATTTTATTCAGGGACTGTACTCGTGTGTAGCTTGGAGAACCCTGTAAGTGACGTGATACTTGGTAACATTCCAGGTGTAAAAGACTGTTCACCTGAGGAAAATGCCGAGTGGGTCAACAAGCACCCATTGATGGCGAATGCGGTCACTACAAGAGCTCAGCATGAAGCAAGCATTTTGACCGATGCATCTCCATCTGTCATGGAGGAGACGCCACTGAGAAATGCTCAAAACATTTCTCCGATTATCTTTACACAAAAACAAAATGAGGATGAATCTTTAAAGAAATTATTCACTTTTGCTGAAACAAAACATTGTTATCACTTCTAAGCCAAGGATTGTACGGCTTATTTACCATGTACTGTATACGGAGGTGTTGGACTGCTGATGTTCTATGATGTGCTTATTTACTGTGAGACCGTGATGTCTACGTTTGCTGTGTCGTAATAAAACTATTTAAACGCTTTCAGTCGTTACAACGTTTTCCTGACTCTTACGTACTGTAATGTGTGGTTACAGCCTGTGTTGGTATGCCAGAACCTAGTTACATTCGCGTTTGTTGACAGTCACCTACTCACACATCAGTCGGCCACCTGTAAGCGCGACCTATCTAATTCTGTCATTGTCAGTCCTTGTTTGTACCACACCATCCACCATCATCAACAGTATTGAACTTAATATGTACCACTGATGTTCACCCACAAACATAGTGGTAACATCTACCTCTGTCTCCAGTTCTCTCTCTATGTCTTTCTTGGTCTACCTCTGTCTCCAGTTCTCTTCTCCATGTCTTTCTTGGTTTACCTCTGCCTTGTGATCAAATGCACTGCTTATTTCTGGATATATCAAATGAACTTACCAGACACATAGATAATCCAACCAACAGAACAGAGTAACAGACTGAAAGAGAACTACATATGTGTTTTACCTTTGTATGCCGGCAAACTTGTTATCATCCGTCCCCTATTTTATTCATGTACAGTGTGCTCGCGACTGACGCGAGTGTTGCATTCTGGATTGTCGCGTGTAATTTCGAATTCGTGTAAATTGAGATCAATCTTTTTAGTGATATTCTATACTCAGTGTGGCAACCCAGAATCTACGGGAATCTACTTTAGAAACACTGAGTTCTTTAAAGATCAACCTTAACCAAATTGTGTCTGTTTTCAGATTTTATTTAGAATTTGAAATAATTACAGCCAATATGCAACTTTTATCTGAAGGGTCATCACCTTCCTATTGTTTCATAGACAGAACGGTGGAAAATTCAATGTAAATCAAACTTCACTTCAAAGAAAAATCGATTTCCTATCTTGTCCAGTTCACGAATAGGGTGAATTTTGGTTAGCTAACTTGTGAGTTTTCACTGGGGACGAAGAAGGTCAAGGTAGTCCCATAGCAGATACTACCGTAGGGGAGTGTAGTGGTAGAGACTTCACTATACTAGGTCCAGCATCGAGAGGTGGGGGTGACTTGTTCCCTTCTTCGCCGCCTTTTCCTTCCTTAACTCAAGTTAAAAGCCAGGTACCCCATTTATAGATGGGTAGACTGAAGTGTGTGAATACCGTGAATGGAACCCGGCAATCTTTGCCGCGAGAGACCAGTGCTCTAACCACTCTGCCAGTCGGACGCTCAAAGCAGGTACGTTTAATTCTGGGGAGATGAATAGTTTAAAGGTGCCTAGGCTTTTATTTTTTTCCCCGTCCGTCATCTAAAGACCTACAAAATCATCATTTGAAGAGACCCCAACGCCATTGAATGAATGCTATGCTGTGGACCCCAGAAGGAAGGCAAAATAGAGGCCGACCAATAACAGCCTGGCGGAGAACTGTGGAAGCCGAAAAGCAACGCACGAGCCAGAGATGGTGTACTGCACGAATGATAGCTGCCGACCGAGCAAAGTGGAGACGATTTGTTGCCACCCTGTATCCGCCACTAGGCGTGATGTTCACTGACTGCTTTAACAGCCAAAGTCTAGGGATCCAAAAAGTGGAAGAGTGCAAAAAACGTGCAATTACATTCTTAGAGTGTTTTTGGTTTCTTTCCATTATACAGTGTAATCAAACTGTACATGAACACCGTCATTTGAACGCTTTTCTTTGTTGATTGTAACTTATTTCGGGAGAGTATATACATATAATGGAAACAATACAATTTTTCAACACGGTTGCATTCCTCAGCTGTGACCAACGTACACACGGCGAGAATTGTGTTATTTTAGATTCAATTTAAAAGTTCTTTGATGACAACATTTCGTGTGAAAGTGCGTGGATTGTTTTCAAAGAGTATTCCCTGATAATAAGTGGTTTTTAACAACAACTTTCAAGTTTTCAAGATTTGTACATCGGGTGAGTACTCATGCACACCAATTTTTATGCACTTTTTCTTTGTCGAGCGATACTAATTTCGTGAAAGAATTAAAAAAAAAAAAGTATTTGTTTTATATAACACCCACGACGCACAAGTTGCACACCGTGCGTTGCGCACTTTTTTTTCTGGGGCGAGTTACTATTTTGAGTGAGACCGACCGACGTAACATACATCGGTAATTATGTTAGTTGGGATAATTGGGATGGGATAGCCCCGTCAGCCATAACTGACTACGAGAATGCCCCCCCTCCCCCCCCCCATGAGGTGATACTCCTCAGCTGCTTATTTTCCTGGTGTTCCTTTCGACGTTATCTCCTCTCTTCTGCTTGTCGTGAAAGCTTCTATTTGCTCAGTCTGAGGTGGCGCCGTAGAGAGCATCGTCACTTGGTGCGATAGGAAGCTTCATCCACCTAGGTTGATGGATTTATGTCCAGTGTCCTCGTGTCTCTCTTTGTCACGAAGTGGATTTAGGCTTATAGAGTTTGCCTGAATGAAAACAAGACCCTAGTATGAGAAAGTCTGAGAAGATAGAATTTAGATGGAAAAATGACATGCCTGTGGACAGATGAGACTATTGGCTCAAGGGCTAGAACCAGGATTTGACTCTCCCCTTGCCGCTTCGTGAATTCAGAGAAGCTATAGAATCACCCCCCTCTAACTACCTTTAACCACCAGGAGATAAGGTGTATAAAACGACCACAGACACCACTATACAGACAACATAGAGTAAGTATAGTAAATTGTAGAAGCTGATCCAGTGTACAGTAAATATATATTTATTTACACAATAAAACATTAAAATTCCATCATACATCAATCAAATAAATAGCGTGCACTGTTGCACGGCCTGAAAAGCAAAGTAACAATTAAATTGATAGACACTAGAAAAAAACCCAATCACATTCACTCTTTCTGTCACCCTGCTGAGGAACAATAAAAATGGTGAGTGATTTTTGGCTGTCAACTTTAGCCTCCACTCTCTAATACAACTAAGATTTCTACTGTTGCCTCTTCCTAAAAGAACGTCTACACAGCTTCCAACTTGGTAGGCGATATGAGCCGCTAACTAACACCACTGGAAATGCTAAAATAATAGGCTTGGCTTACAACGATGGCTCAGTGTCTATCCGTCAAATGGATAATGAACAGATCCTACTGGTCCTGTCTTTTTTTCCCTCCTTCTCTCTCTCTCTCTCTCTTGGTCTCAGTGTCTCTCTAACACTCGACGACTGATGATGCGGCGTCTCCGTTATGCTCTTCTCTCGTTACTATCAGGACCCAGGTATTGCTCCCGAATTCGGTGATGATGATGATGGTCGGGTATCAAGCATGAGGTACTTGATTAACTGTCGAAAACTTCTCTGCTGCTGACTAGCTTCTATAACTTTCTACTTTTAACCCGCTCCAGATTTAGAGGAAAACACAGCCTTGATTTCTGGCTGTATGCAATTACACCAGTCTCCCGGCCACGTGCCGTTGCTGCAGATTATAATAGCGATGAGCTCTGGGCTTTAGGATAGATAAACCTGTTCCCGCTCCTCACTGCAAAAAGAGCTGTTTAGGTCTCGCTGAAAAGTTGAACTTGACTGAAATAGACCGTTTAGGTTATTTTCTTTTCGCTGCTGGCGATATCTCGAGTCCTCTGACCCCAGTGATATGTCCTATTGCCGTGGGTAATTTGTATATGGGCAAATTACGCTCCCCCACTGTTTGCTGTGACCAATTGCCGCTTTTCTTCCCCGCAATGGAGACGATAAATACGTAGTCGCACGGCAGGCAATTATTTTCTTCAGAGAGACTTGCCCGCAGTTTACCGACTCATTATATACAAGAGAAAAACCCCCACGGATTTCCTCCTACGTCTATGCTAAGCTTTCACTCGGACCAATAGAAACGCTAGAAGAATAAAATACTGCGACCTACGCCAATAGATTTGAAAACAACGCGAAGACCGCGTGTCCAAAAATTGCGTCACGTTACGTGACGGCCGCGTGCGTTTCTGACTTGCGTCATACCGACGTGCATGAAATAGCGATTTTCGTAAACAACGAAAATCTACGTGATCGTAAAAAATCTATAAGAGAAGAACTGGCCGAGTGTAAAATAAACCTACCGACATAAAGGAACCCATTTAAATTCCTACACAAAAATACCAAACACGATATATATATTCAAATGAGAAGAAACATGGCAAACACATATAGTTACAAAGATAAGAAGAATGATGAAAATTCAAAATAGAAGAACAGAATCGGGCCTGTTGAAGGACAGAATTACAGTGCAGCATCACACTCTTGTACACATCTTTGAACCTCAGCTGCGGTCGCCCAACATTTACAGATCTGAAATCAAGAAAAAATTATTTTAGTTAGAATATATTTCTGTATGTCTTGTCAGATATATTGTTCATATTATGTAGATAATTAGGATAATACGAGCAGGTACCCCGCCACCACATGACGAGAAATTATTATGTTGTTTCTCTTGTTGCGGCATGTCCTAATGACGTCACTAATTCTCACTTGGTCATGTCATTCCTTTCCATTTGAGCTTTATTGGATCTGTTTAGCCAAACTTATCACGTGACTTATGGTCTATGGTCAGTGGTTGATGGTTGATGATCGATGGTTGATGGTTGATGGTCAGTTGTTGATGGTTGATGGTTGATGGTCAATGGTTGATGGTTGATGGTCAATGGTTGATGGTCGATGGTTGATGGTTGATGGTCAATGGTTGATGGTTGATGGTCAATGGTTGATGGTTGATGGTCAACGGTTGATGGTTGATAGTTGATGGTTGATGGTCGATGGTTGATGGTCAGTGGTTGTGGTCAGTGGTTGATGGTTGATGTTCGATGGTTGATGGTTGATGGTCGATGGTTGATGGTTGATGGTCAGTGGTTGATCGTTGATGGTTGATGGTCGATGGTCAGTGGTTGATGGTTGATGGTTGATGGTCGATGGTTGATGGTTGATGGTTGATGGTCAATGGTTGATGGTCGATGGTTGATGGTTGATGGTTGATGGTCAATGGTTGATGGTCAATGGTTGATTGTCGATGGTTGACGGTTGATGGTCAGTGGTTGATGGTTGATGGTCAGTGGTCGATGGTTGAAGGTTGATGGTTGATGGTCAATGGTTGAAGGTTGATGGTCAATGGTTGATGGTTGATGGTCAATGGTTGATGGTTGATGGTCAATGGTCGATGGTTGATGGTTGATGGTCAATGGTTGATGGTTGATGGTCAATGGTTGATAGCTGATGGTTGATGGTCAATGGTTGATGGTTGATGGTCAGTGGTTGATGGTTGATGGTCGATGGTTGATGGTTGATGGTCAATGGTTGATGGTTGATGGTTGATGGTCAATGGTTGATGGTCGATGGTCAATGGTTGATGGTCAATGGTTGATGGTTGATGGTCAGTGGTTGATAGTTGATGGTCAATGGTTGATAGTTGATGGTCAATGGTTGATGGTTGATGGTTGATGGTCAATGGTTGATGGTTGATGGTCAATGGTTGATGGTCAATGGTCAATGGTCAATGGTTGATGGTCAATGGTTGATGGTCAATGGTCGATGGTCAATTGTTGATGGTCAGTGGTTGATAGTCAATGGTCAGTGGTCAATGGACAATGGTTGATGGTTAATGGTTGATGGTCAATGGTCGATGGCAATGGTCGATGGTCGATGGTCAATGGTCCATGGTCAATGGTCGATGGTCTGTGGCCAATGGTCGATGGTCAGTGGTCAATGGTCAGTGGTCAATGGTCGATGGTCAGTGGTCGATGGTCGATGGTCAGTGGTCAATGGTCGATGCTCAATGGACAACGCCCCATGAAAGATTAATAAGCTTGTGTGCTCTTTAATTGATGTTAAATATAGCTTTCACGGTGCAATGCGCGCCTTCCGTATTTTCCCGACAAACTGGTGGGAATGTGACATTTCTCAGACCATTAGGAACTTGAGAAATGACGTTCCTCCGATAACGCGGTATACGTGTTTCTAAAAATCACCGCGTTTTTTAATTTCACGCAATAAAAATAACAGGGCTTATGGGGAAAATAGTGTTATGGCAGAACACCCAAAACCTGTACAGTCTCGCAAGTAATACACTGAAAACAAAACAATAACAAACCCAACCAAGATGCGGTGTTTGGCGCCTTTAGTGCTAGCACTAACCTGAGGCACTTCTGCGGGATTCGGAGATTTCTCTTTTAGGTCTTCATGTATGGTTACTGCTTTCTCTTAAATGTTGACAAAGCTTGCTCCCTATAGCTTTTTATTTTGTTTATTTGTTTGTTTTGTTTGATCTTCGATATAAACATCCAAAAGTATTTCAATTTCTTCTATTTCTTTAGGCCTTTCTAATAGACTTTGCTGCACTCACAGTTGTTTCTGCTTAACTTACTACTCCCTTACTTAGTCACCCCTCTTCTTCCGTGAGGTGTAGAGGTTTGGAAGAGAGAGCGCCCTACTATCCTATCGGCTGTCTTCCTCCTGGCCATGTTCAAATCTAGTCCTCGGTCCTTCAGAGATTGTCTAATGTTGTCCTCCCAGCGAACTCTGGGTCGTCTCGGAGAACTGGATCTCTGGCTCTTAGTTTCCCATACTTGTCGTGGTAGCCGATATCGCTTCTCGGCCTTTTGGCTACTAAACCAGAGTTTAGTGGTAGACGATCTTCTTCCTGCTAAAAAAGTTCATTTTATTTTCGCAGCGTTGTCTGTGATAGTGCGCAATGTGGAGTCCTTCATGTTCTCTCTGTTCTTTCAAAACGTTTTATTATTTCAAGATTTCTCATCAATAATTACAGCTTTAACTTTTTCTTTCATTAGTTGGATTCTTGTAACCAGGAAGTTTACTCATGTTTAGGGTGCTCTATTAAATACTGTGATTTCAAAAACAAAGTAGACAAACTCGGGAGAACAGCGCAATACACACTCGCAGAGCGTGAAGTGTGTGTGTGTTGTGTATTCCTCCACGGGTCACTACGTTCAGCTGCGTAGCGCTTTCGTATTCACCTGGTGTTACTCGATAGCGCAAAGTATACTCACCTGGCGTATGAGCTAACACGATTTCGCGTTTTGGTGATTTTATGCCCCTATCTATCTACCGCGAATGCATAAATTCACGCATTACAACATACATTGTAAAAGAAGAGACAATCTGGTATAGTTTTCCCCATGATACCACTTTGGACTTGACTGAAATGACGTATTCCCCTCTCTTTGTTTTGATGTTTGCACAGTATCAGTGTCTTCATTGAGGGTTATTTGTTTTCCGTTAAATGACTAATTCTTGTAAGTTCTTGATTCATGTTTGTAACCATGAATACAGATTGTTTTTTAAGGTATTTACTATTCTTTCTTTGTAGCACGCCCCTTTCAACCATCTACCATATACATGGAGCTGTTGGTTATATCATGACGCGTTTCATTTATTGTAATATTTTCTCGTTTGTATTTATTTTATGCTCTATACTATATTATTCCTCTCGTATGTATTTTTACATTTTAGTTATAATTCATACTGTTTTATTGTTTAGAAAAATGGTATTGTCTATACTGGTTGTGGTAAGCTTCTAAATACACTATCTAAATTAGATTATAACAGTATAGTGCATAAAGTCAAAGATAAGATAGTACTAAAACGTTTCTGCGAGAATCGTAAGTTGTCGCCTACGCCTTCAGCTTATTATTTGATAACGCAATGGCCGAACCAAAAGGGTACCCTATTTTTCAAATTCGTCATTGAGACAAACGTTCCACTTCCCTAGGTCAACTAAGTATTTGCCTAAAATGCATTGTAGAGGGGAGGGGAAACGGAGATAACCCAACGCAAATCACGTCTCACATTGTTTAAAACAAATAAAACTAACTTGCTAGTATTGCCCTTAGGCGGTTTTCACAATACGAGGAAAAAGTTAGAAATGTGAACACTACGATCGGGAAAACACGCTTAGCTCTTGTTGCGAATGACGTAATTCTCGTGTATTACGAGAGACTCTCGTAAGTACATTGGAAAAGAATTGAACAGGAGGTAGTTTTAAAAAAATAAACAACTAACGTAGAAAAAAAGAAGAATTTTGAACCAAGCCACGTAGCCCCATAAAAATCATATATTCGTGTACCTGACGACTTGCTGACTAAGAATATGGAGTTAGTTATCTAAATAGTCCATTAAATAATCAAATATGTGTAATAATACATAGAGAATCGGAGATACTGTCAGGTCAATTCATATCTGCTTAGATTGGATAGCATATTTTTTGGGGAAAAAAAATTAGGTGAAAGATAGGCTAAGATAGTACGATGAAGGGGATTGGGTGGAATTTGAAGTGAGGCGAAATATTATTGGCCGACCTCGTACTAAACATATATTACCCTAGTAACGTAGTAGAAAGTTGAATTGTATTTTTGAAAGACTTTGTTTACAAGTGAAAAAAGGATAATCATTGGCCAGAGTAGTTGATATTGGGGGAAAAGCATTAGAAAACAAAATTTTGCCAAGGAGCGATGAGAGCAGGCTTGTGCTGTGTAAACAATATTTCTCAAAAGCCTGGACAGAACGGCAGATCGAAAGTGTGCCAGTCATCTTTCACTTGTGTATTTCATTGAATAAATGTGGTAAGATTGACTTTATTAACATGTATCTAAAATAAAAATTGAATGTGAGATAATAATGTACGACTATAAGTAAGTGGGTCTGTAGCAAACTTAGGCAGAGCCTAGAGATTGATCCACCATGTGATAGACTATCAGAGAAGTGTTAGACTACAAGAAAATATGTATGATTGTCATCAAGGAGCATAACACCTATCCTATTGTATGGAAGAGATTACAGCTGGAATTGCAGTGGCGTTGTAACTATTAGGGGAGAGGAATACTGGTGTACATTGTCACATCAAAAGATAATGGTGGCATAGGTTGGCATAAAGCTATGACCCTTTTCGTTTGTTTGTAATGTACCTGTACTTAAATGTGGAATAGTATTGTATACTAGGTATAAAGAAGGATGCATAACCTTCACATTTCAGGGTCCTGAATACTGACGTTAATGTAGTACCAAACGCTTGAGAACTGCTCGATTCAGGACTCTGTCTGTATACTTCGAGCTCATGCTAGTGGCCATTGCCTATCAAACAGGTGGAACAGATTGTCGAGCGAGCAGAGGAAACGATCTACCTGTATTCTCCTGCCAAGTTAAGTTCTTGTTCGGCACCTGGCAGCTCAACTTAAAAGAACTAGAAAGTGATAGTGAAGAAAACTGTGAATAGTTATTAATATTTCCATAAGTGACAAACGAAAACAGACATAACTTAAAGGGAGTGATTATAACCAACAACCTATTGTTTGATACCAGTATTACCTCAAAGTAGAAGAATACAACTACACACTTATATTAGAATAATATTGTATGTATGGACAGAAGATCTACTGTGTTATTGGACTGTTGTAAATGATTCTTTTGATTTCACTTTTGATTGTCAGTCCTGGTTCAAAATAAATTAGAATCAGGATCATAAATTGTAAAAAAATTATATTTACACAAATTTCAACCACTGTCTTAAATAACATAGCCTTTTAAAGTGTCGTTTGTATGTTATTGTTGTAATACTGTTGGTTGTTGTGGATAATAAACTATTTGTTTGTATGTTAGTTGGTTATTGCACATTACACTCTACATTCATAACCCTAGACACTACACGAAGTCACTTTATATAATAATATAGATTAATTTTGAATGAGATCAAAAGGGTGGTAGCGGAAAGGTACTCTGAAAAGTTTACAATACTATTTGTTAAATTCAGGGACCTTCATAGCTGATCTCATTTAATACAATAAAAGTACATAACAACAATTCATAACATCAAAACCCACCACACTGGTATGCATTTAATGTTGGCTGGAGGTTTATTTATAGTCAGTACAGTACGTCAGTTGGTAAGCACTCTTTAACTATCACATTGAGTTGGCTTGTAGATTTTAAAGCTAAAGGTAGTGATATATCAGATCTTGCCGTGGCGGAGCGAAGCGTTAGAGACTTCACTATACTAGGTCTAGCTTCGAACATTGAGAACGACCAGTTACCTTCCTCGCTGCCTTTGCCATCCTGAACTCAAGTACTCAGGTACCCATTTACACTTTGGTTGACTTGAACGCGACGTCCATGGGTTTCGAACCTGACACCTTTGCCACGAGAGGCCAGCGCTCTAACCAATTTGCCAATCGGGCGCTCTTATAGATTATATTTCCAAGTAAATAATTATTTGATGCTTTTGTCTCTGTGAGTGCCCTCTGCCCGTCCAACTTTGTCTACACTGCAGTCAAGATATCTGTGACATTCTACATCCTGTAGGGTTATTTCTTCAAGTGCAATCTTGTTACCTTTTGCTGCATGTACTCTCTTTGTCCAACCAAACAGACATTCATAAATCATAGACCAGTTGTCATCACCAGCTGAGCAGTTCATATTCACACAATCTGTTTATTTCCCGTCTCCATGGAAACGTGCTGCCTTCAGTGGGGTGACTTCCTTGAATTAATAATAACACAGAGGCACTAAAAGAAAAATATAACAAAACAATATGGATTGCGTAAATTGAGAACTGTCAGAAAAAATTAATAGGGGAAGCATGGAGCGACAAATCGCTATAGTGTCGGGTTCTGTCTGTTCAAAACACTTAATCGTAACGATTATCAAAAAACACAACAGGATTTGCAACGTTAAAAAACAACAACAACAACAACATAACCTTGTCCGTAACTGAAATCATATTCAATGTCTCTTCTTGGGGGATGCAAGCGGTTCTGCCGCACTTGGCGCCGACTTTGGGGAGGCACCGAAGTGTATTAAAAAAGAAATGAAAACGATAAAATTCTAAAACAATCAGTAAAATAAAACAGAAAATGTCCCAGTAAATAATTATTTGCATTTAAGAAACTAATCGTTTCTTCCCCCCCCCCCTTCTCTCTCTCTCTCTCTCTCTCTCTCTCTCTCTCTCTCTCTCTCTCTCTCTCTCTCTCTCTCTATATATATATATATATATATATATATATATATATGTATATATATATATATATATATATATATATATATATATATATGTTACGCACAAATAATTACTTTTTCCAAAGTCTTTGTATGATCATTTTTCGTATGTATGATAATTTTTTGACTGAAAGGTGTATTATGTTTTTTACAGTCAAAGGGACATAACCCGAGATATCGAGACTACAATTTTTTAATGAGTTTGCCTTCTCTTGTATAGAGACACGTTCGGTCTATAATTTCTTGAACGAAGCGTGACCATATCTCCTTATTTGGTAGTATCAGTCAACTGTTGTAGATGTCTGAAACCTGTCTTAACGCTTCTGTTCATGACCATAAAAGGCGTGACTGTGTAAGACTTTTATCTCGAATGTTCTTAGAATCGTCTTATGTGAGCGGCGACTCAGATATTGGAGTTCTGCGCATGTCAAAACTGGTAGTTCGTTTGGTGTGTTCCGCCCAGCTCGGGAGTTTAGAAATGGTCTGAGCAGCGAGCGGACGCAATGTGCGTCTTGTGATTTTCTGAGGGAAATACATTGTCTTTGTGAGTTAGTTAGCTAACTAGACTATTTCCCAGTATTATTCAAGCCTGCCTGGAGGCATATGTTCGTGGTTGATTTCCGAAGAAAGGTAATTCCTCTTGTATTGAACTTTATGCTACCATCTAGAAGTTCATCATTTTGTGGCTCCTTGCTCGCCTGTGTGATTCAAAATGGAGAGGTACTTTGACTAGGATTTTCGCCACCGGTATCTTTATACCTGAACTAGTTATATATATATATATATATGGGTCGCTCTAGACCAACAAGACTATTGTCTGTGTTCCAGGATTCGTTATATCAGAGATCACGTCCAAGTCAGATGGTTAGACTTAGGAAGGTTATAAGGGTCGGTTTGACCTGTATTCCATGTATGCTATTCACGTGCAGACAGTAAACGGACTTATTGTACACATCTGATCTGCTAGCATCAGGAAGGGAGCATTTATTATTGTCTATGAACATTGATGATCTGCAGCTGACACTGTTGCAGAAGTTATATGTATGAACCTTAGGCACCCAGATCTGTGCTATATATATATATATATATATATATATATATATATATATATATATATATATATATATATATATATATATATATATATTTTTTATATATATATATATATATATTATTTATACAGCTTCATGAACCAGAACTTTATGATATCGAATATACAGAAGCTATCTGTTTACAATAGAACTATTGAGTATTGAATCCTACATGACTATCAGCTAATATGATTTTGAATGCTGCATTCGTTAAACTATGTTGGTGATGACAAAATATCATGACTGTTTTGTGGCGTGCAATAAATGGTATAAAACATAAAGCGAAGTTACCATTTTCATGACTCTACACATCATGTTGCCTGTGTTGTACCCTGTGAACTATTCTACTGCAACATACACAGCAACACTATAAACCAGAGAAGACACCTACATCTTGCACTTTTATACCAGGTGTCGATAGGGGTGGTGATTTGTCGTCAGCCTAGGTCCAATTTTGGTGGTCGGACCCTTTGGCTTATCATTCCAGTTAAATCCACCCTTGTCATTTTTGGTAGCCAGTATGCAAGATGTAGGTGTCTTCTCTGGTTTATAGTGTTGCTGTGTATGTTGCAGTAGAATAGTTCACAGGGTACAACACAGGCAACATGATGTGTAGAGTCATGAAAATGGTAACTTCGCTTTATGTTTTATACCATTTATTGCACGCCACAAAACAGTCATGATATTTTGTCATCACCAACATAGTTTAACGAATGCAGCATTCAAAATCATATTAGCTGATAGTCATGTAGGATTCAATACTCAATAGTTCTATTGTAAACAGATAGCTTCTGTATATTCGATATCATAAAGTTCTGGTTCATGAAGCTGTATAAATAATATATATATATATATATATATATATATATATATATATATATATATATATATATATATATATATATATATATATATATATATATATATATATATATATATATACATACATATAGCACAGATCTGGGTGCCTAAGGTTCATACATATAACTTCTGCAACAGTGTCAGCTGCAGATCATCAATGTTCATAGACAATAATAAATGCTCCCTTCCTGATGCTAGCAGATCAGATGTGTACAATAAGTCCGTTTACTGTCTGCACGTGAATAGCATACATGGAATACAGGTCAAACCGACCCTTATAACCTTCCTAAGTCTAACCATCTGACTTGGACGTGATCTCTGATATAACGAATCCTGGAACACAGACAATAGTCTTGTTGGTCTAGAGCGACCCATATATATATAACTAGTTCAGGTATAAAGATACCGGTGGCGAAAATCCTAGTCAAAGTACCTCTCCATTTTGAATCACACAGGCGAGCAAGGAGCCACAAAATGATGAACTTCTAGATGGTAGCATAAAGTTCAATACAAGAGGAATTACCTTTCTTCGGAAATCAACCACGAACATATGCCTCCAGGCAGGCTTGAATAATACTGGGAAATAGTCTAGTTAGCTAACTAACTCACAAAGACAATGTATTTCCCTCAGAAAATCACAAGACGCACATTGCGTCCGCTCGCTGCTCAGACCATTTCTAAACTCCCGAGCTGGGCGGAACACACCAAACGAACTACCAGTTTTGACATGCGCAGAACTCCAATATCTGAGTCGCCGCTCACATAAGACGATTCTAAGAACATTCGAGATAAAAGTCTTACACAGTCGCGCCTTTTATGGTCATGAACAGAAGCGTTAAGACAGGTTTCAGACATCTACAACAGTTGACTGATACTACCAAATAAGGAGATATGGTCACGCTTCGTTCAAGAAATTATAGACCGAACGTGTCTCTATACAAGAGAAGGCAAACTCATAAAAAAATTGTAGTCTCGATATCTCGGGTTATGTCCCTTTGACTGTAAAAAACATAATACACCTTTCAGTCAAAAAATTATCATACATACGAAAAATGATCATACAAAGACTTTGGAAAAAGTAATTATTTGTGCGTAACAATATATATATATATATATATATATATATATATATATATAGTGTCTAAGAAAAGAAACCTGTCACATCTTGCATTTTGTTTGCAATAAATGTGCATCGAAAGAATGATAAAGTAAACATGGCAGATCGATAAAGGGATTTATGTCCTGAAAGAAATTAGGTTACAAAATATCAATGTGGTAATCGAGTGTCACGTGGTCGAACCTTAAAGAAGTGTCGTGTCCAAAGCAAAAATCACAAACTCAGTAGCTAATGGGGGCACCATGGACTTGCACCACTGCTGTGCAGCGACATCTCATGGAGAACACGAATTGTCGGATCTGGACTTGAGTGATATTGTTCCATGCCTCAGTAAGCGCTGCATACAACTGGTCCAAAGTCCCTGGCTGAAACTGGAGGGCGCGCACCATTCCGTCCACATTGTCCCAGAGATGTTCAATGGGATTCACGTCAAGGGACAGAGCTGGCCACGGGTCCAGGATGTTGACATTAGCTGCACTGAGGTAGTCTAGGGTTGCTACTGCTCTGCGAGCCGGGGCATTGCCCTGCATGCAAATTAAGCCTGGTTCATATTGGTGAAGGAACGGTAGAGTGTGCGGCTGCAGTACGTCACAATTGGCGGTCAAGGTTCCTTCAATTCTGACAAGATTGGTTCTGTGCTCAGCGGTAACAGCAAAACTATAATGCATCCTCTGCCGAAACTGGCTGCGTTCTGAATACAGTTAGAAGAATAGCTTTCACCCCTCCTGCAAAACAGCCGGATCCTGCCATGCTGCAGTTCAAGAAGAAACCTGTATTCATCAGACCATTCCATAGCACGCCATAGATTGTTAGTCCATCTGAAGTCCTGTCTGGCCTATTGGTATCTTGCCGCGATGTGTCAAGGAAGCAGCGCAACCATTGTGCTGTTCTCTAAACACGTACGTTTGCTTCTTGAAGGCGTCTGGGGACGACATGTTTCTGATAGTCAAGAAGCCTGGGAACAAACATGCTGTTGCCTGAGTATGTTGGAAGCGGTTGTGCGTATGTAACAGTCCTCAGCCACTGTTATTACCTTTGGTCTACCACTTCTGGGCCTGTCTTGAGTTGTCCCTGTGGTGGGCTATCGTTTGATCAAGTTCCTAATTGTGTCTCTGCATGCACCGAAGTAGCGAACAATGTCACTAACGGATGATTCTGCAATCAATTGTCCGAATGCTTCAGATAATCGTGGCATGGTGAAATTAAGGTACAGTCTACACTAAATGCTGTTTTCTGGAAAGTGCGATCGCCAAAGCGGAGGAATCGGTCGCTAAAACTCACACATCACATACGTAATGCACGTGCTACTCAAAAAACGCATATTGCACATGTCGCACGTGCACGTGGTTGTTATTACGGCTTGTACTCAGTGTACTAATTGCTCGAACTTCCTGTTAACCTGTCCAAGCGTATTTTACCCTCTTTTATGCAATGACTTCAAAAGATTTTCATTTCTGTACCTGACAGGTTTCTTTTGTTAGTGGGTATATATAAAACAGCGCATTCAGCGCCCACCTGCAATTCATATTGAAATAAGTAAGAATTATTGCAAGATTTTAAAAATGTATTTTGTCGTTGTAAAATTCTACAATGGGCATCACCTGCAGAAATTACAATGTGATCTAACTCAGCAGCATGAGGTTGAGTCTCTATAGATTACATACACAGGACTGACGCCGTTACGAGACCTGACACCGCCTTGAATACACCCTAGGCCTGGCTCTGATTATATTCACAAGTAATCATATATTGACAGAAACTGGAATCGGTCTCTCCTGAACTCTGACATGTCCCAGTAATTCCATTCTAACAGTTTGTGGGTCACACAATAAACAACTTTTAAAGCATCAATCACGGACTGCGTTATGTGACACATTTAAACACTGCTGGACAACCTCAATATGGATCACCATCATCATCAGCCATCATCTCCACAACGAAGGGTAATCCTGATTCGTTTCGGTACATGGCACCCAAGTAATAGAAAAATCCAAAGTTTCATCCGCCAAGCTGTGACAAGTCAATCTTCGATGTAACATGTTCCTGTGCCATCTTTTAATTTTTTTTCTGTACCTGTTATGATTAAAATTCACAACAGGTACCTATTATGTGCCTATTATATGGTTAGCTCAACAGGGCTCTTTGTTTGTTTATTTTTATACGGGTCACTGGTAAAGACGGGTGAGTGACGCTAAGCCGATCTGCTTGGCTGGCTCACGGGAAACTAGAGGAGCAGACGTGCGGGGCCTTATACGATTGTATGTCATGGCGAGTGGACGTATGTGTTTATGCTCCTGATTGTTAAAGTGTTTATAATGGAGTTCTGTTACAGCACGTTTCACTAGCTTTGCCCAACTTCAAAATGCTATATCTCAGCGAATATATAACGCATACAAGTGAAATTTTGTGTGTGAATTTGAAATGGTATAGACCCTATGAATTAAATTTTTCATTAAAATGCGGCCATTGGTTTCAATTTTCGTTTCTTTGCGATACAATATCAAAATCCTACTTGCCAATACACATCACACACACACACACACACACACACACACATATTGGAATGTCTACAGTAAATTATACGTCCTCATTTGCACATGATTGGTTTATCAAACAATTGGCATGATTTTAGCTTGAAATTGCGTGGAATTGCACTTCTTGAACATAAAACAATTTATATCCGGTGTTACGCACACATTGTCAATCAGTGGTGTGTCTACAAAACGTGTTGTGTGGTTAAGTAGGAAAAATGAGTCTGCGGGTACATTTTATGACGTTACAGCAAATCACAAATAGGATTTTTAAGTATTTCTGCAATGAAGCTACTCGAGGAAAACTATATCATTATATTTCAAACCCACAAAAGAGGATTATTCATGCCTTAGGGAAAAGCAAACGATCATTGCACCGCTGGATAGTGACATCTGAAATTTCTAATTCCAGTGTTTTATACACGAAAATTAGGCCAAGAGTGGTGGATAATTTTGACAGAGAATTGATCCGCAGAGAAATTTGCAATATGTTTCACAATAATGAGGCAGTGACTTTAAGGAAATTGAAAATTTGGTTAAGAAAGAATAATGACATTGATATTTCCAAATCTACGCTATGGAGGACTATTAGGAGTTTGGGATTCACTTTTAGAAAATATGTTGGTGGTAGAAACCTTATTTGTGAGAAGCCTCATTGTTGCGTGCATATTTTGACGCACATATTACAAAAATCGATATGGCTATTTAATTTGGAAAAGATATAGACATTCATTCATTTGTGTATGAAAATGCTGTCTATGGGGAAGGCTAGATAATCCATAATTGTTTTACCCTGTTGATTATAGGAGTAATCGTTCTTGATATTAATTCGGCGCATGGATATGACACCCTTGTCCGTACCTATTTCTTAGGGCCAGAAAATAGATTAATTTGCTTATTATGTTTATGGCCTGAATTCATATGTATTACATATTATTAGTACAAGTAGAATCAGTCCTATATTGTATATTTTGGATGGGTAGGCATGACTATATTCTTGTTACACCGCTCTAGCGGAAGTAGGAGTTGTCTTGTCTAGTCGTGATGAGTTCCGATGTACCGTGACAATGGCGGTTACGCATTTTTCCAGGGCTGGTAGATTCTTCAGTAAAAATGATTGATGAAGTGGTTTTTCTTCTATAGGAGATTGTGTCTCTACTAGAGTTGTGTTAGAGACTCTCCTAATGTACGGTACCATGTATGATTCGGACTCCAGGTAATTCCAGTCCCTGTTTTGATGATCTCAGGTCGGTTAGGCCTAGCGGGAATTTTGTGCTTCGCAACGCTAGGGTCAAGTTTGTATCGACGGAGATGACAGGCTCCATACTGTAATTATGTCTACGTGAGGTAACTGGATTACGGTAGATCTGTGTGGAGGAACTTTATGAAATTATGCATATGTATTGCAAATTAACTTTGGCTTATATATATATCCTCCTGTGAGCGAGTGAGCGACAACTCAGGTAGGCGGCCATGTTACATTCCTGTCATCGTATTTTTGAATCCCTGTCCAAAGAACGGAACATGTATCTTATTATTCGGACAGTGGCAAGGAGATCTCAATTTTGATAGAAACCCCTTATCGTGGTTTCACAATATGATAAACTGTGAATATAAAGCAACTTTAGTTACTTACCGATCCGCCTTCACTGACGCGCTTAGTCAGATAGGGGATGCGGCCATTGATGTACTACCTATTATTTATGAATGTGCCATGACATAGGATCTACTATGTATGCCTGCAAATTGATATGTCAACATACCCATGATTTACTCGTTATGTCCCAGTGTGAGCGTCCAAATAAACTGTGTAAACAAAGATTCCAGCAGTCTGCATTGGTGCCTTGTAGACACAAGTGAATGAGTGTTTAGATTGGTCAGAACACGAACAGTACACCATTCGCGTTAAACACACTCTACACTTCTACCCATATATACACCATCCTGCGTCGGTTGAAGTGTCCAAGTTTAGGGCCTGCTTCCCCTGGAGCCTTAGAGGGAAACTACTGTTTACAGCTGCCTTTGCCTTCCCTAACTTAGGACTAGGGTGAGTTACCCATTTACAGCTGGGTAGATTGGAGCATGCCTGATCTCAACAACTCTGTACACTACAATGGACACATACAGTAGTGGCACCACAAACAACATGCTACAGTGATTGATAGTGGAGCTTTACAGAAGAAAGAGAACACACCACACTTTACAGAAGGTTTACAGTATACAACTGACACTTCTTTATAGACTGACATTTACAGTGTGTGTGTGAAAACAACTTTACAGTGGTGAGCCAGATCCCTGGGTCCAGCCTACGCAGTCTTGTGTTGAGAATCACATTTTACAGTTACAAGAACATTTGTTTGACCACATCAACACCAGTAGGACAGCTATACAATCAATGTCAGCTTGACCTGTTCTGACAAGTGTAGCAATATCTGGGTCAGCACTTGTTGACATTTGGCACAATACAGTCAGTGTTCTAAACCAGTGATTGTTTATCCTGCTGTAATACAAGAGCATTGTTGAACATAAAGTGCAAATTTCATCGGTGGATCTTCTAATGTGCTCAAAAAAATTGGACAGTGTAATAGTTAGAATGCAAATCTATTACTCAATAAAGTGGTAGTCTAATTGATTAAAACTGAGCAAACAGTACTATACACTGCAACTACAACACATTGCATGATATGATACACACATTGATGATTTATATATTTATGTTTATATATTATTTGTTTATATGTGTGATTGTTATGTCTTTGCGGGCCTGGATGGGAGGTGACTAGAACAGGAAATACCAAATGATATTGGTCTTGTTCTGGCGTTCTATAGGGAGCAATTTCTTAATTGAAATTTGCATGCAACATAGTTTGCAAATATTTGGTTAGCTGTGACGACTGTTTCATATTTGTATTTGTAACATTTTTTCTGTTCTTTATTTTTGTTTGATTTGTTTGTATAATTGTAGGTCTCATCTTTCCTTTCATTTCAGTTCTTTACACCCTTATGTTTATACACTGTGGCGTTATTTGTCTTGTTATCTTATTGCAGTTATCATCACGGATTCTGTGATCATTTTTTTTCATTTCTCCTATTTAATTTAATTTGATCTCTGCAAATGTTTTCAGATTGTCTTTTCTTGTTTGTCCTTTGTAATGTCTTTAGTTGACATATGACATATGAGGTATAGTGGAATACACTTATAGTATAGTACAGATCAGTACTTTATGATTGTTATTGTTATAAAACAAAGTGTACAAGACCTTTATAAGGCTTGTCTCCCAAAGTGATTGGAAAAGGGAAATATTATTTTCCACAGGTACTCAAGTGATCATTGATTACATTAAGGTATACAAGACCTTTGTAAGGCTTGTCTCCCACAGTATTTGAGATACAGTTATTGTTGTCCACAGGTACTCAAGTTATCATTGGGTATTATAAACCATACAAGTTTTCACTAAGACTAAGTCTATGGTATAGACTTGTCTCCCATTAAAGTGAAATAAGGTAATTTATTTACTTTTCAGGTTTCTGATTTAAGAAGACAAAATGTCTACATTAGATTACTTTATAGCACAAGGAAAATCCCTTGATAAGACTGGGAAAGACTTAGAACAATGGGCTGTTGCTCAATATGACAAAGCATTAGCTGCAGAAGAAAAAAAAGCTGCTGCTGAGGAAAAAAAAGCTGCGGCTGAGGAGAGAAAACTTCAAATAGAAGAAAAAAATTAGAAGCTGCTGCTGAAGAGAGAAAAGCTGCTGCTGCTGCTGAAGAGAGGAAAGCTCTAGCTGAAGAAAAAAGATTAGAAAAAGAAGCTGATACTGCTGCTGAACTAAAGAAATTGCAGATGCAAATGGAGGAAAGGAGATTTGATGCAGAACAGAAGAAATTAGAAGCTGCTGCTCTAGCTGAACAAAAAAAATTAGAAGTTGCTGCAGAACAGAAGAAACTAGAAGCTGCTGCAGAACAGAAAAGATTAGATAGAGAAGCTGAAGAGAGAAAAGCAATAAGAGAACATGAATTTGAGTTAGAGAAATTAAAATTGACAAGTATGAGTAATGTTAATCAGGCATCTAGTGGTAATGGTAAACCCTTTGTGTACAAGGTCAAGGTACCAGCGTTCAACTCTGCCAGTGATGATATAGCATTCTGGCTTGATAGATTTGAACGGGCTTGTCGAGCTCATAATGTTGACAAATCACAGTATGTGAATCAGTTGTCTGAAAATCTAAAAGGGGAGTCTCTGAGTAAGTTATATTTCGTCGAAGAGGCCGACAAGGATAATTATGATGCTGTTAGGGCAGCTTTGATGAAGAGATATCAGCTGTCTGAGGAAGGTTATCGTCTTTTGTTTAAAACAATGAGACCTGAGGTAGGTGTAGAATTCTCAGAATTCATCTCAAAAGCACGAATTACACTTTCACGATGGATTGAATTATCCAAAACAGAGAAAACATTTGATGGTCTTACGGATTTATTGCTAAGAGACAAGGTCATGTCTTCGGTAAATAAATCATTCCTAGAGTTCTTACATGAGCGTAAACCTAGTACATTAAAGCAAATGGAAGAATATTGTAACCAGTATGCCACGGCACACCCTGACATGATTCTTAGTAACTCTAACATTAAAGAGAGTATGCCAGTTGCTTCGGCAACAGAATATAATCAGAATTACTCACACAAATTCCAAGGAGCTAAAAATAAATTTGATAAAAAGGTTAATTGGAATAAGTATCAAAACCAAGATAACCACTCAAATCAGAGTTCTTCTTCGAAGAACTGGAATCGGGCTGATAGTCCTCGACACGCGAGGGGTACCCATAATTTTAGAAATTCTCGGAAAGGGAGTAGCTATAGGAACTACCCAAGTGCTTCATGGAGACAAAAAAACCAATATTACAGGGATACTCAATATAATGAGCGTGATGATTATGATCATGAATATTATGATTCAAACCCAAATAGGGGTTATAACAGAGGCAATAATAATTATAGAGACAATTATAACCGAGGTAGATCACAACACAAAAGACATGGTAAATCTTATTACCAGGCTAACTCTGCACAACAGGAGTTCCACGACACCGATAATCAGAATAATGATAAAAAAGACTCCAACAGTGTAGCAAATTCCGCTTTCGATTTTGCTAGAGCATCTGAGTGTTCGCAATGCAAAACATTATTCGATCCAACCACAGTTTCTACTTTAAGCTGCGGTCACCCGCTTCCCGCGCTCCATGCGTCAATCGCGCATAATGGAAGGGGTGCTCTTGTCTTTAATAGGGGCCTAATAGATGGTACTCCGGTATCAATTCTTTTCGATTCGGGGTGCACTACCATCGGAGTGAGGCAATCACTCGTAAATCCTTCTCGAGCTACAGGCAATATAGTCAAATGTGTAACATTTGGTGGCACATTGGAGAAGTACTCCACTGCCATTATCAATATTGCTACGCCTTTCTTTACAGGAGAGGTGCAAGCATGTCTCTTGCCGAATCCGATCGCTGATCTTATCATCGGTCGCATTCATGGAGTGAAAGAATGCACTCCACAGCAAATTTCTAATTGGGAAAATGTTAATATGCAATCTGCTAATGCAGTAATCACTAGGGCTCAAGCTCTTAATATGCCGCAATCTTCACATTCTGAAGATAATGATGCGCAGATCCAAGATGATCCCTTGGAGATTTCCCATGATTCCTTTATAAAACAGCAGGAAGATGATCCTACTCTAAAGAAATTCTTTACTCTGGCAACAAAAGGTGATCCGAATAAGGATACAAATCGTAAATCATGGATTACGATGAAGAATGGCGTACTTGTACGTATGGTACAAGACTCCGCTAAGTCCATTCATTCTCAAATCCTTGTGCCTAAAAATATGAGAGTTAAAATCTTACAGCACGCTCATGATTCGCAGTGTGCTGGACATATGGGTTTTTCCCGTACTAAAGCTAGAGTTCTTCAATCTTTCTTTTGGCCTGCTGTGAATAAGGACATACGAATCTATTGTCGATCTTGTAAAGTATGTCAAGAGATTAAATCCAGAGGTCCACGCCATGATGCACCTATTCAGGCTGCAGACATTCCAATTCGACCATTTCAAAAAATGGCGATAGACATCATTGGTCCATTTAAGATAAAGTCTGCTAGAGGACACCAATTTATTTTGACGTGTGTTGATATGTGCACACGTTGGCCGGAGGCTGTTCCTCTAAAGAGCATAACTACTGCTGATGTCGCAGATGCTCTTTGGTTAATATTTTCTCGTCTGGGATTTCCAGCAGAAATATTATCCGACCATGGTACCCAACTCATATCGGATACCATGTCTCAAGTAATGTCGACTCTTAAGATAGAGAGATCGCTGAGTAGTATTTATCATCCTATGTCCAATGGGATGGTGGAACGTCTGAATAGAACTCTGAAAAACCTACTAGGTAAGATAACAGAAGATCATCCTCAGGATTGGGATAGGGTTTTACCCGCGGCTCTCTTTGCATATAGAGAGGTCGCCAACGAACATACAGGATTTTCTCCCTTTGAACTTGTCTTTGGCGCGAAACCGCGAGGTCCTATGTCCTTACTTCATGATCTTATAACTGCTGATAATATTGTCGATGACACAAAATCCTCTTATGAATATGTCATCGCACTTAGACACAAGATTATTGAAGCATGCAAATTGGCAACTGCTTCTTCTGAATTTGCGAAACAGAAGGCAAGGGAATTTGCCAATAAAAAGAGATGTTTGCGACAACTTTGTCCAGGTGACAAAGCATTCGTCTTGCTACCTTGTAGGGAAAATAGACTTCTTATTTCTTGGAAAGGTCCGTACGATATAATATCAAAAGTTTCCGATGTTGACTATATCGTCGATATTGACGGGAAGCGTAAAACCTTCCACATCAACATGCTCACGGAATTCCATGAACGTCCTGATTACACTACAACCTGTTTTCCAGGCAACGGACGATTTTCCAGTCCAACATGGACAGTACTCATCTCTGTCAGTAATACAGGATGAGGAAACGAGTTTCTCGGATGTAAATTTACCTTTTCCACTGATTCATCTTCACTCTAATGAATCATGGAAAGATGTTGCAATTTCTCCAATTGGCTCTGGTTTTTTTTATGTAAAATGATGAATTTACATTACAGTAATACAAATAATGTATGCTTGTTTTACTGAATTCTCTATAAGGTCAACCGCTAGTCTTTCTACTTTTCAGCATTATAAAAATTGTGGTTACGTACTCAATTAATTGATATTTCAAAAATAAAATGATAAAAAAAATAAAACATTATTTAAAGTTCAAAATATCATATCATGTTTTAAAAAGCACATTTGAACCCATTCCGTCATTCATTCAGTACGCTTGAAGTTTTTTAACAACTCTTACAGTATTACAATTCATTTTGTACAAGAAGTAGTTTGTAGGCTTGAATTTCTTTGCAGTCGAACTTCAGCGTCGGTGAATGGCATTGCCTTGATACATCGCGATGAAGCATCCAACAATAATCGGCAAGCATGGTCACACTCCACCGTCCTTGATAACGTGACTCCATTACGGCGATATCTTGATGGAATCGTTCTCCATGTTCATCGCTGACTTCGCCAAGGTTGTCAGGGAAAAAAGTCAAGATGCGAATCGAGCAAATGGATTTTGAGGGACATGTTACAGCCCATAATTCTGTATGCATCTATGCACTGCTTAACAATATGCACATAGTCGACAGATTGTGATTTCCCAGAAAGTTATCGACGATCGATTTGAATGCCATCCATGCGCGAAGTTCACTACCATGTAACAAGTTCTCGAATTGTTTGTCTGCAATAATTTTCCTAATCTGAGGTCCTACAAAGATAACTTCCTTTATCTTTCATCGCTAATTTGCGGAAACTTTTCTCGAAGATACGTGAAAGCTTTGCTCGTTTTATCTAACGCTTTTACGAAATTTTTCATGAGCCCCAACTTTATATGTAACGGTGGTAAAATGATGCTGTCTTTGTTAACTAATGGCTCGTGTATTACATTTTTATGCCCGAGCTGCATACGATCCCTGATAGGCCACACCTTTCTTGCATAATGTTCCTGTCTGTTGCGGCTGTCCCATTCACATAGGAAGCAACAAAATTTAGTATACCCAGTCTGCATGCCCGTGAGAATTGCAATGACCTTTAGGTCACCACAAATCCGCCATTGGTAGTCATTGTACTTTATTTTTGCCAAAAGTATAGCCATATTGTCATAAGTTTCTTTCATATGAACAGAGTAGGCGACTGGAATTGATGAAAATAAATTTCCATTATGCAATAACACGGCTTTTAGACTAGTCTTGGAAGAGTCGATGAAAAGTCGCCATTCGTTAATGTGCTCATGACCGAGGTGCACCATTAGACCTTTTACATCTTTGCAATAGCAAATGTCATCATCCATCTCAAAGTATTGAACAAGTTCTCTGTGTCTATGACGAAATTTAGATATCGGAGTATTGGGCGCTAAAAGATTCCATTCTTTGAGTCGCGAACCGAGTAATTCCGCTTGTCCTTTGGTAGAGCGAGATCACGTATTAGATCTGAAAGTTCTGAATGGTTAATTAAGTGAACACCATCATTCACCGGTATATAATCCGAGTCAGAATTAGTTTCTAAAGCAGGTAACTATCACTTTCTGATGGTTCATTCACGTCCAACGGATATTGTTCTGGTGGAACTGGGATCGGACACGTGATTGGATCATGAGGCACTGGTTTCGAAACCGATTCAATATTTGGATAAACCACAGACTTTCTAGTTTTAAAAGTGAAACCATGGATATTTGTCAAGCAGAAGTAACAATCAGTTGAGATGATTTGTCGGCTCACTCCAAATTACTGGGACTCCAAAAGGCATCGAGCTTGCCTTTTGCCGGCGATTTTCGAGATGTGCTGCACATGTATAACCAACCTGCAGCCAATGTAATTTGCACAAGTCGAAATAAACTAGCATATATCTTGGCTTCCAAGATTTTATATTTTCGTTTTCATCATCAACTTTCGAATCGAAATAAAGTTCATATGCTTTCTTTACAATGTGTTAAAACCTTTTTCTGGTGAACACGATTTTCGTCCAAAATACCGCACTCTAACAGAAATACAGATCAGGAATTTCTACAACTTCTCGGATGTAAATTTACACTCCAATTATTTTCACTCTACAGTAATATTTGAAAGATGTTGCAATTATCTCAGAATCTATTAGCAGGATAAAAAGAAATTAGTTTGCTACTATGTTTAACAAAGTTCAGGATGTCCTTACCGACATTCCTCGTCAAACAGATGTCATTCAACATCACAGGAGCCTTACTGACCATAGTCCTATAAGAGTCAGACCGTATCCTATCCCGAAACATTTTCAAGCACAGGTAGATAAAAAGAAAAGAGTTGTTTGATAGAGTGTTATTGAACCATCCACATCAGCATATTCTTCGCCGATGGTTATTGTACGAAAAAAAGACAATAACATACGTCTTTGCGTGGATTATCGCAAATTGAACCAAGTGACGAAATTTGATGCTGAACCTATGCCTTTACTAGAAGAGCTACTTACGAGACTATCGAATTCTCATTTCTTTACTAAACTCGATTTGTCTAAGGGATATTGGCAAGTTCCATTATCCGAACACGCCAAACCGTTTACTGCTTTTTCGACGCCTAGGGGTCTATTCCAATAGAATTTCATGCCTTTCGGTCTTATGAACGCCCCTGCAACATTCGTACGCATGATGCGTCGAATCCTATCTCATCGCTCAGATGTCATTGCGTATCTTGATGACATCTGTCTTTTCAGTGATACTTGGAACGATCACTATAATGGGATAAATGAACTATTGTCTATCTTACGCGAGCATAATCTGACAGCGAAACCATCGAAAGCATGTATTGGTTTTAGCGAAATATCTTTCTTAGGACACCGTGTTGGTCATGGGTTCCTAAAAACAGAAGACCATAATACAAGTAAGATACTTAACATTTCTTTTCCTAAGACTAAAAAGCAAGTGCGAAGTCTCTTAGGTCTAATACAATTTTATGGACGATTCATTCCGAATCTGTCCTCCATTATGTCACCTCTTTCTTCCTTGCTAAAGAAAGGGTCTCCTAATGTAGTCCACTGGACTCAAGAATGTCAATCCTCTTTGGATAAGGTTAAAACTATGTTTTCTACTTCACCTATCCTAGTATTGCCTTCTAAGGATAAGACATTTATTCTTCGTAGTGACGCTTCATCCACCGGGATTGGAGCAGCACTAATGCAAGAGTACTCTGGAACTCTGCATCCTGTGATGTATATTTCTCGGAAATTAAATGCCGCAGAGAAGAATTACTCGGTCCTAGACCGTGAATTATTTGCTATGGTTTGGTCAATCCTTAAACTGCAAAGATTTCTTCTTGGCGCGCATTTCATTGTGGAAACTGACCAGAAAGCTCTTACGGCTATTCAGAGTAAAAATCTGAAGAGCGCAAGATCAACGCGATACGCGATTGCTTTGCAGCCATTTCATTTTTCGGTGCGAGCTATCCGTGGGTCAGAAAATGTGATGGCAGATATTTTGTCTAGATGCCCACATGATTCATAACTGTTATACAACTTTGATACAGTTGTTCCTATGTTGAAATGTGTACACATATGTAATATCATATATTGATTGTAACACTACTTAGCGGTTCATTGATATTTATTCACCGCTGATTTTTCAATGTTTTTTTCGTCTTTGATGATCATGATGTTAAGATATCTTAGATGAAATTTATGTATAAACTAATGTAGAAATTGTGTCATTGCTAATATTGTAGTATGCGTTGGTGACACCTCTCTGGAAATATTTATACTTAGAGAAGTACTTTCTCTAAGGTCAGAAAACTTATGCTTATCATCTGCGCATTGTTATTGGTGCGTTGTGAGCCTATTGTATGTTGCTCCTAGATGTATTTCAAAAAAAAAAAAATGTACCATTTTTTTTTTTCCCGAGGGGTGTGGTAATCTGTTGCGTGCATATTTTGACGCACATATTACAAAAATCGATATGGCTATTTAATTTGGAAAAGATATAGACATTCATTCATTTGTGTATGAAAATGCTGTCTATGGGGAAGGCTAGATAATCCATAATTGTTTTACCCTGTTGATTATAGGAGTAATCGTTCTTGATATTAATTCGGCGCATGGATATGACACCCTTGTCCGTACCTATTTCTTAGGGCCAGAAAATAGATTAATTTGCTTATTATGTTTATGGCCTGAATTCATATGTATTACATATTATTAGTACAAGTAGAATCAGTCCTATATTGTATATTTTGGATGGGTAGGCAGGACTATATTCTTGTTACACCGCTCTAGCGGAAGTAGGAGTTGTCTTGTCTAGTCGTGATGAGTTCCGATGTACCGTGACAATGGCGGTTACGCATTTTTCCAGGGCTGGTAGATTCTTCAGTAAAAATGATTTATGAAGTGGTTTTTTCTTCTATAGGAGATTGTGTCTCTACTAGAGTTGTGTTAGAGACTCTCCTAATGTACGGTACCATGTATGATTCGGACTCCAGGTAATTCCAGTCCCTGTTTTGATGATCTCAGGTCGGTTAGGCCTAGCGGGAATTTTGTGCTTCGCAACGCTAGGGTCAAGTTTGTATCGACGGAGATGACAGGCTCCATACTGTAATTATGTCTACGTGAGGTAACTGGATTACGGTAGATCTGTGTGGAGGAACTTTATGAAATTATGCATATGTATTGCAAATTAACTTTGGCTTATATATATATATATCCTCCTGTGAGCGAGTGAGCGACAACTCAGGTAGGCGGCCATGTTACATTCCTGTCATCGTATTTTTGAATCCCTGTCCAAAGAACGGAACATGTATCTTATTATTCGGACAGTGGCAAGGAGATCTCAATTTTGATAGAAACCCCTTATCGTGGTTTCACAATATGATAAACTGTGAATATAAAGCAACTTTAGTTACTTACCGATCCGCCTTCACTGACGCGCTTAGTCAGATAGGGGATGCGGCCATTGATGTACTACCTATTATTTATGAATGTGCCATGACATAGGATCTACTATGTATGCCTGCAAATTGATATGTCAACATACCCATGATTTACTCGTTATGTCCCAGTGTGAGCGTCCAAATAAACTGTGTAAACAAAGATTCCAGCAGTCTGCATTGGTGCCTTGTAGACACAAGTGAATGAGTGTTTAGATTGGTCAGAACACGAACAGTACACCATTCGCGTTAAACACACTCTACACTTCTACCCATATATACACCATCCTGCGTCGGTTGAAGTGTCCAAGTTTAGGGCCTGCTTCCCCTGGAGCCTTAGAGGGAAACTACTGTTTACAGCTGCCTTTGCCTTCCCTAACTTAGGACTAGGGTGAGTTACCCATTTACAGCTGGGTAGACTGGAGCATGCCTGATCTCAACAACTCTGTACACTACAATGGACACATACAGTAGTGGCACCACAAACAACATGCTACAGTGATTGATAGTGGAGCTTTACAGAAGAAAGAGAACACACCACACTTTACAGAAGGTTTACAGTATACAACTGACACTTCTTTATAGACTGACATTTACAGTGTGTGTGTGAAAACAACTTTACACTCATATAGTTGCAATGAGAAGCAAATATTTACGCGAGGTCAGAGAAATGAGAAGAGATTGTTATGATTTTGTGTATTTAGATGAAACTTGGATCAATGCGCACCACAGTAATGAACGAGAATGGCAATCATCTAATGGGACAACTCAGAGACTAGTACCAAGCAGCAAAGGTTAGCGCCTAATAATTGCACATGAAGGAAGCAGCCATCATGGGCTTCTAAATAATACTGAACTCATATTTGTTTTAAAATCCACGGATAATAATAATAATAATAATAGCAACTTCAGTCATAACTGACTATGGGAATGCGCCCCTGAGGTGACAGCCCTCAATTGCTTATTTTCCTGGTGCTCCTTTCGACGTTTTCTCCTCACCTCTGCTTCTTGTGTGAGCCTCTCTTCGCCCAATCTGTGGTGGTGCCGTAAATAGCATCGCCACTTTGTGCGATCGGCAGCTTCATCCTCCCATGTTGCTGGATCCATGTCCAGTGCCCTCATATCTCTCTTGCACACATCTTTGAACCTCAGCTGTGGTCGCCCAACTGTTCTCTTGCCATCTGCTAATTGTCCGTAGAAGATATCTTTTGGGATGCGACCATCTTCCATGCGGCGAACATGGCCAAGCCAGCGAAGTCTGCGCTGTCTAAGCAGCGTATACATACTTTGAAGGCCAGCACGTGACAACACCTCGACATTTGTCACTTTATCTTTCCACGAGATGCCGAGGATGCGGCGTAGATACCGCAAATGGAAGGTACTGAACCTTCTTTCTTGCTTAGCATAGGTCGTCCAGGTCTCGCTGCCATATAGGAGTGTGCTGGTGACGCAGGCATTATATACCGCAGCTTTGGTCTTCATTGTGAGTGTAGAGTTTCCCCAAACACGCGATGTGAGGCGGGCAAAGGTAGCTGCAGCTTTGCCAATGCGGCTGTCGATTTCTGTATCCAGTGAGAGTTTGTCATTGATGGTAGACCCTAGGTATGTGAAGTGGTGCACCACTGCCAATTCATAGTTATCGATAGTGATAACTGGTGCAGCACCCACATCCTGACTCAGCACATTCGTTTTCTTTAGACTTATTGTGAGGCCAAAGTCCATGCATGCTTTAGTGAAGCGATTCATCAAGCTCTGAAGCTCCTGTTGGCTTTGAGTGACGACTGCAGCATCATCAGCGAACAACAAGTCTCTTATAGTGACCCTTCTGATTTTTGTTTTTTGCCTTCAGCCTTGAAAGATTAAACAGACGGCCATCTGACCTAGTGTGAAGGCATATTCCTTCAGTTGCATCTCTGAATGCATGTTTCAAGATTAAGGCAAAGAAGATTCCGAAGAGGGTCGGAGCCAGAACACAGCCTTGTTTAACGCCACTTCGTATATCAAAGGGCTGTGACGTGCTTCCAGCATATTGGACTGTTCCCTTCATGTCGTCATGGAATGACTTTATCATTTCCAGCATTTTAGAAGGGCAGCCTATTTTCAGGAGGATTTTAAAGAGTCCATCCCTACTAACCAGGTCGAATGCTTTTGTGAGGTCTATAAAGGCGATATATAATGGTCTTTTCTGCTCTCTTGATTTTTCCTGAAGCTGGCGGAGAGAGAAGATCATGTCTGTTGTTGATCTGCCAGCTCGGAATCCACACTGTGCCTCTGGATATATGCGCTCAGCTAACTTGTGTAGTCGCATTAAGATGACTTTGGCAAAAACCTTACCAATAATACTAAGAAGAGAGATGCCTCTGTAGTTATTGCAATCACTTCTGTCTCCTTTATTTTTATACAGTGTTACAATCTTGGCATCTCGCATGTCTTGAGGAATAGTTGTCTCTTCCCAGCACTGGCACAGCATCCTATGCAGGGGATGTAATAGCGTGCTCTTACAGCATTTGATTAAATCAGGAGGAATCCCATCACTGCCTGGTGCTTTGCCAGAGGCCAAGCTATCAATGGCCTTACTGAGTTCCTCTAATGTTGGTTCGGCATCCAGCTCCTCCATAGTTGGCAGACTATTGACAGCATCAAGGGCTGCAGGCGTAACGGTATTGTCTCTAGCGTAAAGCTCAGAGTAGTGCTCGACCCACCTCTCCATCTGCTTACCCTTATCGGTTAGCTTCTCTCCGCTGATGGTTTTTAGCGGTGCCGTCTTACTTTTATGGGGGCCAAGTGCTTTCTTTATACCGTCATACAAAAAAAATCCACAGATAATAGGGATTATCATACAGAGATGAATGGCAAGATATTTCAAGATTGGATTGTGAATCATGTACTTCCTTCAATGGATAGATCGTTGTGTTTGATAATGGACAATGCTTCATATCACAACGTTGTGGCACCAGAAGATTAAGTTCCTAATTCATCAATTACTAAAGATGTAATAAAGATTTGGCTGTCCAAAAACAATATTCCATTCAACGAAATGTCCATGAAGCCTGAATTACTTGGAATTGTAAAAAAGACACAGCATACAAAGATATTTCACGTAGACAAGGCAATCCGTGAACATGGTCACAGATGTTTAAGATTGGCTCCTTACCATTCTCACTTAAACCCAATAGAATTAGTATGGGCTAAAATTAAGGAACAGGTAGCAACAGAAAATAGAACGTTCAAATTAAAAGATGTTGAAATACTTACAAAAGCCGCCATCTCCAATATAGCCAGGGATTATTGGAAGAAATGTGAGAACCATGTGTTACAAGAGGAAGAGGAATATTGGACGAATGATGGTTTGTCCTTCATTCAGCCGAGATTGATTATCAATTTCTCAGAGACATCTGATTATGATTCGGAAGAAGCTTAATTTCTTTAAAGATGACCTTACCGTTATTTACAAGCACGGTAGAGGAGCAACGTTCCATTATGATATTTATGAACCGCAAAGTGGTGATACCTATTGAAATAATTAGATCAATGAAGGTCCAGTTTGGTAGCGCACTAAATGTCAATGACAAACAGTGTCACGAGTATCTCGCATGCAGATAATTTAAGAAATCATCTTCAACAGGTATTCATATGCAAACGTGATAGCCACATTATTGTAATAGTAGACACGCCTATGCCTAATCAATTCACAGAATCTGTGAATGAAGTGGTAAAATTTCTTTTCTCGATACACAATAATTAGTATGCCGACAAAGATCAAAGGATTTCATTCGTTTATGGGAACTAGACAAGATGCACAGATATAAAGTATATATTTGTTGGGTCTAACCCAATATAACATCGTATGCAAAAAATGGCATTAATACGTTGGACGGTTAATCAGATAATTACATTTGTTTGAGGGCAAAGCTTGTGAAACGTGCTATATCACTAATACATCAAGATCTTCGGTGAGATGTATCTAGTCATCTAGTTATCTGTATTGACAAGAAGTATGATTGCTCAGGGTCGAGTGTGAATAAACATAAATCATATTGAGAACTGAAGGACAGCGTTTCTGACTGGAACTGACTGCCTACGTTATATCGTCGACTGCATATTATCTGCCATTATATGTTGGCCTGAACTTTATTGTATGGGGAGCTGCGCGCAGTCCTAAATAAATTGTATATCGTCCACTTCGTCAGTTGTGACTCAAATAATTCTGAGTTGTGTTGGCTGGTTGCGGTGTCGGAGAGATTTACTACCCTAGTTGTCATCTTTGCCATAGAAACTATCCTGTTACTACATATCCACTGTACCAGTAATATTCACATCTAAAAAGACACGTAACAGTACCCTTACCTGATTTTGAAACAACATTGACTTCTGTTTGCGCAGAACAAGCTTGTCACATTGACTTTTCACTGATCGCCGCTTCAGAAGGAGTAAGAGTCTACACTGAGCTATATTCTTATTGTTAACCCGGACATTTTGTCTGGGAAGATACACAAACCCTGTTGTTCACATGCTTCAATATGAATGGACAGATGGTATTGGGAGATAAGTTGTCAGTTCGCAAATGGCGCGTAGGAAGATGTCTATCTTGTTAAAGATTAAGACGGGGACAGTAAGATAACAAATGTGATTTAGGCACAGAACGGTAAGATGCGTAATCGCTTCCGGACATACCTTGTTGTAACAAACAATTACAAGGAACTAAAATCTGGGAGGAGATTACAGTGTTAGATTTGTAAAGTAATGAGTATGAAAACATGACAGCCGAAACGGATGAAGCGAGACCTTATATTGTCATGAAAGACAGGCAAATGCATTTGTAAATGACATATAAAGAAAATATCTTGTCTCAGAATGTTCTACAGATGAGGGTAGTGGCAGAAAAAAGATACCTGTCGATATCAGACCCTAATTCATGATTGAACTTGCATGTTTGCTAAAATAAACCACTTCTGGTTGGAGCTTTTCCAACGAAACCACATGGGTGGTGTAGCGAGAGGAAAGATATAATGATGATGAAAATATCCTGGACAAAAAGATGTATTCAGAGGTTTTCAAACTGTGCGTCGCGGCCCTTGGCTAAGGGCGTCGCGGTGGGTTGGGAAAAGTGTTGGGCTCGATGTTATGAGCGAAGGTACATCAATAAATATAGATCTTCGTAGGACATGTTTGCGCCGAGGTATTATTACATGTACCAATACGTGTCATTAGGTACTAGAAGTTATTGACAAATGCACCATAAAACTCCAGAGCAGGTCTATGTTACGAACAGCTGATCACTAATAAAAATATGCACATTCAGAAGTCATTAATATCTTTTTGGGTACAATTGCTTATATATAATATATAGTATAGAGAGGAGCCGCGGTGATTTATGCACAGGTCAAGGGAGCCGCGGACCAAAAAAGTTTGAAAACCTCTGTATTTAGATGATACCAGGATAGTGCCAAATAAGAGACTGGTCTTACAAGAAATACCCCATTCTCTGAAAAGAGTAATGGTGTATCGACATCAAAGGTATAGTCAAGCTGTATCGGTTCCTAGATGAGATGGTAATGTACTATCTTAGGTTCCTATGGTGCCCTTCTCCAGACTATTCTTAGACTATGACTCTGCCAGGGGTAATTAACTAACCAACAAGAATTATGAACCAAACTTAAATAATTCAATAAAGACTGTTGGTACAATTTATAATTTATTTATGTACAGGATCTTTCTTTGTTCTGTTGGATAATTTTCAAATGAAATCAAATTGATTCAAAATATATGTATGGTTTCACTGTCAAGTATTTATATTACATTAAAAGTTAATTAAAGTTCATCTTCATCTGATTTCTTGATCTTTGATGAAAACTGTCTTTCTTCTGTGCTAAACTTGAACAAATGTTAATATTATTATATCTCACTTTATAATGGCATTTTCTATGTTCTTTAACACCACAGACTTATGTCATCACTTCAATGTTCACTTGTAGAGACAAACTCGTAGGTTATACCTTGTATGTTCCATAGTCTTTAAATTCTTATAATCATTAGTTTTTAATTTCTTTTGTGTGGTATGGTTTTTTTTGTAAAGTCAAGTAGCCCCAAACATAGCTACTTATCTTAGAAATGTTCTTCTAGACCTGACCCAGTAATTGAACTGGAAAGAATCCCACAACTGCGGTTCTTCCAATCTTAAAGGTGGCACTGTTGAAGACCCTCTGACATTTCACAGGAGCTCAGAACAACAAGAGCTTCCTCCAGCTGACTTAGGCATGTAGAATTTAATAAACTCTTCAAGGCAGGATATAACCTGAAATATAATATATATAACCTACATAGTATCTCTCACTGACTCCCTAACCAGTCAGGAGGTAAGATGAGACAGATCAGACAAGATGTGGTTACTCATGAGAATCATAGCAAGTCAAAAATAACATAACTCATTTAATTGATAGCACACTATTCCAGTAACTCTCTGGTTACAGTTTGTCCATGATTTGCTTCCTTGCAATCAGGTGGCCTTGTGGAAAGAGTTATTTTATAATTCAATTTGTACAGTTAAATAATTTATTTCATTCTTTCCATCTTTCCAATAAGGTGGTCCATTCCAGCCAAGCTTAATATCTTCAAAATACTTTCCTAAAACTAACATCACAATCTACATGTCCATCTGCTTTAATTTCACAATTAAATTGAGCTAACACAGGTTTGAATTCCCTCCAAGAATTACACAGTGATTTCACACACACTTATCCATTTCTATAAGGCACATATTAATAATATAATTATATATACATATGTAATTACATTCTTTCTTACCCTCAAATACATGCAGACCGGCTTTTAATTGCTCTACAGACTGTGTTACCCTGCAGATGGCAAAGAAGTCTCGCAATAGACGATTTCGCTTGTGTCTGAAATTTTGAATTGTGTGGCAAGTGAATGACTTTTATAGGTCAAGGTTCCCAGTACGAGAAAGCATCAAGGCAAAGTATTTTGCAGGCTAGGAAAAAGTGAAAATCTTAGGCGTTCTGTGCTAATATGAAAAATTTGAAATCGTTCTAGTTTCTTTATCTCAGAACGGATTTCCTTCATCCAAAGCTTATTTTATTCTTATGGCTAAGCTCTATCTACTGCAGTATGTCTCTTACGTCTTGATTAATCCGACTTTTTACTGGGGCAGCCTAAACATGGCAAAGCACAACATGGTTCATGCTTCGATGCCTTAAATACACATTTTCTCCGGCTCTACACCACTTCCAGTGAAATTTTAGATATCTGCCAATAGCTAATGATCCCTATTATCGAATTATGTTCCTCATCATTGATATATTTCATTCGTGACTGCACATTGCCTTTCCAAAAATTGTCAACATCTACACCTTCTCGTCTTCCTACTAAAAGGCCTTATAAAATATTAGCATTGCGTGTACCGAGCTGCGGTTTTGATTGGTTGTTTGACTTCTCGGAATTTTTGTACGGTGTAATGTTTTGAATGAGGGCCGAGATAGGATTCAGATAATGTCATTAAAGGTTGGTGGGCGAAAATGTCGCTAATAATCTGCAACATTTTGGGACTGCTTCACAGCTTTTCCATCTCATTAAAAAGGCGTTTCAGACGCCAGGATAACGAATAGAAACAGGATTCTAACCTAAGGACACGACCAAGTATTAGAGAATCTTCTGAAATCAGATAGAAAGAACACTCGACTATAGTACTGGAAACCACGAGTCCTATGAACCTAAATACAAAATAACAGTGGGATTATAATTAAAGTAATACCTCGACCACCTGTAAGACGGCCTCTTAACACCGGTGGCCCGACACTATTCTGGAGTTTTCCTGTGCAAGTCTGTAAAATTCATTCCTGGTAATTGGGGTAAGTTGTAATATGTACATTTTATAATTTTATATTTTTGCATTTAAGATGTGTAAATGCTTGAGGATGTACAGGTTCATACGAGATTGGCAAACTCAGAATATAAAACGATTGGATTCATGAACCACCACTGTAAAACCTAGTGACTGCTTCGTGCGGGTCTCCTCAAAAGGAACCCAAAAGTAGAGGTAGCCACAGGCTTCATGTGGAGCAGGGATTGGATGATGATGACAACCTGGTGTACATATTTATTATATTAACATTTTAATAAGTTTATGCGTTTATTCAAACATGTTTAAATAATGCAATTCTTGTTTTCCGCTTTCCAAATGCACGTTAATTCGACTCACTGGGTTTAACGTTAATGCTCAGGGAAGGTAAATTTTCTGAGGAAGGTGTAGTGGTGAAATGGAAGCGGATAGTGCCTGATTCTCATGAAAGGAGACCCTATACTTAGAAGAAGCATTTGTTTTCTCTCAGTTATAGTACACGTGTGTGGTACAAGTCTATGGTTCAAGTTGCCAGCACTCTACGCTAGACGCCTACATCAGACGGGTCTTGAAGACGCTTGCCTTTACAATTGAAGTAGTTACCCACCAGTATTACCGCCAGAGACGTGCTACCGCCACAAAATTTGACGATTGACGGAACAGTCAACAACACCCTTGGGAACAAACAGTGACGGAACCCAACACCAACAAGAAATCATCATCAACACCTGGCTAGTTAAATATAACTGTCAGGCTCAGTAAAATAACTTTTTGTAACGATAGCCACTTTCAAGTCACTACCAATGATGAAAACATCAATGCTGCATTGTTTCATAAAAACTCTTTTTAACTTTGTAAATTATAATTCATTATTAAATTTTTTATCTGTAAATACAAATTTATAGTAGATTTCATCATTACTGGGTGAATTTCATTGTACGACTCAGTTAATTTAAATACATAACCATCCAGAGCTATTAAAGCAATATTTTACTGAATCATTTCAGTTGGGGGCTAAAAAAAATACGAGAAAATTTCTTTTCCTCACAGAAGGTGCGGGAAAAAAAAGTTCATAACAGCTTAGATGATCTCTGTTGTTATGTCTGATTTATTAAAATCCCTGTGAGGGTGCCTCAAATAGAAGCATCATTATTCTATTTATTTCTCTACCAAGAGTAATCTTGAGCGAAGGTTGATACCTTTCAATATCCTCATCATTATACTCTGTTTGGCCATTGTTTGACCACTACTGCTGGGCAGGGGAGACAAATACGCGTGTTAAGTATAAAATTAATATGTTATAATGTGTTGCTACACGCAGGCATATATCCATTGATTTGAGGAGATATAGCTGTCTGTAGTAAAGTCAGTTTTTGTGTACGATTTTTCACTTATATTGAACGCCGCATAACTTGCTATGTCACCGGTCACTAATGACGTAATATATCACGTGTTTTTGCATTCTAACGGTCAGCCGTCTTGGCCTTTCGTATTTTTCAGTCGTCCGGAGAAGACGTACTTTTTTTCAAGCTCCCTGAGATTGTGGGACTTGTATTCTGATGTTCAGTGGCATTATTATTTCGGAGGCCGCCACTTACTTGATATTATGCAGAATGGTACATTAACTTACCCAGAAGTTATTACCTCATCCAGGGAGTATTTTTTCGAATAATGCATCTAAGATTTTGTCATGAATATTTCTGCCGCATTGCATGGGTCCCCTCTTGGTCTACACACACCTTTAGACACAACGGCCAGAATTAAGGAGAGGAGAGGATTGTATTGTATTTCATTGCCACTTATTATAAGATTCCTATGGTTTGAGCTTTATAGACAGAAGACTAACTATGAAGAACTACATTGTTGATACATTCTTCCATGCCACATGTATTATTACTTGATGGAGCCAGTTTTTATGAGAGTAAACTTTTGCCATGTTTGCTGTGGACCTGCCACTTGCCGGCTCATGTTGTATCTATCAGATTTGTCCTGAATGACTACCCATTACATAGCACGATGTACTCTACAAGGTCGACTGTCGTAATTATATTTGTCACATTTAAGCCGTAATAACGCGGTAGTGCCATTTCCATCCCCAGCGTCTTCTTCTCATATCTTTCTCCACTGGCACTTGTCTAGTTCTTGTCATTAGTTCGACAATAGCGATATTCTATTACCACTTCGATCCTTCTATTCCACGCAAACACCTGTTTATGATAGTTTTTAGCTTTTTGGTGGTGGTTTTTTGTTGTTCTCTATGTTTCAGAGCTATACAATAGGACTGACTTGACCTCTGAGATGAAAATTCAGATTTTTTGTGTTGGACGATTTCTGTCTACCTCTATACCTGTCCCAGTGTGATACAAGCTCCTCTAGTCTTTTATATTCTTATTTTGCTAGCCTTGGGGTAAAAATTTTGTGACGTTTTGAGACGATATAGGGAGGGAGGGGTTGGGAAATTGGGACGTTACACAAAAATATAAGAGTCAAACTGGCTTCTTACATAAATTACATTTCTACTTTTATTCACAGTAGTAACCTGTTATCCGCATTTGTTAACATTTACAGGTGATAGATTGTAGCGTGGCGATACCGTGGTTCGAACCCGCTACCTTTGCCGCAAGAGGCCTGCGCTTTAACCACAGACGCTATCATAAATAAGTACTTGCCTAAAATAAAAGGGTCGTAGTGGTGTGACAAGATCACTAATGTAGAATTTATGACACGAACCAGACGAGAGCCAGATTTGACAGGCATTGAACAAACCTGCTGATAGATTTACTAGGCAGTCCTTGTTCTGGAACCCACAGGGAAAGAGAGGCAGAGGAAAACCAGGCAATACATAGAGAAGGGAACTGGAGATAGGCATGAATGGGATGAAGAAGATTGTGACGATATGGTTGTGCGATCTCATGTCCACTTCGACAGGATCACTTTTTTTCTTCATTTTTCTCTTCCTCTCCCTCTTCGCTATTATTTGGCATATTTTTATGGTCTTCCATTCATTATTTTACTTTCTATGCTGAATCTAGTAGGGGAAAGTCTCTAACACTCCACTCCCCTACAAAAGTATTTGCTATGGGACTGTCTTTATCTTGTTTACCACTCCTCAGGCTTAATTGCGTTCCGCCAGGTGAACTGTGGTATTATCGTAACAATACCTAATCATTATCACCGGTCAGCGAGCGAGATTCTTATCATGAAAAGACTGCCTCGCCCTATCAACATATATAGAAACCAATATACGCGTGGATATTAAATTTAATATTGTGAAACTTACTTACTTACTTACTTACTTAGTCGTTCCCCTTCTACCGTGAGGTGTAGAGGATTGGAAGAGAGAGAGCGCCAGACCATTCTATCAGCTGTCTTCTTCCTGGCCTGGTTCCATTCTAGTCCTCGGTCCTTCAAAGATTGTCTAATGTTGTCCTCCCAGCGGACTCTGGGTCGTCCTGGAGGTCTGGATCCCTGGCTCTTTGTTTCCCATGCTTGTCGTGGTAGCCGATCTTCTCCCATTCTGCAGACATGGCCAAACCATCTTAGTTGGGACTGTTCTATTTGGGTCTGCAGCGGATGGGATTTTAGGCCTTGACGGATCGTCTGGTTGCGGACCATGTCTCTTCTTGTTACTTCAACCACTTTCCTCAGATACCTCATTTCTGAGGTTTGGATCTGGCTTTATATTGTGAAACACGTGAGGGTATTTTTCGAATTTGAAAAGCCCCTACCCACGTAGTGCTGAACGAGATTCGATTGGATTGGTTCATTTTGAGGAGCTGAAATATACGATGTATTTTATTGCCACACTAGTCGGAAGTGCAATCTGTGATTTGCACTAAGAACTGAGAATATAGTGTAATGAAAACACAGACACAGATCACAGAGAGACACTGCAGCGCACAAGTCATATCAGCGACTCCTAAAAGCCAGAAAGAAAAAAGGAGACATTGGACTTAGAAATTCCACAACTATATGTAACAGATCGAGTATTGGGACACTTTGGAATTCACAAGTAAACCCGCATTTTTAATACAAGACTGGAAACTTAAAAGGGCCGGGACTTTAATTAACAAGATTGGAATCCTAGGAATTTGATAACAAGTCATAGAGAAATTTAACAAAAGTTATCCCAGGCCCAGGTGATTTCACAGAACACCCGCCGTCAGTGAAATTAACACTAATTTCCAGACCAAAGTGATTTCGGAGCATCTAATACAGAGCTGTGTCCAGCATAAATCTGTGCAAGGAGATTGTGCATTCCCAAAATTTTGGGGTAAATGTAAATAATTTATTTACTAATGTAAATTCTACAGGTTTCTTGCTAAGTGGTTATATAGAAGGCTGGCAACCTCATCATATGAAAATAGTATATGCATGAAAAACTACTGCAAGAGCTGGTGATTGTTTCTGACTAGTCGTGTGGGAAACCCGACAGCAGAGATGACCCAAGACTCCGACTGGAGTAGTGATGAGTAATGAGTGATGATTACATCACATGTGCCTAAGGTGTAACATATCATCTTGTGAGATTTATGCACCTTTTTTAATTGTATTTCATGCAAATCATTATTCGCGCACTCCAGACGCAATTTCCTAGTTAACACACAGAACGATATGGGTGAATTTTCATCATATTCCCTGAGTTATACTGTGTGCTTGAGAATTTAATTCTTCTGAGAGGTTAACATTGGTGGGTGGAGCGCACGGCAATGGGCCTGTTAGTTTGCGGCAAACAAATGTACTTAGCAGGCATTTGTTTCTTTCTATTTGTCTAAAGTTCGTGGTTACAAGCCATCAGACGATTTGTGGAACTAACGCCGCTATTGTGAGAGAAAAGCATCCACCTTAACCGCCTACAGTGGAAGAAAGTGTGGAGAAGGCTTCCATCATTACATAATTGATGAACCACAGCTGCAGGACTCATCTGGAGTTAAGTTTTTTTTTTGGTCACAGGCAACAGCAAAACACGGACTTTGATAGCGCCCCGATCCAACCTCTGAGAGGAAAAATTTAATTTACCCTTCACCCCCATTCAATCCTAATTTTAACTTGTTGAACTAATTGACTATTAAATGTGTTGTATGTTATTTTAAACTAAACAAATAATTGTTTATTCAGTGATTAGAAGTGTGAAAGCAAACATATGAGCAAGACGTTTTAATACTATATATATATATATATATATATATATATATATATATATATATATATATATATATATATATATATATATATATAGAGAGAGAGAGAGAGAGAGAGAGCCATTACTTATAAGAGGGCATTCGTTGGATTACACTAACTGGGGGCTTGAACGGGCTAAACCATTGCTTAAATACTTCACAAAAGGCGACGGACCAGATATAATGCGTTAACAATTGTTCAGCCCAATGCAACATTGTTCGTGACTTCTGGAAATATCTTGTGAATGCTCCGTTAAGGTAGAAGTGCCATTAATCTTCTATCTACATCTCTGCTCATCGTAATCTTGCGCGCAGGTAGACACCTTTGAAGACCTATATTAGATACTCTTGAGTTTTGGTCACTGTTGGACCACTACTGCAAAGCAGGGGAGGCAATCCGTGACAGAGATATGGAATGACTGTGGCGCTGGCTATTGCACGCCACACGCTAGAAAATATATAGGATTTTGGTGCTGATGAGCGCAGCACGATAGTAATTTGTCGATATGTGTATTGCACACATGACGTGAGCAGTGTGGAGGAAAAATGGACAGAGCGCGTGTTGACCCTGAATGGGCGACTTGTGTGTGTGTTCTACCCAATGGTAGAAATATGGGAAATGTTAAAATAGAAGTGTCTTGAAACATATTAATGTTTATTAAATACAACTAAAGGTAGGAATAGGAATGAGGTAATGTTTATATGGACCTACGGATTATAGGAGTTGCTGAATCTACCTAATTATGCATGCTGTGTAATGATGTATTGTCTACGTGAATAATAAATGGAATGATACTAAAATATCCAGCTGTTATATTGATCGTTGTGTGGAATCTTCGAGTCATAGAAAGTATCGTTAATGAACTATTGTGGCTGTCCTGAATCTTGTGGACCTATGATATATAAACCTAGACACAGTGTGAAAACGAGCACAAACAATCAACTGAAGAATATAAACTTTAACGCCACAGATATGGGAGGCTCGTTCCGTTGGAGAGGAATTAATTTGTTTGGAATTTGTACAATGCTGTACTGTGAAAGTACGCAAGATATCAAGCACACGAATTTGTGGAATCAATAGAAATTGCAATTTTTCGTACGGTCATGCCAAAGACCTTGGACTGTTGGGAAGACGTTATTACCAAACAACATATATTCTATTAAAGTCGCTGAACAGACATTTGACTGCCCACGAACAGATATGAAATTTCGACACAATATATTGCGGTCACAGGTTACTATGAAGAATATTGTCACCATCGAGGCCATTTCACGTTGAATCGGTAATCTCCCAAACACTCAGAACATCTAACCATTTTCCCACTCGCGTAAATACTCTCAAACATCAAATCTACACCCCCTTATACAATAATCGATAACGCCACCTATGCCTGGGGGGATCTACATGACCGGCATCCAAAATAGGCCTGCCCTTCTGATACTTTGGGGCGATGCATCGGCCCCCTGCTGTCTCGAAAACCATTTAGGGGTTGTCCCAGTGACTTTATCCCTTTTACGCAATGAATCAAGAACAAAGGGACGAACAACTTTTGAAATCATTTGAATGATCAACTTCGCTATCCCTCAAGGAATCCATTTTGTCTTGACGTCCGTTATACTGCTGTTTATGCCTCTCAAAGACACGAAGGTTTTGACCTGAATGCCACACAGATCTTGGAACATTTGCTGTTATATGCTCTCCCTATGCAACGGAATTGCGACCCAGCGTGGATTCAATCCAGACAGTGAATTATATGTTTCATCAGAGACTTAATGTCTTGCGCTCCCCTGTGGCCTCATTGTCATTAGGAGGTTGCGCTTACCAGTATCTGCCATTGGCCTACACATTGCGAACCTCATTACACATTGATCCATCTTAAATAGTGGAACTCAATCTTGAATGAGTCATTTTGAATCATTGTCACCTGGAACGTGCAGAACCCCCTATTGGACCCTCTGGACTCTAATACATGCTCCTGTCTTGAGAACACATGGTAGGAACTCAGACAACTTTTAGTTTAGAGTAGCTTCCATGAGTACGGAGAAGTCTGCTCTTGATGCTTTTAAAATCCCTTTATCAACCTAAAATTCAATTTACTTCGAGCTCTGGAAACAGACTATATACGGTGCTTCTGATCTTTAGGACTCTGGTGAATAAATATGTAAACCTTACGTCTGATCAAGTACAAACAAACGTGCTTCTTAAAATCCTAGTCAATTTATCTTGTAGATAGCTTATTACTCCGTTACCACATGTTCGTTAAATTCGATTATTCAAACAATTAGTGGGACTTTCATATACTCCTTCCCCTGATACCGGTCCTAAAGAAACCCGCTGATTTGCTATGAAGCATTGCTGTTGAATTCCTACAATTTCACTTAGAGATTAATTCCTTGGAGTTATGACTCTGTGGACGAACAATATATTTTGAATCAACTCGTCTATGCTCCATTATGGCTGATTTATTCACTGATCAGTTGTGACTAGCGAACTTGATTTTGACGCCTCATGGGATCAGTTGTCACAGGACTCTGATAAATATGGTCACCTCGAGGCCATTTACACGTGAAGGTGTAGTGAACATAATTATTTAGATTCAAGGAAACACTGTTACTTTACCTGATTACGGTACGAACTTGTAAATCCTAAAATAAAACTTACAGTGGACATTTATTATACACATAATATGAATCGTGAGAATCGTGACGGTATCCAGAACCAGTCTTTTGGGTCTTTCGGTCTTCTGACAAGTCTTTCAATCCTGATGTCCGAGAAATCATTTCGTCTGCAATGGTTAAGAAGGATGATTTAATCTTTTACCTACGTCATCAAACAGATTTGCTGACCACTTGGATTTCGTAATCAGGAACATGAAACGTCTTGAACAGGACACTTATACGCGTTGAGCAACTCAGACTTTACACATTCTTTCCTTGACCCGTGTTTATTGCATAGATTCAAGGATATTTTGCGAGGTTGATGCGTCTTGTCTACAACGAGGATTGGCGGTCGTGGATTTTAATCATATAAGTGAATATATGTTGGTAGAGTCATGGTCTCCGGTCCTAAAATGTCAGGCACATCTTGTTTTTGTGTATCTTTTATGTTTAATGTTTTCTTGTGGACGACACTCAGTTTATATCTTTGGATGAATTTAGTTGTCGTCGTTCTATAGATTTTGATTGTATTGATCTCTTTCAGGGATTCAGCATTTAGTGCTGTCGTATTTCCGCTCTGACTGAGATTAATATTTTCTTATTTGTTTAGCTGTGCTGTTAAGTAACATACTGTCGTGTATTTCTTATTTAGTTTATAGGATTATGTTCGTACCTGTAGGTCTTCTCTGACTTTCTTTTTAATATGTACAGAAGTTCTATGTGATTGTATCTCGTCCTGTACTGTTCATTGACGGTAAAACAACTGTTTTATTATATGGTAAGATTTTATGACTTTTTACATTGTTGTCTTTTTCCTGATTTGTTTCCAGCGTTGTCAGTTAATCTTTTGTCTAATGTGATAGTATGGCATGCTTTTAAATAGGTAGTAATGGCGTTATTTAGTACTTGATTATATTATATTGTTAATTGCTGATATGTTAATATATACGATTATTACAGATACTCTGTGATAGTAGTGGATAAGTATCATATACTTCAGAGACAAGTATATCACACAAAACGAATAAATACTGTACATACAGTTGGTTTTGAAACAGGTTTGAATTACCTTACGACTAAGTATAGTCATTTGACTACAAGTGGGATATATATTCATTTTGCATCTATATCCCACTACTCTTTGATTCCATTATGGCTGACTTTGTAAAAGTTAAAGCAGGATTTATACAAAATGGGAAGGACTGTGGTTTCTCGGGTGATGATTTGATATCTTATGTAGATAAAGAAATTGCAGAATACAAAGTAAGAGAAGAAAAAAGAGAAGAAAGAGAGAGAGAAGAAAAAAGAGAGAAGAAAGAGAAAAAGAGAAGAAAAAGAGAGAAGAAAGAGAGAGAGAGAGAAAAAAAGAGAAAGAGAAGAAAGAGAGAAAGAAGAGAGGGAACATGAGAGAAGGGAAAGAATTCGTTTAGCAGAAATTGCTGCAGAACAAGCGAAATTTGAAAGCGAAAAAACTTTTGAGTTAGAAAAATTGCGTTTACAATCTTCTTCTTCTAGAGAATCGTCTGGTACAGGATCGTCTAAGATCATTAATTTAAAATTACCAAATTTTTCTTCATTACATGACGATATAGGATTCTTTCTTTTGAGATTTCAATCAAGAGTTACGGCTTTAAATTTACCTAAGGCCTCATGGCCTGAACATTTTGTCGGGTTACTTACTGGTGAAAGTTTACAAACTTTTTTTAACATTGCCGATGACAAAAGGAACTACTATGAATCCATAAAATCAGTATTTCTTCGCAAATATTGTTTAGGTGAGGAAGGATATCGTTTAAAATTTAAATCGATGGGTCCTGTGGAAGGTAAGGATGTCGAAGACTTTATGTCTTCAGTGAAGATGTGTCTAAACAGATGGATTGAACTGTCTAATATTACTAAATCTTTCGAAGGTCTTTATGATCTCTTCTTAAGAGACAAAATTTTATCTTCGGTAAATACTGAAATTTTCTCATTCCTTCAAGAAAGGAAGCCCACAAATATAGGAGAAATGGAAAAATTAGCTCAACAATTTTCGGTCGCACACCCAAACTTGCCTTTAGGTAAGACGAAGGTCCTAGAAACTTTGCCAGCTTGTGCGGTCACTCATGATAGATCACGCACTCGCAGCATGGACCGACGGTATAGGGAAGACTATCAAAATTCCTATAGAGGTAGATATAATTTCCCTCATAATCATTCGCCCTCACGGGGTATAGAGAGACGCAACTTTAACCATAATAATAAAAAGTCATGGCAAAGAAATAATCAATACTCCAATAATAATTACACTCACAAACATCATTTTTCGGGACCCTCACGTAATGATTACAATAACAGTAATTACAATAACAAACATCATGTCTCACCACCATCTCGTGATGATTCTTCTCGCACGGACAAAAAGAGTTACTATCGGTCTGACTGTCCAGTGGATCGGAGAGGAACACATTTTTCTAGGAGTCAAAGTAGAGGAAGATCACAAGCTCACGCTTGTCAGCTTGACGTTGGTAATGATAATATTTCCAATAATGAGAATAATACTCATGCCAATGCATGTAGTTTTGATCTGGAAAATAGTGGTAATTGCAAAGAATGTATGACTCTATTTCAACCTGGATCTACTCCACGTCTGAGATGTGGACATGCTCTGCCAGTTTTGTCTTTAAATGATGGGGTTGGCTCACTCGTGATCCATAGAGGTTTTGTTTTTGACACACCTGTTTCTATTTTACGTGACAGCGGTTGCACCACCATTGGCCTAAGGAAGGCACTAATTCCTTCTTCTTGCTTTACGGGAACCTCTATAAAGTGCGTAACTTTCGGTGGAACTGTTGAATCTTTTCCGCTGGCAGATGTGGTAATAGATACTCCTTTCTTTTCGGGAAAAGTAAGAGTATGTGCTCTCGATCGACCTTGTTGTGATTTACTTATCGGTAACATAAAGGGGGTTAAAGAGTGTTCTGAACAGGATATTATTGATTGGGAGAGAAATCATCCCTCCTTTGCTAACGCGATCACAACCAGAGCACAACAAGCTGCAGAGACAATTGAATTAAATTCTTCTATACACACTCAACACATTACAACTTGTCATTACATTGACAAAAATATATTTATAGCACAACAACAAATGGATCCTTCTTTGGGACATTTATTCCCATTAGCTATTGCTCGAACTATTAAACATTCTAAAAATTCAAGACATTGGTTTCAAATGCAGGATAATATTATGATACGATGTTTTGATAATTACTCTTTCATTCTCAAACAAGTTATGGTACCTACGTCATTTCGCGCACTAGTCTTGTCAAATGCGCATGACGTACCATTTGCTGGACATATGGGAATTTCCCGTACGGCTTATAGATTACTAAAACACTTTTATTGGCCTGGGGTAAATAAAGACATTTCAACTTATTGTAAATCTTGCGCTGAATGTCGAAGTGTTGCACGTAAGGGTGCACATCAATCAGCACCTTTACAGGTCACGGATATTGCTGTACGCCCTTTTTTCAAATTGGCTATTGATATCATAGGACCACTGTCTGTAAGGTCTACCAGAGGTTTTCAATACATATTAACATGTATTGACCTGTGTACGAGATGGCCAGAAGCCATTCCTTTAAAAAATATTACCACAGTGTCGGTAACAGATGCGTTGCTGTCTATATTTTCACGCATCGGGTTTCCGGAAGAAATCCTTTCTGATCATGGATCTCAGTTCGTGTCGGGTATGATTTAAGATGTTTTCAACACACTTCGTATCCGTCACTCTCTTAGTGCTATATTTCACCCTAGCTCTAACGGGGTCGTGGAACGTTGGAATGGGACATTAAAACAATTGTTGGGGAAGGTGACTACATCATTTCCTCAAGAATGGGATCGTTTTACTCCTGCTGTACTGTTTGCGTACAGAGAGGTTCCTAATCATACTGGTTTTTCGCCTTTTCAGTTAGTATTTGGTGCGAACCCAAGAGGTCCAATGTCTCTCTTACATGATTTGTTAATGGAATCTGATGTGAATAATAATAATAAGAAGAAATCCACTTATCAATACGTTACAGATTTACGCCAACATCTTGTGGATGCATGTCAGGTGGCGACTGAAGCATCTGAGATGGCAAAATATAAGACCAGATCTCGCATTAACAGAGATAGACGACTAACGTCTTTCTCAATCAATGGCGATGTTTTTGTTCTCCTGCCACTCAAAGTAGATCACTTGTTAGTAACATGGCAAGGTCCGTTTAAAGTGGTTGCAAAGAGAACGGACGTGGACTACGTCATCAATATGCAGGGTAAAGAAAAAACATTCCATGTTAACATGCTCCTACCATAAATCACTCGTCCTCCTCAGTTACAATTCATTTGTGATGCTATCATGAACCAACCTACCCATCATGCATCTATCGCGTTGGTGGATGAGGTGCAAACCAATTTCGCTGATGTACCTTCCACGTTTCCGGTAGCACCTATTAAGTCTTCGGAAACATGGAATGATGTTATAATTTGTACTGATTTACCTGCAGATCATAGGGATCAAATTCGTTCTATGTTGGTATCCTTTCAGGATGTTTTGTCTGATCTTCCGGGACGTACTAACATTATCACACACGAAATCAAATTGTCAGATTACACCCCGATTTCATTACGACCATAAGCCGTTCCTCTACATGTTAGAGATCAGGTGGAAAGTGAAGTAGATGGTATGTTAAAACTGGGTATTATTTCACCGTCTGATTCACCTTTCTGTTTTCCTATGGTGGCAGTACGAAAGAAAGACAAGTCAATTCGTATTTGTATTGACTTTCGTCGCCTTAACAAGGTGACCATATCCGATTCTGAACTAATGCCTTTGCTGGAGGATTTGTTGCCACGCCTATCATCCGCCACTTTCTTCAGCAAGTTTGACCTATCTAAAGGTTACTGGCAGATTCCTCTGGCTGATGTATCAAAACCTTTGACTGCTTTTGCCACTTCTCGTGGATTGTTTCATTACAATGTCATGTGTTTTGGTTTACGGAATGCTCCAGCGACATTTGTACGCATGATGCGTCGCGTTTTAGGTAATCGCACCGATCTCATTTCGTATATGGACGATATTTGCATTTTTCATGATACTTGGGAACAGCATATCGCTGGGATACAGTCGTTGCTCCAAACTCTCAGAGTACATAACGTCACAGCTCGACCTTCCAAAGTCGAAATTGGGTTTACTGAGATTTCATTTCTGGGTCATAAGATTGGCCGACATACAATACAACCTGATGAGTCTACACTAAAAAGGGTACTTGATCTGGCCATACCAACTACTAAGAAACAAGTTCGTAGTTTGCTGGGACTCATAAACTTTTATCACAGGTTTATACCACGATTTTTCATTTTAACTTCTGTTCTATCTGCTCTGACAAAAAAGGGTATGCCTGGCAAAATAACATGGAACAAAGAGTGTGACCATGCCTTACAGAACATCAAAACACAATTTTCAAAAAGTCCAATACTAAGACTACCAGACTTACGACGACCTTTTTTCGTGGTTACAGACGCATCTCTGAAATGAATCGGGGGATGTTTAATGCAGACCTTTAATGGCGAGTGCCACCCGATATTCTACCTCAGCAGAAAACTTTCAGAGACAGAATCCAGATATCCAACTGTGGAAAGGGAACTTTTGTCATTGGTATGGACATTACATAAACTACAGAAGTTCTTGGTGGGTACACATTTTAAATTATACACTGATCAAAAAGCCCTCACATATTTACAGACTTTTAAATCGACTAATGCACGTCTCACCCGATGGGCGCTACAAATGCAAGGGTATGATTTTGACGTTTTACCAATAGCAGGAAAGGACAATGTCCTAGCTGACACCCTCTCTAGAGTTATGTAATAACTCGAATACGGAAGTGGACAATAATTACTTATTTATTCATATTGTTATTACTAACATTATTTTTTTTTCCTTTAAAATCTAGATAGATATCATTTAATAAATGATAGGTAATCATAAGGCATTAGGAATAAGATGAATGATTTAATCTCGCTTCACATTATAATTGCCTGACTGAAAACTAAGTTTTCAGTTGTTCGAGGGGGGGGTAATGTGGCGCTGGCTATTGCACGCCACACGCTAGAAAATATATAGGATTTTGGTGCTGATGAGCGCAGCACGATAGTAATTTGTCGATATGTGTATTGCGCACATGACGTGAGCAGTGTGGAGGAAAAATGGACAGAGCGTGTGTTGACCCTGAATGGGCGACTTGTGTGTGTGTTCTACCCAATGGTAGAAATATGGGAAATGTTAAAATAGAAGTGTCTTGAAACATATTAATGTTTATTAAATACAACTAAAGGTAGGAATAGGAATGAGGTAATGTTTATATGGACCTACGGATTATAGGAGTTGCTGAATCTACCTAATTATGCATGCTGTGTAATGATGTATTGTCTACGTGAATAATAAATGGAATGATACTAAAATATCCAGCTGTTATATTGATCGTTGTGTGGAATCTTCGAGTCATAGAAAGTATCGTTAATGAACTATTGTGGCTGTCCTGAATCTTGTGGACCTATGATATATAAACCTAGACACAGTGTGAAAACGAGCACAAACAATCAACTGAAGAATATAAACTTTAACGCCACAATGACCTTGAGCATGTTTTCCTTAGGGAGTTGAAATGTGATAGTGATGATGATGATCATAGTGACTAGGTAACTAATTTACATTCGATTACGTTGTTGCTTTTCAGTATTACAAAAAAAAAAATAGTTAGAAAAAATATGGGTGGGGGTTAAGAGATTTGTTACGTCATGTAAAGAAAAGGGGGAGTGGGGGAGGGGTCTGGGGTTCTTGTGACGAAATGTTACGGGGGGGAGGGGGGGAAAATAAAAATGGCAAAAATTAGGTGAAGTCATATATGAACGACCCCTAAATCGATTATATCTGACTGTCAATTACTGACTGGGCCAATTTGTTACAGCGTTCTTTTTCTGTCGCGGTAGAGTTACCCACTCATAACTCAAGAGTCAAGTACCCTTTATAGTGGCGTAGACTGAAGCGTGAGAGGCCGATTGGCTAAGCAGTTAGAGTGATTGCCTCTCACGTCAAAGCTTCCGCGTTCCGGGGTCAAAACCTGGTTGCGTCACGCTACGGTCTAGCAAGGTGTGAATGAGTATCTGACAGTGTTCTTGGGTTAAAGTGACGCTAAATCTCTCTCTCTAACTCTCTCTAATTCTCTATCTAACTATCCCTCTCTAACTATCTCTCTCTTTCTCTCTCTAACTCTCTCTCTAACTCTCCCTCTCTCTCTCTAACTCTCTCTTTCTCTCTTTCTCTAACTCTCTCTAACTCTCTCTAACTCTCTCTCTAACTCTCTCTCTCTCTAACTCCCTCTCTCTCTTTCTCTCTAACTCTCTCTCTAACTCACTCTTTTTCTCTCTCTCTAATTCTCTCTAACTCTCTCTCTAACTCTCTCCCTCTCTAACTCTCTCTAGCTCTCTCTCTTTAACTCTCTCTCTCTTCCCTCTCTCTAACTCTCTCTATCTCTCCAACTCTCTCTTTATAACTCTCTCTCTAACTCCCTCTCTAACTCTCTCTAACCCTCTCTTTCTCTAACTCTCTCTAACTCCCTCTCTAACTCTCTCTAACTCTCTCTTTCTCTAACTCTCTCTCTAACTCTCTCTAACTCCCTCTAACTGTCTCTCTATCTAACTCTCTCTTTCTCTCTAACTCTAACTCTCCCTCTCACTCTCTATCTAAATCTCTCTCTAACTTTCCCTCTCTCTCTCTAATTCTCTCTCTAACTCCCTCTCTCTCTAACTCTCTCTCTAACTCCCTCTCTCTCTAACTCTCTCTAACTCCCTCTCTCTCTAACTCTCTCTCTCTCTCTCTCTCTCTCACTCTCTCTCTCTCTCTCTCTCTCTCTCTCTCTCTCTCTCTCTCTCTCTCTCTCTCTCTCTCCCTCTCTCTCTCTCTCTCTCTCTCTCTAACTCTCTCTAACTCTCTTTCTCTAACTCTCTCTCTCTAACTCTCTCTCTAACTCTCTCTCTAACTCCCTCTCTCTCTAACTCTCTCTCTCTAACTCTCTCTCTAACTCTCTCTAACTCTCTCTCTCTAACTCTCTCTCTCTCTCTAACTCTCTCTCTAACTCTCTCTCTAACTCCCTCTCTTTCTAACTCTCTCTCTCTCTCTAACTCTCTCTCTAACTCCCTCTCTCTCTAACTCTCTCTCTCTAACTCTCTCTCTAACTCCCTTTCTCTCTAACTCTCTCTCTCTAACTCTCTCTAACTCCCTCTCTCTCTAACTCTCTCTCTAACTCTCTATCTAACCCCTCTCTCTCTCCCTCCCTCTCTCTCCCTCCCTCTCTCTCTAACTCCCTCTCTCTCTAACTCTCTCTCTAACTCTCTGTCTAACTCCCTCTCTCTCTAACTCTCTCTCTCTCTAACTCCCTCTCTCTCTAACTCTCTCTAACTCCCTCGCTCTCTAACTCTCTCTCCCTCTCTCTCTAACTCCCTCTCTCTCTAACTCTCTCTAACTCCCTCTCTCTCTAACTCTCTCTAACTCCCTCTCTCTCTAACTCTCTCTCTCCCTCTCTCTCTAACTCCCTCTCTCTCTAACTCTCTCTAACTCCCTCTCTCTCTAACTCTCTCTCTCCCTCTCCCTTTCGCCTTTTTCTGTCCTGTTTTTTTTTAAATGTTATAAAAATGAGCATGATATTATCAGGTTTTATAACTTTGTTGTTGTTGTTGTTACAGTCAAAGTAAAAGGTCAAGGATCCAGTTACACGCCCATTGAGGCATATTGGAAATACGGGTAAGGCCCATATTTTCTTGACCAGCTGTGCACTAGGGGTGATGTGGTCATCATCACGCCGGCCGCCTTAACCTTCCCAGAGTTGCTCTGTTGTTACAGTTTGTCCATAGGGATTGTTGATCATAATTTAGTGGTTATCATTAATTACCTTGTGTGTATTACTTTCTGCCAGACACAAACCTGGCGCAAGTATAGGAAGACTACCTGTGCATTATCCTTTATTAAATTATGTGTTGGTAGTTCGTGTTAGGCTGATTTATAATAATGTACGTCAAGAATCTATTTTAAAACATCGTGCAGAGCAACTAATACTGATGAAAAACCTATGGCAAGGCACAAGCAAAGAAACAAAGTTACAACTGATCAGAGCATGTATATTCCCAGTAGCAACATACAGCTGCGAGACTTGGACACTCAATAAAACAGTTGCAAAAAAGATTACATCATTCGAAATGAAATGCTACAGAAGGATGTTGAGAATACCCTGGAGGAAAAAAAGACCAACAGAGAAGTACTGCACTCACTAAATGTAGAGGAAAGTTGGCTCCTAAATACCATCGCAATAAGGAAGCTGAAATTTTTCGGTCATATAAAAAGACAATAGTCTGGAAAAAAATAGTGATTGAAGGCATGGTCCCTGGAAAAAGGGGAAGGGGTCGACCTAGACGACGATGGATCCAGGACATCACAGAGAGTCTGAACTTGTCTTTGGTTGATACAGGTCGACTTGCCCAGAATCGTGATGCGTTCAGAGCAGCTGTAATGGAGACAACGTTCTGGAGAGAATACGTCACATGATGATAAGATGAAGTGGTTTTTAACGTGGGCCATATGACCACGGGGGGTGGGGGTGGGGGCGGGGCACAGTAAGTGCCATATTTCCGATAAAGTACCCTTTTTCCAGCTAACAACGAGGGGGGGGGGGGGGCCCCCAAAGGTAAATGAGGCTCAGAAGGGACGGACTATGAGCGAAGAACAAGATTGAGAACCCCTGGTGAAGAGCATTCGATTGAAACGTTCGTTACAAATATTCCTTTTAATACATTGTGACAAAGTTTCATTTTAATTGTTTGTGACAAAGTTTCATTTTAATTGTTTGTGACAAAGTTTCATTTTAATTGTTTGTGACAAAGTTTCATTTTAATTGTTTGTGACAAAGTTTCATTGTAATTGTTTGTGATAAAGTTTCATTTTAATTGTTTGTGACAACGTTTCATTTTAATTGTTTGTGACAACGTTTCATTTTAATTGTTTGTGACAAAGTTTCATATTAATTGTTTGTGACAAAGTTTCATTTTAATTGTTTGTGACAAAGTTTCATTTTAATTGTTTGTGACAAAGTTTCATTTTAATTGTTTGTGACAAAGTTTCATTTTAATTGTTTGTGACAAAGTTTCATTTTAATTGTTTGTGACAAAGTTTCATTTTAATTGTTTGTGACAAAGTTTCATATTAATTGTTTGTGACAAAGTTTCATATTAATTGTTTGTGACAAAGTTTCATTTTAATTGTTTGTGACAAAGTTTCATTTTAATTGTTTGTGACAAAGTTTCATTTTAATTGTTTGTGACAAAGTTTCATTTTAATTGTTTGTGACAAAGTTTCATTTTAATTGTTTGTGACAAAGTTTCATTTTAATTGTTTGTGACAAAGTTTTATTTTAATTGTTTGTGACAAAGTTTCATTTTAATTGTTTGTGACAAAGTTTCATTTTAATTGTTTGTGACAAAGTTTCATTTTAATTGTTTGTGACAAAGTTTCATTTTAATTGTTTGTGACAAAGTTTCATTTTAATTGTTTGTGACAAAGTTTCATATTAATTGTTTGTGACAAAGTTTCATATTAATTGTTTGTGACAAAGTTTCATTTTAATTGTTTGTGACAAAGTTTCATTTTAATTGTTTGTGACAAAGTTTCATTTTAATTGTTTGTGACAAAGTTTCATTTTAATTGTTTGTGACAAAGTTTCATTTTTAATTGTTTGTGACAAAGTTTCATTTTAATTGTTTGTGACAAAGTTTCATTTTAATTGTTTGTGACAAAGTTTCATTTTAATTGTTTGTGACAAAGTTTCATTTTAATTGTTTGTGACAAAGTTTCAATTTAATTGTTTGTGACAACGTTTCATTTTAATTGTTTGTGACAACGTTTCATTTTAATTGTTTGTGACAAAGTTTCATTTTAATTGTTTGTGACAAAGTTTCATTTTAATTGTTTGTGACAAAGTTTCATATTAATTGTTTGTGACAAAGTTTATTTTTAATCGTTTGTGATAATCATTCATATAATAGTTTCTGACAAACATCCATTTTATTAGTTTGTGACAAACATGGTTTCGTTGCAAACGTTCTTCTTCTTCTTCCTCGTTCGTCCTGAAAAGGACGTTGGTTGCATTATGTCCGTTTACAGCGAAGCTGCGATATTTTGCGCCTTTCGGCCGACACATCTGACTTCAGCACGGCCATTTTGGGGACCGGGTTTGCCTTCCCTCTTTGATCCCTACTCTCTTGGCCAGACTGCAGTGATGCGGCCTGTTTCCAGGACCACCACTTGGAAGGGGAGTAGTTGTCTTGGTCAGCTCTGGTTCGCTTACCCTGACGCAAGCAGTCAAGCTATGAGTCGCTGACTGCATTCATCTCGTTTGCTGCGTCTTCGGTCCCGTTGCACACATTCAATTGAGTGTTCTACGGTCTTTGTTTTGCGATATCTAGCTTACATTGGTGAATAAGCAAGCTATATAAGTGATTGGGTATATAAATAGTCTGTGTGGTTTAATTAGTTATCTAGTCCATAGCTGATGGGATGTCTTGACGATGACTGTTGACGAAGTACTATTTTTAAATACTTTAATTTAATTTTATATGAGCGTTGCTTGGATGTTTCAAATCTCTGAGCCCTTAGTTCATCAGATTTCAGATGATCTATGGAGCTGACATTTTGCAAATGAATCTCTACCACGGTACATTTTAATGTATCAAAGTTTGAAAGAACCTTGAGTGACGTGTCTCTGACCCACTATTAAAATTAACCAAACAAACAAAAAAATGATAATAATACAATAAAGCCGAAAAAGTCGTAGAATTTTTACAAGATTACATTTGTGAAAAAATCACATGACATTTGAGGGGGAAGGTTGGGGGGGGGGGGGGGGGGTTGCCTTGTAAACAAAATTGTGAACAGAATCACGGAACTTTTCCATTTTTAGTGCATTTTAATATAGAAGAGCGTAACCTAAAATATGTTTCCCCTTTACTTGTTGTGGTGCTAAGTTGGTAGCGTGTTAAGTCACGATTCATTCCCACAGCGAGGCGATGGCTCCGTTCCTTTCGAGTGTTCTTGGTTCAGTTCCTCTGTAATCCTATCAGCTTTGTTACTTATCTTTCGTCCAGTTTTCTACTTATTTATTGTTTGCGAGTGCCCGTGCTACTTTAATTTGTTATTTCCAAATGTTTGTAGTTAACGAAAACAAGCTTAAGCAGTTGGTGACAAAAGTTCGTTTTAGCAGCTACGGTAAATATCCATTTTAATATTTTATCATATTAATAGTTCTTGGTAACGATCCATTTTAAAAGTTCATTACAAGCATTGTCAGAATTCATTTTCTCATAACTTCATAAATAGAGTGCCCTTTTCAAGTACTCAAAACCATTTAATTTCTTATCAGAAAGTAATACATTTTTCATCGCATATGATATAATAGAGATACCTTTCTGATGAAAGAGGATTTTTAAAAATTCTGGTACAGATATATAGATAGAATCCCAAATTCACAAGAGGATAGTTGCGCTAATCGAAGTGGCCTCTGCCGGCCTAAGGGCAAGCTTTGAGAGGGCGAGCGCGTGCAAACTGTGACGAGACAAATTATTGGTTGAGCGAGTGCAGAAATATAGAGCAGTGTACATAAACGGACAGAATCTTGTTCAAATAAATACAGAAGTAAAAAGATGGATGGGAGAAAACAAGTTCTTGGGATCCATTTTTATTAATGTTATCAGGTGCACGAAAAACACACAGAAAACAAATTATTTCATACGTTCTATTACACGGAATAAAACTGACATGCTAACAAACCCCAAGTATTAGAATCTATTGATTTGTTTCGAAACTGTTCCATTTTCTTGCGTAGTGCCGTCTGGAGAAGGCATGTTCTTCGAGATGACAATTACTTCTGTCGTTTTTCCCCATTTACTTCCCAGGAGGTCTCTGAACAGACAAAGAAAGACATGGACTGATATAGGCAACCTCATCTTGTGAAACAAATTGTTACAGAAAAAGCCTCTACTAGAGGTAGTTGCAGTAGTGGTTCAATGCTTAGAAGGGAGCGCAAAGGAAAAAGATGATGTTGATGATGATATTTCTACTTTGCACCACTGTCATACGTCCACTACCTGATGTAATAACATTCTCATAAACTGTTCCGTGTACTTCGATGATGATGATAATTCTACTTTGCACCACTGTCATACGTCCACTACCTGATGTAATAACATTCTCATAAACTGTTCCCTGTACTTCGATGATGATGATAATTCTACCTTGCACCACTGTCATACGTCCACTACCTGATGTAATAACATTCTCATAAACTGTTCCGTCTACTTCGATGACGATGATAATTCTACCTTGCACCACTGTCATACGTCCACTACCTGATGTAATAACATTCTCATAAACTGTTCCCTGTACTTCGATGACGATGATAATTCTACTTTGCACCACTGTCATACGTCCACTACCTGATGTAATAACATTCTCATAAACTGTTCCCTGTACTTCGATGATGATGATAATTCTACTTTGCACCACTGTCATACGTCCACTACCTGATGTAATAACATTCTCATAAACTGTTCCCTGTAATTCGATGATGATGATAATTCTACTTTGCACCACTGTCATACGTCCATTACCTGATGTAATAACATTCTCATAAACTGTTCCCTGTAATTCGATGATGATGATAATTCTACTTTGCACCACTGTCATACGTCCATTACCTGATGTAATAACATTCTCAAAAACTGTTCCCTGTACTTCGATGATGATGATAATTCTACTTTGCACCACTGTCATACGTCCACTACCTGATGTAATAACATTCTAATAAACTGTTCCCTGTACTTCGATGATGATGATAATTCTATTTTGCACCACTGTCATACGTCCACTACCTGATGTAATAACAGTCTCATAAACTGTTCCGTGTACTTCGGCAGCGTATTCTGGAGATGTCTGTTTCATTCAGATGACGGACTTCTGTCTTTTTTGTTTAATATAACTTTTTGTTTCATACAATTTGTTGTCTCATACAACTTATTGTTTCATACAATTTTTTATTTGGTACAACGTTAGGTTTGATACAATTTTTTTTGTTTCATCCAACTTTTTGCTTCATTCACCTTTTTGTTTCAAACAACATTTTGTTTCATACAACTTTTTTATTGACAACTTTTTATTTCATACAACCTTTGTTGTATACAACTTTTTGTTTCGCACAACTTTTTGTTTTGCACAACTTTTTGTCTTACACTACATTTGTTTCACACAACTTTTTGTTTCATACACCATTTTGTTTCATACAACTTTGTGTTTCATCCAACATTTTGTTTGATATAACATTTTGCCCTATAGAACGTTTTGGTTTCATTCAATGTTTTATTTCATGCAACGTTTTAGTTTCAAACAACTTTTTGTTTGATATAACTTTGTGTTTGATACAAACTTTTGTTTCATACAACTTCCAATATCATGTTTTTCATACAACATTTTTTTCATTCAACTTGTGTGTCATACACCATTTTGTTTCATACACCTTTTTGTTTCATACAACGCTATGCTTTATAGAACGGTTGTTTCATACAACTTTTAGTTTGATACAACTGTATGTGTTATACAACTGTTTGTTTCATAAATTTTTATTATAGCCTATTGTTTCATACAACTTTTTGTTTCGTACAACTTTTTGTTTCATATAACATTTTGTTTCATACAACTTTTTGTTTTGTACAACTTTTTGTTTTGTACAATTTTTTGTTTCATACGTTTTATTTTGTACAACTTTTTGTTTCGTAAAACGTTTTGTTTCATACCACTTTTATTTTGTACAACTTTTTGTTTTACACAACTATTTGTTTCATTAACTTTTTATGTCATGGGTTCATACAACTGTTTGTCTCGTACAACGTTTTGTTTCTTACAACTTTTTGTTTAATACAACTTTTTGTTTCATACAATTTTTTTGTTTCGTACAACTTTTTGTTTCGTACAACTTTTTTTGGGACAGCATTTTGTTTTGTACACCTTTTATTTTATACAACGTATTGTTTTCTACAACATTTCGTTTTGTACAACTTTTTGTTTCACACGCCTATTCATTTTGTACAACTTTTTATTTCATACAACATTTTGCTTCATACAACCATTCGTTTCGTACAACTTTTTATTTCATACACGTTTTTGTTTCACACAACTGTGTGTTTCGTACAACTTCTTGTTTCGTACAACTATTTATTTCATAAAACATTTTGTTTTACACAACTTTTTGTTTTGTTTCATACAACTTTTTATTTCATACAACTCTTTGTTTTCTACAACTTTTTGATTTGTACAACTAATCGTTTCAAACAACCTTTGCTTCATAAAACTAACCGTTTCATGCAACTTTTCGTTTCATACAACTTATTATTTCATACAACTTATTATTTCATACAACTTTTTGTTTCATACAACTAATCATAGATTTTGTTTCTTGCACCTAGAGCTGTAATATCAAAACTATGTATGTGACGCAGTGGATATGTAAAATGAGAATACCTATATGGAGATAGACAGCTGTCGGTAAAGACAGAGCAATATCGCCTGACAAGAGTGAATGAAAAGAGTGTGGGAAGGAAATGTGGAGGATTGTGTTATGTTTACTGTTGTAAACTTTTCATTCTGTTGTATTCACTGCGATGAATCATTTATGCGTCATGTGTGGCAGAAAGAGATATGTTAACTGTTCTAGTGTTTTCGAACCCAATCCGTAGATGTGAGGCAGTTTCTTGATAGTCGAGCTGAAAGATCTTGAAGTGGAAAGAGCCGTGTCGCCACATCCGGTCCCAAGCTAGGAGGAAGGAGGGTGTGGTATACTGTACATTCCCCGCCATCCAAGGGGGCTCTCCAACTATGCAGAGCTAAAATACTGTGCTCTGGTTCTGGGCTCTCCCAAGGAATTGTCACGTCCTGCACAGAGCCACTTCTCAGTTCCCCCCTGCCTATCACTGGTGAGATCCTCATTCATGCAGTCAACCAGGTCAAAGCCACAGAATTACATTGGTGCTCAAATGACTTCTCCAAGCTTAGTGTGCAATGCCGGGTTCTCAACATGTTTCACCAGTGTATGGTCTCGGCAACTGCAAGTTTCTGTGTAATACGAGCTATTTGAATGAAAGTGGATCCAGTGTTGTAGTGATGTGAAAGTCTGGATAATTTCTGTGTGCTGGCGTGAGTGCAGCTGCGTATATGCACTACCCACAGTGTTTCTGGTTCGTGTGGGTCGGCCAGATGTTGTTGTGTTTGCTACATATGTTGCCATCGCTTGTTTGTGTGAAGTAAAAATGTGGTAACTGTCGCAACCAACTCGTCCGTGGTGGTCCAAGCTTTGTGACAGTCTTGTATGCTGAATACTTGTTTCTTGGTATGGCTTATGGACTCGGGAACACGCTGTGAGTTAAACCTACAAAAACACGAGCGTAATTAAAACACGTCAAAGAAAACAGTCTGCAACTTAAAAGACAGTACAGCAATCCCCCGCTTAGCGCCATTAATTCGTTCCGGAGAAATCGACTGCTAACAGAAAAAGCGCTAAACGAAAACTGATTTCCCACCAAAAATTGACAGAATTCAAATTAATTCGTTCCCTAGGTCCAGAAAGCTGTATTTAAATTATGTACAAAGTGATAAAAATAAAAATAAATATTTATCAACTACACATAATTACCAGGCATTGAACACAAAGGAAATATTATGTATGCACTGTAAAAAAATATATATATATGTTATAAGACTTTTATCGCTACTACAACTCCTGTCGTTTGTGGCTACAGTTGTCACGGTGGAGCTGTCTTCCTCATGAGACGACAGGTTAGCAGAAGGTTTTGTAGGGTATGAACACGTTTTTTCTGCTCTAGATGTAGAAGGCATAGCTACATGGTCAATGAAGACCGAAGATATTCAGGAGACTTAAAAAAAAAGAAAAAAAGAATCGAACTTGCTTTGCAATTTTCTTTTTCTCTTCAAGAAGCACCTTTCAGCAATGAATATCTTGTTGCATGTTACGGGTTATCATAAAACCGCATTCCATTTTTGGATCACGTTTCATTTTGCTAGCTTTTTGGCCATCCCACTACCTTAAATAAACTTGAAAGTTATATTCCTGCCTCCCACTGAATTTTGCGCACAGCGTAAGATCGAATTTTTTAAGCTTATAACGGCATATAGCATTAAAAAGACACAACTTTATATCGAAAAAGCGCTAATCGAACATCGAAAGAACGGCGGATTGTTGTATACAGGCAGGAACTGGTAGTTGTGAATGTTTTCAAGCGCCGACCATACTCAGCACATCGCCGCAGCTGTATGGTCTGACAAGCCGAGCGGATAAACAGGATCAGGGTATCAAACGAATCATGCAAATATTGAGTTGTGCACGTGCCCTGATCAGATCAAATGGATAAGTTTCAATATGAAAAGCATACAATATTAGGGGTATTTCTTTTTTAATGAGCCAATAAATTACCTATTTTATATATATATATATATATATATATATATATATATATATATATATATATATATATATATATATATATATATATATATATATATATATATATATATATATATATATATATATATATATATATATATATATATATATATATATATATATACATACATACTCAGGGAACAAAGTAAGTGTGCAACACTTTATAGGACACTGTGCGTGATTTCATGGACGAAATGAAATACAAGTTGGCACACAATGTGGTTGAATATTGAATTTGATCACTTTGATTTTAATGAAAGTGTCATGAAAGAAAGATAAAAATTAAAGTCAGTGTGGCATCCCCACGAAAAAAATGAAATCTTGATTTCAGTACCGTGTATGTGCACCTTGAGCTGTTATCACTGTTTGACAGCGCCTTCTCATCGAGCCAATGACACGTTGGATCTGTTGTTGGGGGATGTTATTCCATTCTTCTTGCAACGCTTGTGCTAACTGGTGGTGGTTTTCAGGAGGATTTTGTCTTCTTCGCAGCCTACGCTCCAGTTCGTCCCACAGGTGATCGATGGGAGAAAGGTCCGGGGAAACAGGTCTTAAACCTGGAATGTTTCTGGCAGTCCATGTTGCCTGAATAAACCTGTTACGCAAGTGCATAATGAGTATGTAACGGTCTTGTGCAGGGGTGGTAACTCGTGGTCGGCCACTTCTATGGCGATCAGCAGTGGATCCAGTTTGGTGGAAACGAGCTTGAATGCGTAATATAGTGTTCCTGTGAACATTGAAATGTTGTGATACAGCTAATATAGTCGCTCCAGCAGCTAACATCCCTATAGCTATTGCTCGCTGTTGTTGGTTCAATCTTGGCATTGTCAAAAAAGATGTTTCTGTTGGACTCTTGGTACTCTCTATTTCAACGATTATGTTTTCACATGCTTGTGATTAGAGCTACACACTTACCTTCCTTTTATCTGTGATAAATTCTCCCCTACGGCACTTTTCACGTGATTTATCTTGCACCGTGATGATCTCCCCATGAATAGTGCGATCCTATTGTAATTGCACGGGTAAGTGAACAACACTCACACAGAAATGTGTGCCAACTTGCATTTGAGTTCACCCAAGAACACACGCACAGTGCCCTGTTGAGTGCTGCACACTTACTTTTTTCCATGAGTATATATATATATATATATATATCAAAGTATAATAATAGGGATACTGAATAACAGCACCACTACCATACCCTACCACTGTTCCTGCTGGATTTGACTCAAGATAGACAATGGCTCTCTAACACTAAGGGACCACACGAACAATGGCTGACACAAAAAAAAATAAGGCTTCCAACAGCTAATATCCCTTTATTAAGGACATAACAACTTGGCCACAAATTGTCATAATGAAATACATAAATACAAGCGCTACCACCGCAAATCGGTATACATAAAATAGGCACTATAGAAAACACCTATCAGTTACCATGACCACCACTCACTCTAGTGGCAAAAATATAACTACGTCAAAATGACAATGTCCGTAACACAACTCGTATTTACAAAATGTGACTCAGCTTGCAAAACTAACAAGTGAGAGAATATTCTACCTCTCTAGCACATAAGACACCAGGACTCAAAACTAATGGCAAACGCTGTCTCGCTGATACGGCCAATGATGAACAGCACACAGGCTGGCAAAATACGCCCATACAAGGAAGAAATGCCCTTAGAGCCAAACAAAATTCGAGCTGGTCACATGACCACACTCGCTCGTAAGCTTCCGTCCTTCCTTTGGAACCGCTCGTCTTACGAACAAGCCTGCTAAAGGCACGGTAAAAAATGCGTCGTGATATCCACCCCCCCCCCCCCCCCCCCTTAAGAAAAAGAACGGAGTTTTCTTCCCTCTGGAGGACGCTGGGCCGAGATCTCCTCAAAAGCTCGGAGATCCATATGCTGCATAGCAGCATGCCATTAGTCGTCCTGTAACTACCTTCACATATCAACCAAAATTACAACTCCATCAAATCTACCACATTCAAAACTCTGTCAAAACTAAAAGATGTTTACATAATATATCACACGAGGGAACAGCAGCCGAAAAAAATGGCAATAGCTGCCTCACCTGGTTTTCATAGTAGTCATACCCCGTAGGGCTACTACGTAAATTCATATGTTCACACACAGGTGAGATATTAGTATTGCAGTTAATTAAATAGACGAATGAACTTGTGTAAAGCGAAATGATGATGATGTGATATTATACGTGTTACCAAAATGATGAGTACATGTGGTGGGTTTTGATGCTAAAAGAAAAGGTAGTCAGAATGTGTCTACAGAGTGAGGTCAGCTATGCAAGTCCCTGATTCTAATAGTTGAAGTTGATGTTATCAGGTACCTGACTGTTACCACCCTACGATCTCACTCTGCGATTTATTTTGGGTAACTAGTGATTGTGATGTTAATTTATATGGCATAGTGTCTAGGGTAATGGAAATGTTGTGATAATTGCGTTAAACAAATACACATGTAAATTACTAAAATTAATTTAACAAGACTGGGTTTAAAGTTAGGATATATGTGTATATACAATTTAATTTCCTGTCCCTCCAATTTTTAGGACAGAAATGTTTAACTTAAAATGAAAATATGGTTTGATTACATTAAATACACAAGCAGAACATCTGTCCAATATATTTTAATATGTTAAAGTTTCTAAACTGTTATTCCCTGGTGGAAAAACCCCTGTTATACGAAGAGTCAATATTGGGGAAATACTGGTTTTCACATCACTTCACATACTGTTTCTGAATAGGGTGGAGATTAAATTCATTTGAGTCTGCATAAGCCCGCTAGATATAGGCTTATCTTTTATCCTCGTAGACCCTGGATGACTGGTTTGAGAAAATGCACATGATCCTCTGCCGTGTATTCTGGAGTCTGCTAACACTTGTGTGGCCGGGCAGGGTAGTATGGGTTGCTGTTTAACTCGAGAGTATTAGATTTTGATTACTAGCTAGCCTGCTAGAGGTGATGATTTCTCTCTACAGACTTACAGGAATTTACCAGGTTCGGGGAAAATCCTCTAAGATGTTTTAATTTTAGAGCAGATGGTTATTGTTTGTGTTGCACCTGCAGCGATTAGCTTTGGTATGATACTTTAGTAATTTGTATGATGGCCACTTGCAAAACATATGATTCGTCAACAGCCTTTGTGTTCAATGAAACAACTGTTTTATTTAACTTTCAACAAGAACTGAGTTAAGTCAAATGGTAACTACATCAAATTCTCACAATAGCATGTCGACATTTATAAACCAGCATGAAGGTTCAATATATTATTTCTAGGATGCAACATTCCTTTTTCCCAACATCAGGATCTTCCTTTGTAAGCATATCTGTCAATTATATGCCTAGCTTGTTTTCATTGTTGCACATCTTGGAACATAGCCCTACTTGGGTTATGACCGTCAGCTCTAACTGTTTGAGCATTGTTAATGGATAGTACTTACAGACTTTAGAATTTCTCAAACACTTCCAAGAATTAATTAAATATACACAACTGTGTCTGAAGTTGATGTCCTCAACTGAAATCTACACTGATTAGACAAAGCATGTCCTTGCTTTCCCGCTTTCAGTTCAATACTGCCTAAAAACATGGCTTCGTCTCCCTTTCATTTCTGGGAAAAAAAAGTGAGCCTAACCATTGGTTGGAAAACACGTGACTAACGCAACTATACACGCTAAACTTGGCCTAAAATAATGCGTGGCGTTTCCAAGCTAAAACTGGCCTAATTGAACATCTGCGTTAAGATTTTCTTTTATCTTCTGTTTCTATAAAAATTTATTTTATGTTAATATAGTCTATATCTGAAAACTCACGGTATACGCGGTTACACTTGTATGCTTTTATAAAGAAACAACAGGTAGGTTGCCTTAACTGCTGCAGCTCCGACTTCTGACCAACTTGAAACTGGGCGATGTAGCCCTAAAACAAGATGTACAGGTCTTCCTAAGTCCCTAGTTAATGGTCTCCACCACTACCAATTTAACATCATAAAACAAGTATGGTGATCAGGTAAAAGAGCTAACTAAATTAGCTACAGTTTTTAACTTCATTGTGACTTCTTCATAAATAGTGGGTATCTTCTTTTCCACCTAGTCTCAACGCCCCTGTCAATATACATCATCTTCTTCAGCTGAAATACAATCTTGTCTTTTCTTCAAAGTTTAATATACCAATAGGCCTGCCAGTGACTTCCTGGTCTTACAGTCAAAATATTTATGACAATATTCAATTCAAATTTAGTTTGATTTGCTTCCTAAGACTTCTTAGACATGCCTCTGCTCCTAGTATGTCGCAATCTTCCACAAAGGCAAAATGTCGTACACACTCAATGTTATGGCGCCCTATCTGGGTTAGCCTCTAGATCAATAATGAATTAAAAAAGGTTATTCATCTTACCGCAATCAATGAAGTAATCAGACACTATGTTAAGGTTTTAACAGTCTGTCAATAGTCAGCTTTAGACAGCCGCTACTTCAGACGCAAAGGCAATTTGCTTATTAACTTGCTCTGAACCTTCCGTGTATGAAAAATTTCTCTCAAGTGGTACGCTGCCTAGTAGACGCGGTGGTTTTATTTTCCTCTATGTCTATTCTAACATTAACCAATCAATTTAAACTACCACGATTTGACATTTATTTTTGAAAATCCCAACCTTTATTTACGCTTTTCAAATAAGTTGGTCATTCGCTTTAGGAGGGGCAAAACATCACAGTTATACCTCTCCTCTTCCTCCTAATAGTGTCTACCAAAAAAAGAGGCAAGTCAATGTGACTTGTTTCCAAGCAACGCCTAGAAAAATGTTACTTTTAAAATCGAGCTGGGATGTCAGTGTGCTCGTCTGTATGTTTTGTCAACTTTATTTTATGCGATAACTCAGTCACTTTTAAAGCTATCAAAAAGATGAAAAGTGATTTTTAATCAGGCTAATGTCCTTTATCTACCCAGTATATTTTCATCTACGCCTTTATCTTAGTTTTCATCTTTGTACTTTTCTCTTTATTTATTATCATGGGCTCTTTTCACTGTGCTAACATATCAGGGAAAGAAAGGTTCTAAGTCCCGATAAATTATTATATGGTATTATATGAAACAACAGTACTCTATTGTCAAAGTATTTCTTTTATTTACTCTCTTTCGTTTTTATGAAGAAATAAATATTCTTCTAAGTCTTTTCCATTCCTCCCCTTCTCTCTCTCGCACCACATGTTGATTTGAATTTATGCCCCGCTTTTAGTCTTTCGTCAGAAAAATTTGTGACGGAGTTGGCGGGGTAGAGATTTTGTTTTCTTTTCAAATACTCCGTTGCTGGGGTACTTAGATACAATACAAGTGGCGTAGTTATTTATAGATTTTGGACAGTAGCTCTTTTTTTTCTTTTAATCTTTCACTCCTATACTCCTTCACTCCTAGAAAAAATAAACGATGTCTTGGCCGCTTGCCAAGTCATTCTAACGTTACTTTTAAAAATTAGGGCGGAGCTACCAAAAAGCTTGTACTTTAGGGAAGGGGGGGGGGTATCATTAGCAAATCGTCCATACTTTCAAATCCAGCGCGGATCGCTGACAAAAGTGGTGGCGTTGCCCTATTCAAATATTGTCCAATTTAAAAATGGCCATAGTAACAGAATCTATAGAATAATATCTTATACATAATTTGAGGAGGAGAGTTCAAACTGACTTTATCACAGTACAGTCCATGTGTCTCTAAATACTTCTCCCGGGTAGGATGATTCACGTGTATGCATAGAATGTCCCAAGTTGTTATAAGGTATATCGAGTGGGGTATCTCTAAGTCGAGGACGTTCTGATAAAAACTTTTGTTGTACTGAGAACGTTGATGATATACAATCCTCCACTGTTTAACAATATCTCTGTAGCATTGAACAACAGTTAACAATTGTCGTATGAAAAATGTCGGTTGTCTAATTTCTGGAGGATACTGGCCAGGCTGGATATCTTCACGAAATGTTCTTGAAATGTAGACTCATTATCTTGAGTATGTAATCGTGATTTATAAAATATACTTTGGAGTCTGCTTCATAGAGTGCGTTTACGAGTGCGTTTCACTTGATATAAATATGAGATTCAACTTTTGAGCTCTTTAGTTTGACTTCAGATGCTAAGCTTCTGATGGAACTGAACTTGATATGAGTAATCAACTGTGAGCTTTAGCTTGACTCCTGTAGTAAGCTTTCGAGTGATTTGAAACTTGATATAACTATGTATTGAATTTGTGCGCACGTGATATAAGGTGACGAAAAATGCTGCGTCCACAGTCTTAATCGTGGGCGAGAAATACTCCTTTTTATTTGAGGAATGAAGGACGTCAAAAGTCGAATTCTGCTAGCCAGATGTCCGTTTCGATAACATTTTTCTGGTTAGACGTCAGACACGTAGCATGTAGACTCAGACTTCTGATGGACTGAAGACACACACAAGTCTTCGTAAGTTTCACACTTAAAATCACTGGTTGACTATCATTTATTCTACTTCTCACTATTGATCTCTATGAGTTCGATTCTAATGATGTTAAATATATTGTGCATGAGAGTGGGTGCGCGTGGAAGACTGTGATGGTGATTTAACAAGCTAGATGTAGGTGAAGTATGAACGACTACACCATGTGTACGATGTTCTTTGAGTAACTTTGTTTGGTCTATCTTTACGACCCACAGTCTGTCGGCCACCTGTAAGCCCGACCAGAGCTGATAGTAATTAAGTCAGCAACAATAATAACATTCGCTAACCGTGCCACTCTTACCCACGCAAGAATATAATAAAACCTAAACGATACAACAGTCGCGTTTGGATATTTTTGTTTTATAAATCATTTTTTAAAAATCTAACGCTGGGAGCAGGATTCGAACCTGCGCGGGTATAACTCATTGGATTTCTAGTCTAGCGCCCACATTGCATAAACACACAGGTGCACTTAATTTAACATAAGTTGGGGTCGGAATGGCTAAGAGGTATGGCGTCTGCTTCGATATGTAGAGGTACCGAGTTCGATTCCCAGTTGTGGAAATATAATTTATGGAAATTTTTTTTCAGAACCAGTGGTCCTAATGATGTCATTCCCCCCCCCCTTTCCCCCACCCTCTTGGTCTCCTGGGTAGTGAGATCGGATGCCTAACCTTCTGTGATAAGGGCGAAAAAATAGGAGGTCACGTGTGCAAGTTACGTACGTTAAAAATCCCACGGTATTTGGAAATCGCAGGTGGTTGAACATCTGTGGCTTGAGTTTTCATATAAAATCTGAACTATTAAGTTGTCTGCACTTAATGCTCCAGGAATTCTAGTGGAGTGGACGTTGTGATATATATTTGGCAGATTCGTCCGTCTACTGTTGGTGTTATGGATTTCTTTGCATCTCGGTAAGGCCGCTAATTTTATTTAGATAGTTGTGTAGGTAGAATGTATCACTAATCCATCATCAGTGGGCGAACGCGTATAGCAGTAAATCTTTCTATCTCATTTCATAAGGGGAAAGTTGATAAATTATAAGTTTGCTATGTAACAGTAAAACTACATAGATGTGACCTTAAATAATTGTATTCAAGGGACAGTGAGTGTGGGTTTATATCAATTTTGCTAACATAACTGTAAACTCCATTTTTTTTAAATTGCAACGAGTTCCTTGAGAGATGTGTTTTTTCTTCCTCTTCCCTAGATATGTATATATTTGGGCTTACCTGATAACTTATTCGAATCATTTGTATAACGGGATACTAATGTGCTCCCGAATAAGTTATGGCTAGGGACCATGTTTGTAAATATTGATTTTATTGTTGTGTGTAACCCGATGTGGGGTTTGTAGGATAAGACGCCTCAAGGGCGAACCTTTTTTACGCTGGTTTGCTCAGACTCAAAATACGGAGTAACGAGTTTGTTTACCTTCAAACCTTAAACCTTTTATGTAACATCAGAGTGTAAGAGCTGGCTTGCTCCGACACCAGCGTGTTTCGTGGTTATCGGTTTGCTGATACCACGGCAATGAGAGACGGTTGTGAATGTGTTTCATCAGCCAGCAAAAACTTGTTTGACGCTCCAAGATAACTTGGGATAAGGGGAGCGCGGAGTTTATTGTATGTAAACAGGACTTGTTTTGGGGTAGAGAAATGCATAGGTATTATTAGCTGGTGGACCCTAATTTATGCGACTAGCTTATGGCTTTTATTTATTGTATTAGGCGACTAGCTTATGGCTTTTATTTATTGTATCTTCACAGCCGAGAAGGTAAACTTCCACACGCCACCGGGGACAGAAACCTGGAAACCACCATTAAGTCAAAGGTCTGATATCATAGCCTTGATCGAGTTCTCGATGTGCGACCAGTTGGTTAAATCCTAAAATCTATTACAAAGAAGGCAGAGTTGATACCCAGCTGCTGGTCCTTATGCTCCTGTAGCTGCTAAACCTCTGAAACCACCAACATTCAAGCTCACCAAACTTCAGAATAGAGCGCCCATTCTGTCTTCGTTGTAGACCGGTGGGCCCTGTTCATTAAACAACCAGTTACAATTGAGCTGGCCGCGTCTCGGGTATATTAAGGCGCACGACTTGCGCAAACCTGAGTTTGGACTCATTCAACCCAGGGTTAATTACATTTGAATTGCACTGAAAATATATTTCCCAATGTCCTCGTCAACCTTGGATTTTTATCTGAATTATCACCTCGTCGGAAAGACAAAGGATTGGCAAGTTAATTGGGTCAAGTGTACAGGATACTACCTCGCTGACAATCAGCGGATTTAACTCAAAGAGTGTGTCGGAAATTAATTAATCTTTCAGGAAGTACTTGGTTGTGCTTATAAGAGGGTGTTTACATCATTCGTTGGGGTTTTGTGTTTTTGGTGGTGTGTTCTTTTGCTGCGGGGTGTTTTTTGTGTAGCCTAGATCCCAGTCGTTTCTATTTCAGACTGGCGACTGTCGACCGGGGACACAGATTATAATTTGGTGTTTAGAATTCCTAGTACCCATTGTGGATTTTTCATATTTGGATTGTTTTTCTGGGTTTTCTTTGTGGACAACTTTGGTTGCCATTTTGGATTATTAACGAAAAATGGTTTGTGGTTGTCTGTTGTTATGCTTGTGTTTGTTGACAATGGAATCATACTTTTGTTTGGATTGATTTTATAATTCCTGCCATCGCGCAGATATAGTACCTCTTTTTTATATATACATTTATATCATAATAAACATAGAAAACTATTTAGCAGCGGATCAGAATTTTCTTCCTACCTTCACATCTGTGATTGTTGAATGTGAAAATCACTTGGTGTATATCAGTCCCTTACTTGATATATCTATTCATTTGTTGATAGGTGAGAAAGAGAGGGTGAGTGGAGTTGACATCTTTATAAGTCCTGGCGGCAGGGTAAAAGATTGTTTATCATCTTTGTACTGCTGACTGTCACTCGTCCACTCAACATTCACATTCGCTATTTCAGACTTTCCTCTATTTCATACTTCTCATTCTGACTTTTGTCTTGTCTCAGACAGACTCTTTTCTCCACTCGTGACACAATGAAGGCAGTACTTAAAACCAAAACCAAACCAAAGCAACTTGTGACAGATACAACATGAAGATCAACACATCAAAGACAGAAACTACGCATTTTAGCAGATCACCTGGCCCACTTAACACACATGTCAACAACACCAAGCTTAAGCAGGTGGTTCAGAGTTCAAATGTCTAGGAAGTATTTTTACTGAAAATGGAAGACCTGTCAGAGAAATTGAAACAAGATGTCAAAAAGTCAGTGCAGTAACTTACTAACTGTTAAAACTACTCAAACATAAAAATATCAGTATGGAAACTAAACGACAGCTGATAAACAATATATTCTTACCAACTTGTTGCTATCAGTGTCACACATGGTCACTAACCAAAGCACAGGAGAAGATAATTATATCCTATGAGATGAGATACTTAAGACAAGCAACTAATATTACCAGCAGAGACAGGATGAGAAATGATGACGTCACAAAAATGATGAGAAAGACCTCCTGCATTAAGTATATAAAGACATAGAAAATCAAGTCGTTTGGCCATGTCATGAGAATGGAGCCCGATAAATTACCACTACCCACCTACAAATCAAGAATATCTGGGTTCAGAGGACACGGAAGACCAAGTGACAGATGGATAGACAACATCACAGACATCCTACAACATCACAGACATCCTACAACATCACAGACATCCTACAACATCAAAGACATCCTACAACATCACAGACATCCTACAACATCACAGACATCCTACAACAACACAGACATCCTACAACAACAAAGACATCCTACAACAACACAGACATCCTACAACATCGCAGACATCCTACAACATCACAGACATCCTACAACATCACAGACATCCTACAACAACACAGACTTCCTACAACAACATCACAGACATCCTACAACATTACAGACATCCTACAACATCTCAGACATCCTACAACATCACAGACATTCTACAACATCACAAACATTCTACAACATCACAGACATCCTACAACATCACAGACGTCCTACAACAACACAGACATCCTACAACAACATCACAGACATCTTACAACATCACAAACATCCTACAACAACACAGACATCCTACAACATCACAGACATTCTACAACGTCACAGACATCCTACAACATCACAGACATCCTACAACATCACAGACATCCTGCAACAACACAGACATCCTACAACAACACAGACATCCTACAACATCACAGACATCCTACAACAACACAGACATCCTACAACATCACAGACATCCTACAACATCACAGACATCCTACAACATCACAGACATCCTACAACAACACAGGCATCCTACAACATCACAGGCATCCTACAACATCACAGATATCCTACAACATCACAGACATCCTACAACAACACAGACATCCTACAACATCACAGACATCCTACAACATCACAGACATCCTACAACATCACAGACATCCTACAACATCACAGACATCCTACAACAACACAGACATCCTACAACAACACAGACATCCTACAACAACATCACAGACATCCTACAACAACACAGACATCCTACAACATCGCAGACATCCTACAACATCATAGACATCCTACAACATCACAGACATCCTACAACAAAACAGACTTCCTACAACAACATCACAGACATCCTACAACATCACAGACATCCTACAACAACATCACACATCCTACAACAGCACAGACATCCTACAACATCACATACATCCTACAACATCACAGACACCCTACAACAACACAGACATCCTACAACAACACAGACATCCTACAACAACATCACAGACATCCTACAACATCACAGACATCCTACAACATCACATCCTACAACAACACAGACATCCTACAACAACACAGACATCCTACAACAACATTACAGACATCCTACAACAACAAGGGGCTTACAGCAGCCAAGGCGACACACTTGGCTGAAGAACACACACGTCATCTCCACTCTACGCTTCACGGCAATAATGGAAGGAAAATGTAAGGAAAGTAAGTACACACACACACACACACACACACACACACACACACACATATGAATCATTAACCTTGGCTCCCTGTGAGGCACATGTTGTCAACAAGTTCACCTTATAGTCAGTGCCATGAGGCACATGTTTTCAACAAGTTCACCTTTAACCTTATAGTCAGTGCCATGAAGCACATGTTGTCAACAACTTCACCTTTAACCTTATAGTCCAGTGCCATCCGTTGAATGTCTTCCCTTGTCTTCCTTTGATATCTGCAGTTCCTTTCTCGGTGTGTGTTTTTTTTTTTCCTCTGCACCCTGGAGATTCCACAACACTGATTATTTTGTAATGCAACCAGGGTTGTGCAGTCAGCTAAAATATTCTCCAACTCTGACTCCTTACATTTTTAGAAGACCAACTTCTGACTGCAGTTGATTTGAAGCAGTTGAGAAGAAGACGATGGCGATGGATAGGACACACACTGAGGAAACCTGTTGATAGCATTACAAGGCAGTCCTTGTTCTGGAACCCCCAGGGAAAGAGAGGCAGAGGTAGACTAAGAAGCACATGGAGAAGAGAGCTGGAAACAGAGGTGACAATGATGAGGAGAACGTGGAAAGAACTTGAGATGATGTCGCGTGACAGGAGGACTTGGCATGTGTTTGTTGAAGGCCTATGCTCCTTGGGGAGCGAAGGGGTATGAATGAATGAGTAAACTCCCGACGCTGACGCCGTTTTCTACTAGTCATATGGCATAACACTCGGAGTCCGGGCATGTTTTACCGACTCCGACCCCACTAAATAACGACCGACTCCACGACTCCGAACTCTGACTCGACAGCCATGCTATAGACTCAATGCATGTCCTCACCCTTCCGCCTCCAACATTTTTTGCGCCTTTTTCTCATCTCTTGTTCCACTGGCACTTGTCTGGTTCTTGTCATCAGTTCCACATTAGTGACCATGTCGTACCATTTCAATACTTCTGTTCTACGCAAGCACCCAGTTATGAAAGTCTATAGCATTTTGGTTGTTGTTTTTGTTGTCCTGCATGTTTCACAACCATTTGGAACTGCCTTGACATTTGAGTTGAGAATTGTTATTTCTGTGTTGGACTTGATCTTCATACATTACCCCAATGCAATAAAAGTTCCTATTGCTTTTTGCATTCTTATTTTGATATCATTGTCTGTCCCTCCAACTTTGTCTATATTGCTGACAAGATATATATATAATATCCGGTCTTTTCCGAAAGTGAGATGGATGGATGGATGTCCTTGTTTTATAACACTAACCCCGGCGGAATATTGGAAAAAAATAAAATAGTTTCAAAACCGGCTGAAAATGAGAGGAAAAAAAACTAATTTCCAATCAGGCTGAGTGTTGAAAAATATGTTCCGATTTGGCTGACTATTGAAAAAGTATTCTGAAATGCGGCTAAATATTGAGAAGAAAATATATTTGACATCTTGCTGAATATTGAAAGAAAAAAACAAAAAAAAAAAAAGACAACCAAATCAGTAATGAAGAAATACTCTCAAACACGACTCAGTTTAGAAAAATATGATCAAAACCAATTGTCACGGAATTTAATGCCCCTCGCTCTGCAGTGATGGTCCAACAGTGGCTAAAATTCAGAGTATCTAATGGGGGTCTTCAACGGTATCTACCTTTACCTCAAGATTACTGTTGGCAGAGATGTGAATTGAAGAATGGGAGCTTCAATTCTAGGGAGCCTCATAGAAATTTAAAGAAATCAAGTACTAACGGCTGATAGGATCCAGGTCGTGTAAACTTTTTCTCTTTCCTGACCTTTTATGAGTCAGGATTTTGCTCGTACTGATGAGCTCCAAACTGATCTAACTCAGTAAAATATTACTTTAATAGCTCTGTTATGAGTATTTAAAATGACAGACATACGAGTGGTGTTCACTTAAAAAATGACTAAATCAACTATAAATGTGTATATTTAGAGATAACAAATTTAATTGTCAATTGTCAAGATGCAATGTTGGGAAGTTGCTAAGGTTGTATGTTCCTGGGTGAGCAAGGTTTATTGGTTACATTGTTGTGACAAACGTGATTGCAATGTAAGTCGTGTTGAATGTTTGTGAGTTGCATGTGATGTTTGCACGAGCAACTGAACTTTGATTGTTATGACATGTGACTAAAGTAGTAGTTATTATTGGCTAGAGGTAGCCTAAGGTATGGAAAAGGAAAAGGTTACAAGGTTGTCAAAAGGGAGTTGACAGACGTTGTAGAAGGGAACGGACGTGTCCCGTTGTTGCTCTTGTGTAGAAGAGCTGGTGTTTGTTGTGTGGTTTTAGTTGTTGCTAGGATCGATGTTAAATACGATCTTGGAAGTTGTCGTGGTCCCAGAAGTGATATTACTATTATTTGAATACTGGTAGGTTGTCGAGATAGATTGGTAATTTCTTGTGCTTTTTGAGGTAACCAATGGGAGCTGGAGATAAACCTCTTCTCCTTTCTCTTTATCGTTCTTCTTCGCAAAACTCACTGTCATACTCTGCGATACAGGCGAGTCATTACTTGCTTGAGACATAAATATTTCAGCATCTTTGACCTTCCTTGGAGTCCTCGTCTTCGCTGCATAAGCTGACAATACATGTTTACATTCCCACTCCTCAATGTTCTGATTGGTGTCGTCCTGGACACCTCTAACATTCCAAATAGTAAGATCGGCGACGGGAGAGTCAAGGACGCATACTCGAACTTTACCCGACAAGAAAGGGGTGTCGATCTGCACTACAACCAATGGATAGTACTCGAACTAACTGCTTGTGAATCGGCTTCCCAGAGTGAGCAGTGACATACTGCTGCCCTAGCTCCGACATAATATTTATATCTTTTGCCTTTCGCTTTTGTAGAAAAGCCACTAACTCTGGACTGCAAAATGATAGAGCCTTGTCCTGTAGCATGAGGTCAGATAGCCCATCAAAATCCTTGACAATACCTGACAGATCAATCAACCTATTGAACAGCAACTTGATTTCCGCAATAAACTCACTAAAGTCATTGCTGGTTGTAGGCATTGCCTCCTTAAATCTATCACGGTACCCTTGAGCCGTCAGTATCCCGGACGAGCCCCCAAAATGTCTTTAACAAATGTAAAATAAATAAGGGTGGGGTGAATTTAGATACAGTCTTTAAAATGTCCTTCTATGTGATGGTCTGATTTGAAAAAAAGTTCATTAGAAGAGAGTTAACTAGGCAGCTTTGAATGGGTACTTAGCTGCTAGTAGGATGTCGGTTGGTTGCTGCTCCAGCCGATGCTTGTTCTTTGCAGGTTGTGGACTGGTTCAGTCTCTTCACTGGTCAAGTCTGGTGGCCGCAACATGTCTCTCGTACTATTGTGGGGTAATTGTGAAGATCGTCCAGCGTCTAATAAGACCCGTCAGCTGTAGGTGTCTAGTAAATAAATAATTCACACACTGATAGGGGGGGAGGGCTGGATTATATCTTTCTGGCATCCCTGTTGAAGTTATAGTGTTGAAGGGTGTGAGACCTCCGGGCAACACCGGGTACTTCCAGAAGAATGAAAATATCTCATCTCATAATCGGAACCTCTTCTACCCCGTGAAACGAGGTGTAGAGGGTACCCAAGTGCACAAGGCCCATGGGCGGGACATGTAATCAAAGTGACTTGGCAAATAGGTGATTAGCCCATTGTGCCCAGAATGAAAATATTATTATTATTATTATTATTATGTGCTGCGCTGATATAGGGGATCAGCAGGTCGGGCTTACTGGTGGCCGACTGGGTGTGTGTGTGAAGCTATCAAAGGACGCGAATGCATGTGGTTCTGGAACAAACACGAATAATCACATACCATAATGCACATAACAGGTAACACTGCGAACTCTAGTTAGAAGAATGAAGAGACGGCTGAAACGTCTATACACTGTTTATTAGACTGGTACAAGCGACACATCAAACGTAAACATCCCGGTAATACAGGACACAGGCACATTGTAAACAATTCACTGTCACTGGTACAGTTCAAAGCATTTCATGGAAAAACATCGTGTAAATATTCTTTTCACCTTCCCTGGCAATACAATATATAAGCCGTATATGTTCCTGGCTTTTAATCAATGTAAATATCCTTTTCACCTCCTCTGGCGATACAATATATATAAGCCGTATAAGTTCCTGGCTTTAAGCAATATAAATATCCTTTTCACCTTCTCTGGCGATACAATATATAAGCCGTATAAGTTCCTCGCTTTTAAGCAATGTAAATATCCTTTTCACCTTCTCTGGCAATACAATTTATAAGCCGTATAAGTTCCTGGCTTTTAAGCAATGTAAATATCCTTTTCACCTTCTCTGGCGATACAATATATAAGCCGTATAAGTTCCTGGCTTTTAAGCAATGTATATATCCTTTTCACCTTCTCTGGCGATACAATATATAAGCCGTATAAGTTCCTGGCTTTTAATCAATGTAAATATTCTTCTTACCTCCTCTGCTCTGGTAATACACTATCTAAGACACATTGCACAATATAAATACTAGCCATATATCCTAGGCTTTAGAAATATCTCGGGGAGTCTCCAGCGTTTCTATCTCACCACAAATATCTTCCCCGAACACACAGTTAGAAAACATGGCTGACCAGCCCGGTCAAACGCCCAGAGCGAACTGTCACGGGATACCATATATCAGTCCCTCTCAAACAGACACGCATGCGCGGCTAACCGCGAAACGTGAACTGAACTCAATCTCGAAGGTTCGAGAGAATTCTGGATCAAATATTTTAAACCAGTCAAGGGAGATAAGCCCAACGGGCTGATCACCCGTTTGCCAGTCACTTTGATTACGGAAACAATGACAAACAGATTGATTTGTCGTTGCCCTAAAGACGCCATTAGGCGTGATGGGAACAACGGCAAAGAAAATCTATTCGCTGTTGCCCTTAAGACGCCACTAGGCGTAATGGCCACTGACTGCTTTGCCGGTCGTTGGCTAAGGACGGAAGAAGAAGAAGAAGAAGGGAGATAACCAACGTCTGGCCTGTACATATAAGTATTACAACGTGTAAACTCTCATTGACTACAAAATATTAAAATATGTCTTAACACACACATAAAGGTATGTTTTCAGGCACTCGTAAGAAATAAAGAAGTAGAAAACTAGACAACAGGAAAACAACAGACGCGAGTTGCTTACCGGGGAATCGAATCCAGAACCTTCCGTGCGGCACCCCAGCCTAGCTACGGAAGCGAATCACACTATCTTCCCTTCCTATTTGCCCACGAGGTTAAGGCATCTATAGCTCTTTGTAGCAGTTTGGTGGCCACTGTTGCATGCTCATATGTGCACCATATTACCAGGTCATCAGTGTACATTGCCACTTTCATTCGATGTGGTAGTTCAGCAACCAGGAAAGATGTAGACTAGGAAAAATGTGGGGGACAGAACCCCTCCCTGAGGGACGCCATGACGCAGTAGAATTTTCTTACTCTTGAGGCCATCTAGTTGTACTCGGGCTCTTCTGTTATGCAAGTATGCTTTCACCCATTTGTATATCCTACTATTCACCCTACAGTTTCTCAGTTTCTTCAGGTGGATAATTATTCTCCGACCCGTCTTGTCTAGAAATAGTTGTCTCATTTACCTGGTCTCTCCTGCACACGGTCTGCTCGTAAATGTGTTACAACATTTCACTCCACAGATTCAGGTGTCAATATGAGTTCAAACGAAAGTGATTGATTACCCTGATCAGCAAGAAATGGTCACCGTAGTCCCGAAATGACAAGAATTTAAGGAAGGGAGTGTAAACAATGATTAAGTACAGAAAATGAGACGTATGAGACACAGTAATGTCGGCGATAAACATGAATGTGAGGAAAAGAGAACATATTTTCTGTCACACCAATCAATATAGAAAAATATGAACACAACCGGCTCAATATAGAAAAAATATGATAAAAACCGGCTCAATATAGAAATAAATATGATCAAAACCGGCTCAATAAAGAAAAATAATGTTCAAAACCGATCAGTATAGAAATAGAATATCAAACCCGGCTCAATATAGAAAAATATGATCAAACCACGCTAAGTACTGAAAAGTATTTTTAATCCTGTCCAATATCGAAAATTTTTTTTTTTTAAATCAGACTGAATATTTACAAATATTTTTCAGATCCGGCTCAACGTTGCCGTTTTGAAGCCTCACACTGGTTTCTTATATTTTGTCTTTATTTTTCCATAAATGCTTTTTTGTTGTTGTTAAAAATGTTGTTTTACAGTGGTATGTTAGAGCAAAAGGGGCAGGTAACGTCGGCGCTGCTTGTGATTAAATTTGATTTCCTGTCAGACGTCAACCCCCAGTCACTTGATTCTTTGAAATCAGCTTTTTAATTTGCTGTTTTTATTTTTTAATAAACTGGTCACACTATCCTGCGGGCAAGACTACATGTTACATTAATTCTGTAATTACCAGCGACCATTTTATCGGCGCCGATGATTGTTCTATCACGATAACAGGCCGATATTCCGGCTTGTTTGCTTGATGATGAAAGAGTTCCGGCTTTCAATGGGACTTGCCAGGACGCGAGATACGATCCGTGGAATAGACTGTGTAAAAAAGGTTGTTCACGTCTCCCATATATTTTTTCAGCTTTTCAAATATGTCAGAGAGAGAGAGAGGGGGGGGAGAGAGAGAGAGAGAGAGAGAGAGAGAGAGAGAAGGAGGGAGAGATAGAGAAAGGTGAGGGATTTCAGAGAAAGGTGAGAGAGAGGAGAGAGAAAGGGGGAGGGGGGAGAGAAAACAAACGAAATATTTGTTTCATCAGGTTAATGAAATAAGCATTACTGCCTTTTTACATCTCTGCCATGCAATAATACAATTCTCAAAGTGTTTAAATTAACTTCAACAATAAGTATTTCATACTAACACTGCATCCAGTAATTGAAAACACATTTATACATACACACATCCGTACGCAGAGAGAGAGAGAGAGAGAGAGAGAGAGAGAGAGAGAGAGAAATTAAAGCTTTAACATTTAAAAGTAAATACGATGCATGGAGGCATATCTGGAGTCATCCTTATATGAACAACAGCGATGCACAGTGCTACAATATACAGGGTGTCCATAAAAGATTGTACCCTTTTCAAAGAATGCTTAAAAACTTGCAGAGATTATAATCTTACTTTTGTGATAGAAAGCATCCTTGTACCGCGTCATGGGGCCGAGTATAAAATGTTTGAAAAGGGTACAATTTTTCATGGACATTACATATATGGAAGTGAACCTCTGTCTGTGAGGCTAATTGCACCCTCACTGACTCTTGAAATTATCCACACACTTGCAGGGATTCCCCCTGTGGTGAAACTTGTTGAGAACCCAGCATTGCACACTAAGCTTGGAAAAGCCACTTGAGCCCCAGACGTGACTCTTTGGCTGACTGCATGCAGGAGCTCACTTTGGACCCAGTGATAGGCAGAGGGATCTGAGAAGTGACTCTGTGCTGGACGTGACAATTCCTTAGGAGAGCCCAGAACCAGAGCACAGTATTTTAGCTCTGCATAGTTGGAGAACCCCCCTTGGATGACGGGGAATGCACAGTATGCCACGCACTTCTTACTCCTAGCTTGGGACCAAGTGTGATAATCCATTAAATGCCAGTTCAAGCTGGATAGACTGGAGCTCATGACTTCAACTCAGCATGTTTCGGATTGGCAGAAAAGCCACAGGAAAAACCTAGATCTACAGTTCAGATATTACCAAGGACTCGTCAAATTAGTATTGGCTGCAAAAAAAAGAGAAAAGCTCAACAGTCTGTCTTGCTGTTCAGCACAAGTGATACAAAGACAGTAAGTAGTTAAACAATAACAACAAAAGTAAATACGCTGGAAAACATTGTATAATGAATGAGACAGCCTCACTAAAGCACCAATGGGAACCAGCTGTAAATATGACAAAATGAAAGTACACTTGATTCCTGCCAACTGCAAAATTTGCCGAAAAGAAAAGGCAGACAGTTTTACCACAGACGGAAGAAATAAATTCAAAATAGTTTCATTGAAAAATAGCACTGAGAACACTTACTTACTTACTTAGTCGTTCCCCTTCTACCGTGAGGTGTAGAGGTAACACCCAGAGAAGGGGTAGGAGCCATGCTCCGTGGACAGCAAGCAAGAAATGTAATCAACCAATCAACAAGCTTATTAATGCAGTGACGGTGACTGATTGGTTTGGTGTGGTTTGGTGTGGTTTGGTTTAAAGACTATCTTCATTGCACACGGACAACTCCATCAGTGCTCTGATCTCCTCCCTTAAATCACTTAAAGAGGATCTTAGCACAGTGCACGAACTCCGTAGCACCGGCGAGAATCCCAATGTGTGTATATAGGAATCACACATTCTATAAATATTTTTGTGGTGGGTAGGTTTCTAATTTTTAAAATTTGCCAGGGCAGCGGCATGATAAGCCTACTTACGATTTCCAACTGCCGTGAGATTTTTAACGTGCGCAACTTGCACACGGGACCTCCTATTTTTTCGCCCTTATCCGAGAAGGTTAGACATCCAATCTCACTACCCAGGAGACCAGGGGGGAGAATGATATCATTAGCACCACTGGTTCCGAAAAAAACTTTTCCATAAATTATTTTCCCTCAACTGGGAATTGAACCCGGTACCTCTAGAACTCGAGGCGGACGCCATACCTCTTAGCCACTCACGGTAATTCAATCAATCAATTCCCTTTAGCTCCCCAAGGAGCATAGGCCTTCAACAAACACATGCCAAGTCTTCTTGTCACATGCTAACGGCTCAAGTTTTTTCGACGTCTTTCTCATTATTTTCACTTCTGTCTTCACTTCTCTTCTAATTGTGGTTTTTTTTTTTTGGGTCTACCTCTGCCTCTCTTTCCCTGTGGATTCCAGAACAAGGACTGTCTTGTGATGCTATCAACAGGTTTGCTCAATGTGTGTCCTATTCATCGCCAGCGTCTTCGTTTTATCTCTTGTTCTACTGGCACTTGTCTGGTTCTTGTCATCAATTCCACATTGGTGATGTTGTCATACCATTTCAATCTTTCTATACTACGCAAGCATCCATTTAAGAAAGTCTGTAGCTTTTCAGTTGCAGTTTGTAACTTCATATACGAAGTAGTTAGCACAATATAATTTCTGAACTTATACATATTTATGTTTGGAATCAATAATATTATCCGGACCATGGGTAGTCAACCTTTAGCGGCCTTCGGTAGATCACTAGGGGATGCTTTGATAAATTTTCAAGTGACCGGGGAGGGGGGAGGGATAAATAAATTGTAAGCTAAGGAAAGTTCGGACTAACCCTTTACCCCCTGGCATTTAAAAGCGGGGTCTTCTCTGTGATTAAAGATTCGAGGCAGCCTCCACATTTGTCAAGACAGGTAATTCTGAGAGATATTTTTAAACCCTTTATTGCACAATTGAAACTGATTTTGCAACTAGCTCGACAGGTATGATTTTATCCAAGTAAATCTTTGAAGATCGAATTGTTTAGAAACAATATCGCTACAGCTCCCGGGTTGCCTATCGCTGACCAAGAACCACCAGAATCAACAAATGATCGCATCCCCCACACGATACAAAAACTAGACGCCATTGACTCGTAGCTGCATTACGTCCCTTAAGCATAAAAAAGTCGGCATTTATTCTTATAAAACAACCACAGTGTGGAAAAGGTCGGCGTGGTTCAACATTCTACTCGACACAAGCACTAGACGCCGTTGATTGATAAATCAAGTTTCTAATGGAGTGAAAAAGTGACAATCATTCATTCTAACACAACGGACAGAATGTTCAAAACAGGTCTCTGTGGTACATGAATTTCGTTTTTAGTTTTCCATCGTGACCCTGCGGAATATCTCAGAAGGATTTATTGGACTATTCCTTCTTAAACAGGGATACATGTATCTCCTGGGGGATACGCAAATCGACTTATGGGAGTGCAAGACCTGCCTTACAATTTAGAAGGCCAGTCATCATAAACGAAGTATTCTTATTGTTGAACAAAGTCGACATCATTACACTCCGGGCAAACCTATACGTCCTCAGTCTCCCTCAGCCCATATCGAGTTGTGTGAATGCTAATTGTTCCTGTAGCTCGCTGGTTATATACACCATGGATGCATCCTCTCATACGTCCATCTCTGATAGCTTTACGTTTGATGCCAAATTCCAACAATCTTAACCTTGATGATTCATTTTTTGCAGTGTCATTCTCTAACAGGCGATCATCAAATTGTTCTCAGTATCTCTCGCTTATCCATATCCAGTGTCCCCACCCCACTGTGGGTGCCCTTGATGCTAGTCTATCAACTCTCTCATTATTGCGTACTCCTGCATGACCAGGACAGTAGATCCACACCATCTCCTTCAGTATAATACACACAACTCCAATGTATTGTAAAACGTAGAATATTTGACAACATGAATTCAATACGGAACCTAAGTCAAGAGTAATTGAAAAGAAACAGCAGTAGAATGCTCATTAATCAAGTAAACTCATGTTTACTATCAAATATAAAAGGATAAATTGTCATAAACTCTTAACATTTATTACACAATTTAAAACATATTTATAATTATTTATCTATCGTTCTTTAGTTATGAATATATATTGTAATTAAAATATTAACACTCTTCAACACGTTTCAATATTGACGTGGGTTATATTCAAATGCATTATTTTTACTGCGTCTACACTTATGGAAAAAAAATGTTACAAGTTCCTGAAAAGCTGTCTTATTATATTTAAAGCAGTAGTCAATTTGAGGCTTTTTTAATCCCCGTAAAGCTTTTCCACGAAAGGAACTGGCGAACGAACGAACGAACTAACTAACTTTATTTTCGAAGGGTTGTTATGGCGTCGGCCATATGCGCTTTCTCTGTACCGCAATTAAGGGGCAACTTTGAAGCAGATGTTCAGCAGCAATTTTAACTATGCCACAGTTATACTGATCCGTAGTTCCTATCTTTAGCTTGTTGAATAGATGGTATCTCAATCTGTTGTGGCCAGTGCGGAGTCTGAAGATTACCACTTGTTCTCTTCTGTGGAGCTGGTAGTAAGCATCATTCTGTGTGTGACCTGGATGTTCTACATTCCATTTGTTTCTGTATCTGATTCTGATAAAACTCTTTGCCTCCTCGAAAGTTATGCTTGCGTCAGGCTGAGGTAGATGTGAACCTTCTTTTGCCATTCTGTCAGCCTCTTCATTGCCGGTGATGTTACAATGAGCTGGAATCCATTGGATCACAACACTTTTGAATCGCTGACAAAGTTTGTGGAGCACTATTCTGAGGTCATCCAGGTCTGTATTATTTTGGCTTTTCAACGTTGCAATTACTGACTGTGCATCGGTAAAGAAAGCAACTTGTCTCTCTGTGCTTTCCTCTGTCATTATAACCTCTGCTGCAGTTTTCAAGGCCTCTGCCTCTGCTCTGAAGTTACTTGAGTATTGTCCAGTTGCCACTGACAGCCTTTTTTCTGCACCAGTGCTTAAGGTCAGAAAGACACCCCCACCTCCATTTTCTGTTGCATTTGTTGCTGTTCCCCCTGTGTATGTATGGGTCCAGGTGTTACATTGGTAAATCTTTCTCTATGTATTTTGTCGCTATGGATTTTCTATCTGTTGCAGTTTGGCTCTTTTTTCTTTCAATTCCAGGAATGTTTTCTATCATTTCAGGGAAACTTCTTCTTCTTCGTTCGTCCTGAAAAGGACGGTGGTTGCGTTGTGTCTGTTTACGCCTAAGCTGTGATATATGCACCTTTCGGTCGACACATCCGACTTCTGCACGGCATTTTTTAGGACAGGGTTTGCCTTCCCATTTCGATCCACACTCGCTCAGCCAGACTGCACAGCTGCAGACTGTTTCCAGGACCACCACGTGGAGGTGGAGTGCGGTCTTGACCAGCTCTGGTTCGCTGGTCCTGACGCAGGCAGTCTAGCTATGAGTCGCTGACTGCGGTCCATTTCAGGGAAACGATTTTGTTTCCAAACTGGAGGCTTGTGTGCAGTGTAGATGGGTTTAATAGAGGATATTTCATTTTTGGAAACTGTGAATAGGCTTTATACTTTTCCAGAGCCACTGTATTTCTACAGTTTCACCAGTATAGTGGTTGGCCTTCACCAAAGATGGAGAAACTAAAGCCGAGTATTCTAAGCCACTATCATATAACCACCGCATGGTGTGGTTACCAACGGTTACGTGCTCAGTAATAGAAAGGTAACTGGGATTCTGTTCAAATGCCTGGGGGTCATGTTTCCCTATCGGCCCCCTGATCAGGCAAGCGACACTATAAGGGCCGGATTTCGGCCTCTTACAATCCGATGTAAAATGTGTATCGGTTTTGCACGCTTTACAATATCGTCGTCCAGTTCCCTAGGCTGAATTGCTCTGTTTTTGCCTCTGGTGATCATGTGGTGGCTGTTGTTGTTACCTTTCTTCAACATGTCGTAGTTGTTCTGTTCTTCTACGGGCATCTTGAGAAATACATCATAAGCAGATTCCCTCAGACTCTGGGATAGCTTCACGTTGTATCTCTCCCTCTATAAGCCATATGTAGCTGCTAAGGATTCAAACATAGAGATATAGATGTCTATTTCCTCTGAAGCCTCAGCGTAAACATCTAATTGGAAGGATATTGCATTAGGCGCCACGGCCTGGGAAATGTTCCCCCTATCGCTACTTTGAGAACTGCCAGACCCGCTTTTTTAGAACTAGAATCCACTCTTCATCCTTCGATTTCCAATTCCTTCAATCTAATGGCGTGAGCTCCGTCAGCCTCCTTTTCAGCTCTTTCGGCCTGTTCCTTCTTTTCTTGGAATGCCCTTTCTTTTTCTCTTTCCGCGGCTTCGTGAGCCCTTTGCTTTTCAGCTTTCTGCTACTCTTTTTCTGCTTTGGCTTTTTCGTGGTCTATTGCCATCCTTCTCTCTTCCCATTCATCCACTTTCTCTGCTTTGTCTTGTTCGGCTTTAACCGAACTAAGCACAAAATCTGAAAGAATTTGACCGGTCATGCCCAGTTCCTTCGCGACATTCAAATAAAAAGTGTGGAGATTGTGGGACTCTGCCATTCTGAGCAAAAAGTGTGTTTACAAAGCTACACAAGATTACAACAGCTACTACTAGTAAACTACAAATTTACAACACTTAAGTAGCCACACCAAGTGAACTTCTTATTTCTTTAACTTTAACTTTTGTTTCAAAAAGTTTGTTTGGTTTCTTTCTCATTATTCAATTATTTCTTTACACAGGTACTTTTACAGTTATTTATGAATGCAATGTATGCTCAGTCTTACAATAAACACACTCTTGACACTATTCTTTCAGTAAATCTGAAATTGTTGTCAATCATATCTAGGGAATTACTAGACAGGTTCTATAATCTATCCCGAAGCAAGTCTCCCAATTGTGACGGTATTGCCTACCCCTGCTTTTCTTGGCAGAAATGTGAATAGAAGGGTAATGACGCTTCTATCTCAATTGAGACTTGACAATATATTCAGATAAGCAAAACAATGCTGCATTGGCTGAGCACGTTAATTCTGGAATCTGCCGACAACTTTTGTGAAGAATTAAGCAATGATTAATCTTAGCTCGTTCAAGCCCCCACCTCAGATTTACTCAGTGGAATTCTTATTAGAGTGTGTTTAGTAAATTGACTGAGACAAACACGCAGTACATTTAAAAGGATTAAATCGAAATTCACCAAGAGCCGACGCTCAGTGACAGTGGATCAAAGAATCGAAGTTAAATTTGTAAAATTACAAATAACAAAACTTAATAACCACTTATGTTTTAATACTTTGAAAATAATTTGAATAGTTATGGATCAAGAAAAAGTTATCATCACGGTCGTGATGGGATGTAAATTTTTATAAGAAGTTCAAGTGGCAGCATTTATATTGAAATTAGCTGCCAATGACGGTTCTGCTCCCTCTGATGGGTTGGTTCTCTTTACACTGCTCACGCTCGTCAAGGTTGTGGGTGTAGCTCGTTTCCCGGAAATGTCAGGTAGAGTCTACGAAAGTTGGTCCCTTGTCTTAAAGCGTAGGCCCCTTGTCCCTTCTTGTTCCAGAGATAGTACTTTCTGCTGGTACCACCAATAACTATAATGAAGGAATATAAACGAAACGGTCTCTTGAGTATAGCGTTTCCCGACACATAGTTATGTGCCCCCCCCCTTTTTTTTCTATTCCACCATCCCATTTAACTCAGAATTTACCCTCGAGAATTATATTTAATCGGTCGGGATAAAACTTTCTTTACATTTAAATTGAATAGCTTTAGCTTTACATTACATTTAAATAAAAAGGTTAATAGTACTGGGCACAATGGGCTAATCACCTGTTTGCCAAGTCACTTCGATTACATGTCCTGCCCATGGGCCTTGTGCACTTGGGTCCCCTCTACACTTCGTTTCACGGGGTAGAAGAGGTTCTGATTATGAGATGAGATGGTTAATAGTACTTACTTACTTAGTCGTTCCCCTTCTACCGTGAGGTGTAGAGGTTTGGAAGAGAGAGTGCCAGACTATCAGATCGGGTGTTTTCCTCCTGGCCTGGTTCCATTCTAGTCCTAGGTCCTTCAAAGATTGTCTAATGTTGTCCTCCCAGCGGACTCTGGGACGTCCTGGGGTCTGGATCCTTGGCTTTTTGTTTCCCACGCTTGTCGTGCGAGCCGATCTTCTCCTATTGTGCAGACATGGCCAAACCATCTGAGTTGGGACTGCAGGGGGTGGGATTTTAGGCCTTGCCGTATCGTCTGGTTGCGGACCATGTCTCTTCTTTTTACTTCAACCACCTTCTTCAAATACCTCATTTCTGAGGTTTGAATCTGGCTTTTGTAGGTTGTAGTCATTGCCCATGACCCGCATCCATATGTCAAGACAGGGACATAGGTGGAGCGGTATACAGTCACCTTCGTTTTCCTACCAACTTCTCTCTTGCTGAGGAATCCTCGATTTATGGCCTGAAAAAGTCTCCCAGCTGCTGCTTTTCGAGTGGCCAACTCTTCATTGATGCCTCCTTTCGGTCTATAATAGCTCCGAGGTATTTAAAGTGGTCGACCTGCTCCAGGACCTGTTCTCCCAGCTTAATCTGATGTCTTCTTTCTTCTCGTAATATCACCTTGGATTTTGTGTTAGAGCTGCTTATGACCATCCCTCTCTTCTCCAGTTCTTCCTTCCAGACTTGCAGGTTGGATTGGAGATGTGCCTCTGATTTGAAAAGGTTAAAAGTACAGATAGAATATGTTTACATTTACGTTTACACTGATTGAAAAGTGTTAACAATATAAATTGAATATGTTTTCATTTATGTTTACACTGATTTGAAAAGTTTGAAACTTCCATTAATTTTAAAGTGAATATGTTTACATAGACATTTACACTAGTTGGAATGCTTGAAAACTTACAGTAATTTTAAACTGCACATGTTAACATCGACATTTACACTGGTTTGAAACTGTAAGTATTATAATTAGAATGTACGTCATTTCTTTCATCTTTCCCTCCCTGCTCCATATGGAACCTGGGACTCTTTATGCGTTTAGTTTTCTTTAAGAAACTGGCAAAAAACCAGTCACCAACCCTTGCAGTGGTGGTTCATGAAATCATCATTCTTTACGCTGAGGTTGTCAGCCTCAAATGACTTGGACATCCACTAGCGATTTTCACATATTACTATTCACATGGTAATATATATATATATATATATATATATATATATATATATATATATATATATATATATATATATATATATATATATATATATATATATATATATATATATATATAAATAAATATATATATATATATAAATATATATATATATATATATATATATATATATATATATATATATATATATATATATATATATATATATATATATATATATATATATATATATATACGTTAGTTCACATTCTTCTTCTTCTTCCGTCCTTAGCCAACGACCGGCAAAGCAGTCAGTGGCCATTACGCCTAGTGGCGTCTTAAGGGCAACAGCGAATAGATTTTCTCTGCCGTTGTTCCCATCACGCCTAATGGCGTCTTTAGGGCAACGACAAATCAATCCGTTTGCCGTTGTTTCCGTAATCAAAGTGACTGGCAAACGGGTGATCAGCCCGTTGGTGTTAGTTCACATGTTAGTAATAAAATATAGAATGTAAAATCACAACTTACGCCAATCATGGCTCACATACTTCTTTGCTCAGAGGAATAAAAGGCAATGGCAGATGCCTTATTTCACGTGTACTTGGGGTCGTTAAATTTAACTTTAATTCCCTCTCTGACTCCGTGTGTTTCCTTCAGTTTCCTCAGACAGCGGCTTTCCTTATTAAAATGATAGAAATTTCCTGGGCTGTTTTTTTTAAGTCCGTCAAGATTCTCCAATAAAAGGTCCGGCCTGATAAAATGGAATTTCTGAATTCTAACTTCTGGCAAGTCTGGTTGTAGTCTTCTTGGCAAGCGATGTTCACAGTAAATTTGACTGACTGAAGCGTCAGGTTATATTCACTGTCCTCCCTCGCTCTGTTTGTTATGAAGCTAGGCAAAAGCTCCAATCATTTCAAACATGCTGGTCCACTGGGGAAATTCAAAATATTTCCGACATGGGAAAATTTGGCGCGTGATGCAAAGGTCATGGTTTCCATATATGGCAATCGTGACATTCAAATATTCTCGTCAATGGATACATATAACTTTTTACACTTACCCGGAAATATTACAACATTTCCCACCAGGTCGATACTTGACCGGCGCTCCTTATGCAAACACAAACTCCTGTTTGACCATCAGTGCTGTGTCTTATCACGACAATAATTAGTCGGTCACACGAGCCATGTTAGCGCTAAGTAAACTCACTTGGCCATTTACGTGCAAAAGCAGTTGCACCCTTGTGGTACAATAGGATTTCTGTCGGTCACCTTGCATCACCGTCTACTCTATCAGCAGGGATAGACAGGTAAACACACAGACATGACGATTATCGCCGAGAGGAGTGTAAGAATATTTAAAAATGATAAAATATCTGCTATACAGCAGAATGAGCCGCGGTAGCATAGGAGTTAGTGCACTGGCTTCCTAGCTTAGTGGTCTATGGTTCGATCCCCAGATGAGGTGGGATTTTTATTTTAGGCCACAAGCGGCTCTTGGGTCGACCTAGCCCCAAATGGGTACCAGAGCAACTTCTGGGAAGGTTAAGGCGGCCGGCGTGATGCTGACCACATCACCCCTAGTGTGCCGATGGTCAAGAAAATATGGGCCTAACACCATATTCCCAATATGCCTGAATGGGCGTGTAACGGGATTAAGTAGTGATACCGCAGAAAGAAATGGTGCTACTATTGACAAGCACTCAATTAAATCAGTTCAACGAATGAACTGAGTACTGCCGTAGTGAAAGAGAGATTGAGAAGACTGTGTTCGCCCCAATCCGTTCTGCGACAGAAACTGCTCTCATATGTGGTTTGGTTGATTCTACAAAGTTGCTTCGTTTGAGTCTTTGCCTTCTAAGAGCATTTATTCTATGGCACATTGGGAGGTCTGTTAGTCTTTATAATTTTTCGGCCTGTTGCTGAGCCCTGATGTCACTTCTATATTCCATTGGCTGTAGGCATGTAATCTTTTCGAGTTCTTTTACAGGTGTTGTCTTCATGCCTCCCGTTATAATTATCATTGCTTGATTTTGGAGTCTGCTAATTTTATCGAAGTTTGACTTAGCTGCTGTTGCCCATGCTGCCATGCCATATTCAAGGACTGGCCTCACTCGCCCTGTGTACACCGTCTTCAGCACTTTCTCATCTGCACCCCAAGTTGTTCCAGCAAGTTTTTTTTTTCAAAATTGCCATTCTTTGTTTTGCTCTCATTTGGTTTCTATCAACCTGTTTTTTCCAAGTCAGACGGCGATCAAAAGTAATGCCTAGGTAGTTTAGATTTTCATTTAAATGAAGATTTTCTCCGTTTAGCACTAGTTTGAAGCTCTGGGGTCTAGTTGAGAGGGAAAATACCGTGTACGTTGTTTTCTCTATATTTATCTTCATAACCATGTTTTGGCCCACTCTTCCAGTGATGTTAGTGCTTGCTGCATCCGAATGTTTGCAGTAGTGATACGTTCTTCTGAGATCCACTAGGCTAAGTCATCTGCAAAGGATGCAGTGTGTGCTATTTGGTGAATATTTTCATTTATGTATGCAAGAAACATTGTAGGTGACAGGACTCCCTCTTGTGGGACACCCTGCTCTAATATAAACTTTTTACTAGTCTGTCCTTGCAGCTGTACTCTGGCGGTTCTATTCTCAAGGTAGTGACCAATCCATTTGTACATTCGCCCACATACACCACTTCTCTGCAGTTTGACTTTCAATCCCTTTTTCCATACTTTATCGAAAGCTTTTTCTAAATCTACCCAAACCACTAGCGTGTTTTTTTTTTTTCGTGGAAGGAATCTTCGATTTCCTTAGCTATACGAGCGTATATGTGATTTGATCTTCAGTGGATTTGTGTTGTCTGAATTCTGCTTGTTGATGGGTTAATAGGTGTTTGCTTTCCAGGTGCTACATCCGTCTGGTATTAATCATGCGCTCCATCAGTTTTCCTACACAGCTTAGTAGGCTGATCGGTCTGTAACCATTTGGTTCTTTCAGGTCCTTGTCTTTCTTTGGCATAGGTATCAGTATAGCTTCTTTTTATGCCTGCGGAACAATTCCTCTTTTCCAACTGTAGTTCAGTACTGATGGAAGCTTTTCTTTTTGCCCTTGTGCCGAGACCTATTAACATTTCATTGGTTATTCCATTTTTTCCAGGTGACTTCTTTTTCTTTAGTGACTTTATTGCCTCTTCCATTTCTGCCATTGTTAAATTTGTCATATGCTCTTCAGGTGCAATCTGTGTGTTGTCATGAATCAACTGTTCATCTGTGACGATTTTATTCCTGTCAGCGGGGACATCAATGTGATTTGCACTAGCAAAGTATTCTATAAATGCATTTGCAGCTTTTTTGCCTGATAGCATGTTGTCGCCGTGTTTCAGTGCGATTTGTTTGTAATGAGATCCTTCGTTGTTCAATGCTCTAACCAGTTTCCATAGCTTATTGCTGTCTTTATCTAAGTTTAGATTTTCCAGCAGTCTCTTGTGTTTTTATTGAATGTTCTTCAGTATTTTGCAGTGGTGGCTACTAGTAAAGGGGTACAGGCCCTCTCAAAGTTTAAGACGCATTGTACTAGAGTTTCAACAACGTTTTTCATTTACGGCTTGTATTTTTTTAATGCATTTCTTGTTGCGCAAGAATGTCGCAACGTATTCTGTGTACTTTATATTTTTCTTATGCAAAGGGAAATAACTCGTTGTTGCGTGATAAATTCTCGCAACATCGTTTTATTTCAATATCTGTTTTATAACGCAAGGGCAACAACTGCTTGGAATTTATAGTCACTTTTCTCGGTAAGCATTTGTCTTCTCGCGTTGGTATCGAATGCAGTTAAGTTTGAGCTGTGGTCGTTTTGCGCTGGACTGCGCATGACTTGTCTTGCTTCTTTGTCGATCGGTTTCCGCCCACCACTAGTGGGAGTGAGCGATTTGGAATGGCGAAAGAGATGCCTCGTTGAAGAGGGGATCTCCGCTATTTTTGTTCTGTCAGGGATGTGTAGTCCTCTTAATGGATATTTCGTTTATTCGAGATAATACCTCTAGTGTTTCCCACATGTCGGGAGGCGTGATATTTCTGTGTATTTCATGAAAGCAAGGTAAATTGACTCTTTCATTAACTCTATTGATTTTGGGTCGTGAGCGATTTCGATTCATAGCCTGTCTGCGAAAGTCGTCGTCACGAGATGTTTTCCTAGCTCACATGTCGCTGCATTGTACTGCATCGGTTGATGCAGGTACCAAGGACCATTACTTGCTACTTTGTTAAATGAACTAGGTTTGGAAAACCTTTATTATCTAGAGGATATTTTTTGAGGACATTATTTATACTTCGGCAGACGTGTCTGTCTTGCTGAAGTCAAACTAAGGAGAGTGAACTGATCTCATACATCTGGTTATCTCCTGGCTGTTATAGAAAAGGATGGAGTTGTTCACCTGACTACATTTACAGCACTTTGAAATATAACATGCATCTGACTCATCATTGTAATGCTGTCTACCGTTTATTGCTGTATTGAATGTTGCTGTGATAATGACTGTTTGATGTGCCTACACATTTGCGTAACCATTTTGTCACTGTGGCGTCCACAATAAATAATGAAGAAAAAACGTCAACGGCTGTTTCAAGACTCATTGACTTTATACGTCGTGAGTTTACTGACGTCCTATGTGGATTGCCCTGTTATTGTTGCATGAACATTGTTTTGACTGAACACATCTACACACTACACAAAACCAGACATGCGGATGCCATCCATCATCATATGGCATCACGCATCATTTGGTGGCCATAAGCTGGTTTGATTCTGGTACTAGCAAACACGGGGTCCCTTACCCACTTCATTTTCAACAAGAATTCATCAGCATCCTTCAAGAAATTAACATTCTTCAATACAGTCAACATCTTCAAAATTTTCAAAGTACTCGGCGTTGCCCGGTAAAAGTCAAAATTTCAATTTTTTGACGGAAACAATAATTTGACAGTACCCGGCGTTGTTACATGTTGCCGGATAACTCGGACTGCTGTTATCTTTTACGCAAGTCAAGCAAGTTGCTGCTGTCAAGGTTCCAGTGCTGTCGTTTTTGTGAAGGTCAAGTGCCGGTTGAAACGGGTTGTTTTCTGAAGAAGGCCAAGTACCGATTTCCATCAACTTACTTTTGGATTAGAAGGTCAAGTGCCGAAACAACTCAACACACAGTATGTCAGAAGCTCTTGTACCATCGTGTTAGCAGTGGAAGCAGTTCAGATGTGCCATCATCGTTGGAGCTTCGCTCTTTAGGACGTTGATTGACATCCGTTTTTCTGCTGTTCGTCGATTGGAAGCCTATAAGTTAAGTGGCCTGTTTGTATGTAAACTGTGCCCTTATACTTCTGCTGAGTCTTCTGTGTATCATCTCATTCTATATGTTATATGTTTATATGTTATTCGTATATTTATATGTTTATATTTCAGCGGGTTCTCGGTTGGGTGGTGTCTCCGTTAGATTATGCCACGTCATAGAGGTCGTCTAGTGTGAGCGTTTTCTGTAAGGTTTGCAAATCTCCAATACTGGAATTTGCTAAGCGACTTCTGTTGCTATTTATGTTAGCTGTGATGACATGTTTTAATATTGTTTTCGTTATTATTTCGCATTCTTTAGTTTTGTTTTGATTTGTTTGTATTTGTTAGCCTACTCTTGTCTATAATTTAGTTTCATACAACATTTTTGTTTATACACTGTGGTGTCATGTATTTTGTTTAATTCTATCGCAGATATCGTCACATTTTTTGTGATATTTCATTAATTTCTGCTTTATTTTTAGTTGATTTCTGCGAAAGTTTTTGTATTGTTGCTGATCTTTGTTATTGTTTACATTGTTATTGTTTACATTGTTTGTATTGTTTACATTTTCAATGTTTACATTCTGCATGTGTTTACATAGTCATTGTTTACAGTTATAGTAATTAGTTAATGGGCTATGCTAATGCACTGTTACTACTACACTGATGATAAATGAATGATGAATAGTGTCGTGCACTATTGAATGAGAAGTGCACTTATGATCAAGAATTGATTGTTGATATTTCATATACAAGTTCTTTGATTGGAGACTTGTTTCCCACAGAGACTGGGATAATATAAGGTGATGTGAATATACAAGTGCTTAATTAAGACTTGTTACACTTAGGTTTGAAATAAATTAGTTAATTATTTCAGGTTTTGGACTCATATGGTAGACAACATGTCTACATTTGAGCACTTTATTGAGCAGGGTAAATTGCTTGGGAAGACTGGTGATAAGTTAGAAGAATTTGCAACTGCTCGATATGATAAAGCAATGGAAGCTGAGCAAAAGAAACTGCAGATGCAGGTGGATGAAAAAAGATTCCAAATGGAAATGGAAAAACAAAAAAGGGAATCAGAAGCTGAGGAAAGAAAACTCCAGCTACAGCTAGAAGCTGAAAGACTTCAAAAAGAGGCTGAGAATAAAAGACTTGAAAAAGAGGCTGAAAATAAAAGACTTGAAAAAGAAGCTGAAAATGAAAGACTTCAAAAAGAGGCTCAGGCTGAGGAAAGAAGATTACAGAGAGAGTCTGATGAGAGGAAAGAGAAAGCAAAAATGGAACATGAAGAAAAGGTCTTAGCTTTAGAGTTGGAAAAATTGAAATTGACAAGCATGAGTAATGGTAATGATTCAAACAAGGGTTCATCTTCTGGTAAGGCTAATAATGATACTTTTAAGATTAAGTTACCAACATTTAGTCCTTCCAGTGATGACATAATGTTCTATCTGGACAGATTTGAACAAGCATGTACAGCTCATAACATAGACAAAGCAAAATATGTTTATCAGTTATCAGGGATACTGACAGGTAAAGCTCTAAGTATATTAAATATGGTGGATGAACCTGACAAGAACAATTATGAGGTTGTCAGGGCCGCTTTGTTAAAGAAATATCAGCTTAACGAAGACGGCTATCGTCTACAATTTAAAAACATGTTACCTGAAAATGGAGTTGAATTCTCCGAGTTTATTGCAAGAATACGCATTACTTTCTCACGATGGGTTGAACTATCTAAGACGGAAAAAACTTATGAAGGACTTATGGACTTAATACTTAGAGACAAAGTCATGTCGTCTGTCAATGAGTCTTTCCTTGCTTTCCTTCATGAACGTAAACCTAAAACAATAAAAGAAATGGAAGATTTCTGTTGCCCATACGTAACTGCGCACCCACACATAACCATGGGTAACTCTAAGGTGAAAGAAGGTTTACCAGTTGCTTCGGCAGCTCCGTATGGTCAAAACTTTGCTCGTAGATCCCAACAAAATTTTGATAGAAAGGGCAGCGGTAATTTCTGTCAAAATCATGGAAATCAATTTCATGGTGACTCTTCTTCGAAGAATTGGAGACAACCTGATAGTACTCGTTACTATCACCCTAATAATTATAAGCATTTCAAAAGAGGATATGGTAATAGAGGTTATTCCTGCCGAAGACCTCAAAACCAAACAAATAGATGTTCGCATCAATGTGAACATGATAGTAATCGTGGAAACTGGAATTCGAACCAGTATAACAATTACAATAGAGACAATAATAACTGCAGAGATAATAATAACTCTGATAACTTCAGAGGTAATAATAGTCGGGGTAGATCTCAACACAAAAAAAAGAGATATCAGCAGGCTAATGCTGTACAACAGGAAACTGAGGCAGCCTGTAATCATGTTGTTGATAGTAAAAACTTTGACGCTGTCACTAGTTCTGCTTTTGACTTTGAGAGAGCAAACAAATGTCCCCAATGCAGTACTTTATTCGAACCGGGTACCATAACTACTTTGAGTTGTGGTCACCCACTTCCCGCTCTTCCTGCTGCTGTTGCGCATGACGGGAGGGGTTCTTTAATTCTACATAAGGGTCTTGTTAATGATACTCCGGTCTCACTACTTTTCGATTCCGGATGCACCACTATTGGTGTTAGACAATCGCTTGTAGATCCATCTTGTGCTACAGGAAGGGTTATTAAATGTGTCACATTTGGCGGCACTCTAGAAAAAATATCCTACTGCTGTAATTCGCATTGCCACTCCTTTCTTTACTGGAGATGTGCATGCTTGTCTCTTACCTAATCCTATTGCGGACCTTATTATTGGTCGTATTCACGGAGTTAGGGAGTGTACCCCACAGCAGATTGCTGCTTGGGAAGATAATAACATGCAAGCTACAAATGCAGTAGTTACAAGAGCACAAGCTCTACAAACACCCGAAACTTCACTGAATAGTGATAATGAAGTTGATAGCCAAGATAGTCACTTAGTGATCACTCGTGACTCTTTCATAAAATTGCAAGAAGAAGATTCTTCTTTAAAAAAATTCTTCGTTCTTGCGAAGAAAGGTGATCCGAATCAGGATACAAATAGAAAATCTTGGATTGCAATGAGAAACGGCGTACTTGTACGTATGGTACAAGATTCGGCTACGTCGGCACATTCGCAAATTCTTGTTCCCAAGAGCATGAGAGTCCAAATATTACAACATGCTCATGACTCGCAATGTGCTGGACATATGGGTTTTGCCCGTACGAAGTCGAGAGTCCTTGCGGCTTTCTTTTGGCCTTTTGTCAATAAGGACATTCGTATTTACTGCCGATCATGCAAGGTATGTCAGGAGGTCAAATCTAGAGGACCACGACATGCTGCGCCTATCCAGGCTGCTGACATTCCTATTCGGCCGTTTCAGAAAATGGCCATAGATATTATTGGCCCTTTTAAGGTCAAGTCGGCCAGAGGACATCAGTTTATCCTTACATGTGTCGATATCTGCACACGTTGGCCAGGGGCTATTGCTGTTAAGAGCATATCTACTACAGATATCGCAGATGCTCTTTGGTTGATATTTTCTCGCTTGGGGTTCCCCAGAGAAATATTGTCAGACCATGGCACTCAACTCATATCTGATACTATGTCACAGGTAATGTCTACCTTACATATTGAACGATCTCTCAGTAGTATCTACCATCCTATGTCTAATGGGTTAGTTGAGCGTCTGAATAGAACGCTCAAGACTTTGCTTGGTAAGATAACTGAAGATCATCCTCAAGATTGGGACAGGGTTTTACCCGCGGCTCTCTTTGCCTATAGAGAAGTCCCTAATGAACACACAGGATTTTCTCCCTTCGAACTTGTCTTTGGCGCGCGTCCACGCGGCCCTATGTCTTTATTACAGGATCTCATCACTGCCGATGATATTAGCGATGAAACTCAATCCTCATATGAGTATGTCATTGCTCTTAGACAAAAGATCATTGAGGCATGTAAGCTAGCAACTGCTTCATCAGAAATTGCTAAAGAGAAGGCAAGGCAGTTTGCTAACAAGAATAGATGTCTACGACAACTTTGTCCAGGTGACAAAGCATTCGTCCTACTCCCCAGTAGGGAAAATAGACTTCTTATTGCATGGAAAGGTCCGTATGCAATAGTCTCTCGGATTTCCGATGTTGACTATGTGGTCGATATTGATGGAAAGCATAAAACTTTCCACATAAACATGCTTTCGGAATTTCACGAACGTCCGGACTATTTGCTGCCTATTTTCCAGGCAACGGATGATGCTCCTGCACCTCACGGTCATTATTCATCCCTGTCTGTCATTCAGGATGAGGAAGCTACCTTCTCTGATGTCAACCTTCCCCTTCCAGTGGTTCCATTACAGTCCACGGAATCTTGGAAAAACGTTTCTGTTTCTCCTAATCTTTCTGGTGACGAACATCGACAAGTCTCGTCGATGTTACAAACATTTCAGGATGTTCTCACTGACATTCCTGGACACACAGATGTCATAGAACATGACATAATTCTTACCGACAATAATCCAATTAGGGTTAGGCCGTATCCTATTCCTATACACTTTCAGTCGCAAGTGGAAAAGGAATTGGATGAAATGATTCAATTAAATATAATTGAACCATCGACTTCACCATATTCTTCTTCCATGGTTATTGTCCGGAAGAAGGATAAGAACATACGAATTTGCGTTGATTATCGCAAATTGAATCAGGTCACAAAGTTCGACGCTGAACCGATGCCTTTGTTAGAAGATCTACTGATTAGACTTTCTAATTCTAGATTCTTCACTAAACTTGACTTGTCTAAAGGTTATTGGCAAGTGCCTTTAGCAGAGCATGCCAAACCTCTTACTGCTTTTTCTACACCTAGGGGTCTATTTCAATGGAATGTTATGCCTTTTGGTCTCATGAACGCCCCTGCCACTTTCGTTTGCATGATGCGTCGAATTCTGTCACATCGTTCGGATGTCATCGCATACTTAGATGACATCTGTCTCTTCAGTGATACCTGGGAAGATCACTATTTAGGGTTATATGACTTACTGTCCACTCTACGTGAGAATAATTTGACAGCAAAACCTTCTAAAGCTTTTGTTGGTTTTGGTGAAATCTCTTTCCTGGGTCATCGTGTTGGTCATGGTCTCTTGAAGACAGAAGACCACAATACTTCCAAAATACTGAACATCTCTGTTCCTAAAACGAAGAAACAAGTTAGGAGTCTCTTAGGTTTAATTCAATTTTATGGGAGATTTATTCCAAATTTATCTTCGATCATGGCACCTCTATCAACATTGTTGAAGAAAGGTTCGCCTAATCTGGTCCGTTGGTCTGAAGAATGCCAATCTTCACTAGACCAAATTAAGAATATATTTTCTTCTCCTCCCATCTTAAGATTACCTACTCTTGATAGGACTTTTGTTCTTCGGAGTGATGCTTCATCCACTGGGATTGGAGCAGCACTGATGCAAGAATATGCAAATACTCTGCATCCTGTTATGTACATTTCTAGAAAACTAAATGCGGCAGAGAGGAACTACTCGGTTTTAGACCGTGAGTTGTTAGCGATGGTTTGGTCATTCTAAAGCTACAAAGATTCCTCCTGGGCGCACATTTCATTCTAGAGACTGATCAGAAAGCTCTTACAGCTATTCAGACTAAGAATTTGAAGAGTTCGAGATCCACTCGATATGCTATAGCTCTTCAACCTTTTCAATTCACGGTACGAGCTATCCGTGGTGCGGATAATGTGATGGCTGACATTTTGTCTAGATGCCCACATGACTCCAACTAATACTTCTGTCCTATATTTCCATATATTACAGAGTCATAACACACCTATATTTCTACAATAGATTAGCACATCTGTACTTACTTTATATGTACACACTATCGTGCTTTGTTGTCATCTTCTTCTGTTCGTTTTTTAAGATGATAGAGGAGGACTGAGTAGTTAATATAAGGGCCGTTTAGTTTACTAAACAGCCACAATTATTAATAATGTATTGTACCTTATGAAGCATATTAGTTATTAATTAGCATTATATTGCTTGTACTTTCTCAGAATGTCATTGTTGAGCTGAGGACTTACCTTACGAGTTCTAGATTGTGTACTTACCCTCGGAATACCAGAGCATATGTCCTGGATCGTCATGTAGTTTAACTTTACTATGTACTTATGTCATTACATGTCAAAGAATGTACTATCTAAATTTTCCTATCAGATTTGTACATCCATTTTTAAAGACAATATTAGAGTATGCTGTTTAATGATGATTATAGTAACTTGCATACGTATATTGTGTTTACATGCTAACGTGATGTGTGTTGGTGACACCTCCCCGATGTGAATATTTTTTGAGACATATTTATTTTTTCTGTTGAGGTATATCCTCACCAGACACTCTATAATTAGCCTATTGTTTGGCAATTTAGTTAATTATCAGCGCATAATTCGTGCGTTTTGAGCCGCTTATCGCTTGCTCTTTGATATTGAAAAAAAAAATATGTTCCACATTTTTTTTTTTTATCGGGAGGAGGTGGTGATATGTTGCGTGATAAATTCTCGCAACATCGTTTTATTTCAATATCTGTTTTATAACGCAAGGGCAACAACTGCTTGGAATTTATAGTCACTTTTCTCGGTAAGCATTTGTCTTCTCGCGTTGGTATCGAATGCAGTTAAGTTTGAGCTGTGGTCGTTTTGCGCTGGACTGCGCATGACTTGTCTTGCTTCTTTGTCGATCGGTTTCCGCCCACCACTAGTGGGAGTGAGCATTTGGAATGGCGAAAGAGATGCCTCGTTGAAGAGGGGATCTCCGCTATTTTTGTTCTGTCAGGGATGTGTAGTCCTCTTAATGGATATTTCGTTTATTCGAGATAATACCTCTAGTGTTTCCCACATGTCGGGAGGCGTGATATTTCTGTGTATTTCATGAAAGCAAGGTAAATTGACTCTTTCATTAACTCTATTGATTTTGGGTCGTGAGCGATTTCGATTCATAGCCTGTCTGCGAAAGTCGTCGTCACGAGATGTTTTCCTAGCTCACATGTCGCTGCATTGTACTGCATCGGTTGATGCAGGTACCAAGGACCATTACTTGCTACTTTGTTAAATGAACTAGGTTTGGAAAACCTTTATTATCTAGAGGATATTTTTGAGGACATTATTTATACTTCGGCAGACGTGTCTGTCTTGCTGAAGTCAAACTAAGGAGAGTGAACTGATCTCATACATCTGGTTATCTCCTGGCTGTTATAGAAAAGGATGGAGTTGTTCACCTGACTACATTTACAGCACTTTGAAATATAACATGCATCTGACTCATCATTGTAATGCTGTCTACCGTTTATTGCTGTATTGAATGTTGCTGTGATAATGACTGTTTGATGTGCCTACACATTTGCGTAACCATTTTGTCACTGTGGCGTCCACAATAAATAATGAAGAAAAACGTCAACGGCTGTTTCAAGACTCATTGACTTTATACGTCGTGAGTTTACTGACGTCCTATGTGGATTGCCATGTTATTGTTGCATGAACATTGTTTTGACTGAACACATCTACACACTACACAAAACCAGACATGCGGATGCCATCCATCATCATATGGCATCACGCATCACTCGTGTAATTGTATGTCACTTTTACTTACAACAGTTTTGGTTTCTTGTTGGCGTTCGGTTGCCGATAAGTTTGTTTGAGCGATCTTAAGTCATGTCCATATATGGAGCGATCTTAAGTCATGTCCATGTATGGAGCGCTCGCGCCCACTTTTCTTGATAACATTTGGCAACTTGCAATGTTTCGGATTCCTATCCTTTTAAGGCTCGATCGAGAAGGTACTATCTTCGTATATTATCTGAACTGTATTAGAATCGCGCGTTTCTGCGCATGTCTAAAGTTTTTAGTTGTTGGCTGAACGGGTTTCCGCCCGGGCAGTCTGGAGCAGTCTGTGGCAGATTCGTTCGAGAGCAAGACGACTGTTTTGGCAGCGTCTGTGCTTATTCTATCAGGAAATGGAGTCCTCTATACATTGTTTGTTCCTTTGAGATGATATCTCTCTTGTGATTCGAAGCGCCTGGAGGAGTGTGAGTTATGTGGTTTATTTCCTGAAGAAAAGGTAATGACATTTTGAATAACATTATCGCCATCTTTCGAGATTGACATTGTTTGTAGCCTGCTTATTGAAGAGTCTACGTTATGAGAAGTTTCTCAGCTCACGAATCACGTACATTGTTATGCATCGGGTTGATGCATGTCCTAAGGACTATTTACTTGTTGAACTCTGCTGCTCGATCTAGGTTTGATACCTTTGTTGACTAAAGGAACTTTGAGGACATTGTTAGGTACTTCAGAAGATATGCTTGTCTTGCTGAGGTCAGATAAAGGAGAGTGGATTTGATCTCCTACGGATATCTTCCGGCTATTATGGAAAGGGATGGAGGTTTCCCCTGACTACATGTACAGCTGGTTATGATGTACTGATATTCATATGATTCACCATTATTATGATGCTGTCTGCTATCCAGTGTTGTGCTGACTATGTCAATGTAATGATGACTGTTCTACCGTACACGTAATGTATCTGCATATTAATGTCTATGCACCTCGTCATTGTGGCGTCCACAATACATTATGAAAACGTCACTTGCTGTTTAAAGATTCCTTGACTTTTTACGTTATAAGTCGATGTGACGTCCCTGTTTGAAACTGTAGCTGTTGAACTCCACACTCACATCATTCATACAAACCAGACTAAAGACACCATATTATTACGCCTTTATCATCCCTGGTGTCTGAGGGTGATACACCACGCTTCAAGTGCCAGCATTACCTTACCTTTGGCAAGTAGAAGAAATATGACACCCTCAACCTTGTGTGGCAAATAATAATCCACGGAACATTTATCCAACAACGTAAATACCACGCAACAACATATTTGCTACGTAACAAGTTTCAACAACGTTTTTCATTTACGGCTTGTATTTTTTTAATGCATTTTGATTATCAGCCATTTTCGTTTCTTTACTGTTTTCTGCTACCGTCACACAGGATAAATATATGCTAAAGGTACTTGAACTAACAATAAGACACGTCATCGAACGACAGCTGATTTAGGACTAGTTTGGATCCAGGAAATGAATGGGATACTCTAACGCTTTGTTCACCTCAAGATAATTATGTGACAGAACAATTGAATATGACAGTCAGTAATATATATTGTGGACCAAAAAACTAAAGGACAATGATATTCAGGGTCCAGCTGTTGCAAGATAAAACAAAACAAAACCGTTTTTATTTCACCTGACCTTGGCAAAGACTTTGTGCACGTAACGCAGATTATTTATTTGTCTTTTATTCTAGGAATACATATAAAGCCAACTTTGATTACTCATGCCGTAACAAATAACGACATACATCTTTTCTTTAAGGAACTTTCATATGATTACAGCTGCGGCTTAATATCGAACCAGATTTTTTGTGCACACTCAGCTTTCTAGACCATTCGATTGGCTACGTGAATTAGAGCTCTTTCCTTTCGTGGCACAGTTACCAGGTTCCAGGACCGCTACCTGGTAACATCATACTCCAGTTTACCCAGCTGTAAATGGGTACCTGACTCTGCTCTTGAGTTACGGAAGACAAAAGCAGTAAGGAAGTGACATGGTCACCCTACCTAATAAAACAAGCTGGACCTGGTATTGGGAAATCTGTTAACACTTCACTTTAAGGCATTTTATGTTATGGACTTTCCCTCCTTCCCTTTCTTATTCAGCTGTTTATAATTTTGTTTATATTTCATTTCAGATTTGGCCAGACTGTGCACAATACGCAACACAGAGGTCTACAATTTATCTGGCTAAAAGTATTGGCTTGCCTGTTTGTCACTTCAAAACCAAAATATAAAAGGGATTTCCCGTTGCTAACTAGATGAAAGATTGCTGTCATCACAAACATTCAGTGAAATTTTAAATTCCTAAATCTCCGAGTGTAGCGTGGAAAACAGTTATCATACACAACTGTTTCTGTTGATGTATTAATTTTATTTACCAAAATCGGCTATTTTGTGTTTCTTCACCGCTGTTTAATTAATGAGAATTAAGTCTAAACAGAAGTCGCTACATTCTCATGGAAAATATGTTTTGAAAAAGAGTCTGCCTAAAGAGGGAAGCAATACCGTACATATTCAACAAAATTTTCCCGAAACAACTTAGTCATTTCATGTTTCTTCGACGAAAACTGCCAACTACCAAATTATTTAAGCAGCACCGTACTCCACAAAAAAGTACAATTGACTTAACTATACAGCCACTTCATCTTGGTCAATCGAAATCTGAGAGCTTACTTAAAAGTTCTGGAAAATAAATAATTCACTGCGGAGGTGTGAGCGGATTACCTAGTGGCTTGATAATCCGTTTACTTTTTTAGTGCTTTTGGTGCATCTACGGTTTATGGTCTTCCGAGAGAACAAAAAATTATACCAGACACTGAAGTTTACAAACCTTATTTTGTATGAGAAATTATAACAAGAACTATTTTTGTTAAGCCATATTACTAACACATTCTAAATTAGCAACAATAACTCCATTTGTTTCTTGTGTCATATTGTCAACCAGTGCGATATTTCTCACAAGAATGTTATTTTTCATCACAAATGTTACAGTAATGACAGTGTCATATTTCTAACCCGTGCTATATTTATTACTCGTGTTATATTTATGACAAGTGTTTTATTTATACTCCGTGCTATTACGGCAAAAAGTGCTATATTTGTGAAAGTGCAATATATCCAACAAGTGCTCTAACTCTAACCCGTGCTATATCTATAACTAGTGCTATATTTATAGCAAGTGCTATATTTCTACTCCGCACTATAATTACAAAAAGTGTCATATTTGTGAAGGTGCTTCAAACAAAAAACATGCTCTTTGGTAACTTGTGCTATTATTCTAATATGTGCTATATTTATAACAAGTGCTATAGTTATTAACAGTTCTATAAACAAAAACGTTGCTATATTCCATACACAACGCGTCCAGACAATTGTTAACTCTTTCAGTACCAAACAGAAAGGCCGGAATATCGGTATGCAGTCTTGACAGAACAATCATCGGAGCCGTCAGAACGTTCGCTAGTATTTAAACAGTTAATCTCAACCTCTGCGACAACCACTCTTGCATAGATCATGGCATCCACCAACTCCGTTGTTGCAGTGAACCTGATCTTCGTCACGAGTGGTGAGAGTAACATTACCTGGAATAGTTCCAGAGGCGGCGATGATGGTGAGGAGATCGTCTTTTTGTCACGGGACACAATGGACATTTTGCATAAAATCACAACCCCGGTTATATGTTTGGTTGGAACAATCTTGAATCTACTAACAGTCGGAGTGTTCCTCTCTAGGCCACTCAGGTAAGTATCCATTTAATATCGGTGCTTTTTCTGATTTTATTTTAAATAATTGGTAATTTATTAGCACATTTATGAATGTTATATGTAACTTATTTATCTAATTCAAGATATATAAGAATGTCTTTGACACGTAAATATCAGACAATCTATAACATTCCGACATATCAGAAAATCTATAAAATATCCCCAAATAAAAGATAATCTATAATGTCCCCAAATATCAGACAATCTATAACATTATCAGACAATCTATAACATCCCCAAATATCAGACAATCTATAACATTCCTAAATATAAGACAATCTATAACATCTCCAAATATCAGACAATCTATAACATTCCTAAATATAAGACCATCTATAACATCTCCAAATATCAGACAATCTATAACATTATCAGACAATCTATAACATCCATAAATATCAGACAATCTATAACATTCTTAAATATAAGACAATCTATAACATCCCCAAATATCAGACAATCTATAACATTCCTAAATATAAGACAATCTATAACATAATCAGACAATCTATACCATTACCAAATATCAGATAATCTATAACATCCCCAAATATCAGATAATCTATAACATCACCAAATATAAGATAATCTATAACATCCCCAAATATCAGATACTCTACAACATCCCCAAATATCAGACAATCTATAACATTCCTAAATATAAGACAATCTATAACATAATCAGACAATCTATAAAATCTCCAAATATCAGATAATCTATAACATCTCCAAATATCAGATAATCTATAACATCCCCAAATATCAGATAATCTATAACATCCCCAAATATCAAATAATCTATAACATCCCCAAATATCAGACAATCTATAACATCCCCAAATATCAGACAATCTACAACATCTCCAAATATCAGATAATCTACTTCTCCAAATATCAGGCAATCTATAACATTCCTAAATATAAGACTATCTAAAACATCTCCAAATATCAGACAATCTATAACATTATCAGACAATCTATAACATCCCCAAATATCAGACAATCTATAACATTCCTAAAGATAAGACAATCTATAACATCCCCAAATATCAGACAATCTATACCATTCCTAAATATAAGACAATCTATAACATAATCAGACAATCTATAACATCCCCAAATATCAGATAATCTATAACATCCCCAAATATCAGATAATCTATAACATCCCCAAATATCAGATAATCTATAACATCCCCAAATATCAGATAATCTATAACATCCCCCATATCAGATAATCTATAACATCCCCAAATATCAGACAATCTATAACATTCCTAAATATAAGACAATCTATAACATTATCAGACAATCTATAACATCCCAAAATATCAGATAATCTATAACATCTCCAAATATCAGATAATCTATAACATCCCCAAATATCAGATAATCTATAACATCCCCAAATATCAGATAATCTATAACATCCCCAAATATCAGATAATCTATAACATCCCCAAATATCAGATAATCTATAACATCCCCAAATATCAGATAATCTACAAAATCCCCAAATATTAGATAATCTACATCTCCAAATATCAGAAAATCTATAACAACCCCAAATATCAGATAATCTATAACATCACCAAATATCAGACAATCTATAACATCCCCGAATATCAGACAATCTATAACATTCCTAAATATAATACAATAATAATAATAGCCCCTTCAGTCATAACTGACTATGGGAATGCGCCCCTGAGGTGACAGCCCTCAGCTGCTTATTTTCCTGGTGCTCCTTTCGACGTTTTCTCCTCACCTCTGCTTCTTGTGTGAGCCTCTCTTCGCCCAATCTGAGGTGGCACCGTAAATAGCATCGCCACTTAGTGCGATCGGCAGCTTTATCCTCCCATGTTGCTGAATCCATGTCCAGTGCCCTCATATCTCTCTTGCACACATCTTTGAACCTCAGCTGTGGTCGCCCAACTGTTCTCTTGCCATCTGCTAATTGTCCGTAGAAGATATCTTTTCGGATGCGACCATCATCCATGCGGTGAACATGGCCAAGCCAGCGAAGTCTGCGCTGTCTAAGAAGCGTATACATACTTTGAAGGCCAGCACGTGACAACACCTCGACATTTGTCACTCTATCTTTCCACGAGATGCCGAGGATGCGGCGTAGACACCGCAAATGGAAGGTATTGAGCCTTCTTTCTTGCTTAGCATAGGTCGTCCAGGTCTCGCTGCCATATAGGAGTGTGCTGGTGACGCAGGCATTATATACTGCAGCTTTGATCTTCATTGTGAGTTTGGAGTTTCCCCAAACACGCGATGTGAGGCGGGCAAAGGTAGCTGCAGCTTTGCCAATGCGGCTGTCGATTTCTGTATCCAGTGAGAGTTTGTCATTGATGGTAGACCCTAGGTATGTGAAGTGGTGCACCACTGCCAATTTGTAGTTATCGATAGTGATAACTGGTGCAGCACCCACATCCTGACTCAGTACATTCGTTTTCTTTAGACTTATTGTGAGGCCAAAGTCCTTGCATGCTTTAGTGAAGCGATTCATCAAGCTCTGAAGCTCCTGTTGGCTTTGAGTGACGACTGCAGCATCATCAGCGAACAACAAGTCTCTTATAGTGACCCTTCTGATTTTTGTTTTTGCCTTCAGCCTTGAAAGATTAAACAGACGGCCATCTGACCTAGTGTGAAGGCATATTCCTTCAGTTGCATCTCTGAATGCATGTTTCAAGAGTAAGGCAAAGAAGATTACGAAGAGGGTCGGAGCCAGAACACAGCCTTGTTTAACGCCACTTCGTATATCAAAGGGCTGTGACGTGCTTCCAGCATATTGGACTGTTCCCTTCATGCCGTCATGGAATGACTTTATCATTTCCAGCATTTTAGAAGGGCAGCCTATTTTCAGGAGGATTTTAAAGAGTCCATCCCTACTAACCAGGTCGAATGCTTTTGTAAGGTCTATAAAGGCGATATATAATGGTCTTTTCTGCTCTCTTGATTTTTCCTGAAGCTGGCGGAGAGAGAAGATCATGTCTGTTGTTGATCTGCCAGCTCGGAATCCACACTGTGACTCTGGATATATGCGCTCAGCTAACTTGTGTAGTCGTATTAAGATGACTTTGGCAAAAACCTTACCAACAATACTAAGAAGAGAGATGCCTCTGTAGTTATTGCAATCACTTCTGTCTCCTTTATTTTTATACAGTGTTACAATCTTGGCATCTCGCATGTCTTGAGGAATAGTTGTCTCTTCCCAGCACTGGCACAGCATCCTATGCAGGGGATGTAATAGCGTGCTCTTACAGCATTTGATTAAATCAGGAAGAATCCCATCACTGCCTGGTGCTTTGCCAGAGGCCAAGCTATCAATGGCCTTGCTGAGTTCCTCTATTGTTGGTTCGGCATCCAGCTCCTCCATAATTGGCAGACTGTTGACACCATCAAGGGCTGCAGGCGTAACGGTATTGTCTCTAGCGTAAAGCTCAGAGTAGTGCTCGACCCACCTCTCCATCTGCTTACCCTTATCGGTTAGCTTCTCTCCGCTGATGGTTTTTAGCGGTGCCGTCTTACTTTTATGGGGGCCAAGTGCTTTCTTTATACCGTCATACATTTGTCTAATGTTGCCTGTTTGCGCTGCGATCTGGATGCTCTCACTGAGCTGGAGCCAGTAGTCATTTGCACAGCGTCGAGCAGTTTGTTGAACTTTGCTTCTCGTAGCCCTCAGGATCTGTAGGGTTCTGGCACTCGGTGAACGTTTGTATTCATTCATAGCACTGCGCTTAGCTTCAATGACAGGTGCCATCACATCTGATGAAGCATCAAACCAGTCATTTGACTTTGCTGTTTTCTTACCAAAGGTGGCAAGTGCAGTACTTTGAATGGTGTTCCGTAGATGCTCCCAGTTCTCTGTAATAGTATCACCATGCTGAGGGCTACTGAGCACTTTCTCGAAGGTCGCAGTGAATTGAGCGATCATGAAAGGGTCTGACATCTTGCTGGTATCAATGCGTGGTTTCCCTTCATGTCTGACACGATAGAGTTTTCTTGGTTGTGCTCTGATTTTGCAGCAAACCAAGGAGTGATCTGTATCACAGTCTGCACTATGGTACGAGCGCGTGGAGAGCACAGACCTGAGGAGTGGCCTTCTGACGAGAATCAGGTCAAGTTGGTGCCAGTGCTTGGATCGTGGGTGTCTCCTTGACACCTTATGCTGGGGTTTTGTCTGAAAGTAGGTGTTGGTCACGCAGAGGTCATGGTGGACGCACAACTCTAAGAGCCGTTGTCCATTTTCATTCATCTTGCCAATACCAAACCTGCCCAGACACGAAGGCCATGAAACATTATCGGCACCCACTCTAGCGTTAAAGTCACCAAGGAGAACAAGCTGTTCTTGCCTAGGTATGCTTTTGATAATTGCTGCTAGATTCTCGTAGAACTCATCTTTAGCTTCTGAGGCAGAGTACAGAGTAGGAGCATACACACTGACAAGGGTGATGGAACCTGTGCTAGTTTGCAGGCGGAGCGTTAACAGGCGTTCTGATCCATTCTCGCCTGGTTCAACCATTTTAGTTAGCGATTTTTTGACCGCAAAACCTACTCCGTGTTCTCTAGCTTTATTAAGATCTTTCCCTTGCCAATAAAATGTATAGTCCTTCTCGCTCACCGTTCCAGAGCCCGCCAGGCGCGTTTCCTGAAGTGCAGCTATATCCACCTGAAGTCGTTTAATCATCATCATCAGTTGCCATCTCCACAACGAAGGTTGGCTGTAATGGATCTCCAACGTCTTCTGTCTCTTGTCTTGATGTTGCACTCTGATAGACTCTTTCCTGTCCATCTCTTGATGTTGTCTTCCCACTTATAGCGCTGTCTTCCCCTTGCACGTTTGCCTTCAACTCTCCCTTCTGTTATGGTCTTCTGCAAGGTGTTATGCCTTTTTATGTGGCCAAAGTATTTTAGCTGTCGAACTTTGACCTCCCTCATTAGTTCTCTTTTCATACCTAGATTTTCTAGGACCTCCTTATTTGTTTTCATCTCTTTCCATGAGATACGCCCCATTCTTCTATATATCCACATTTCAAGAGCCTCAATTCTTTCTTCCAACTGCTTATTCATCGTCCATGTTTCTGCGCCATACAGAAATGCAGAATATATATAACACTTTATGATTCTCAGTTTTAATTTGTGAGATAACTGTTTGGATGTCAGTATATGTTTCATGTTGTTGAATGTAGCTTTGGCCATTCCTATTCTCTTCTTGATTTCTGTTTCACATCTGCCATCTTCTGTTATTATATGACCGAGATATACGTAGCTCTTGACTTGTTCCAGGATTTCCCCATTTACGCTTATCTTTAATGTGGGTTTATCGTCTGTTTTGCTAATTATCATAGTTTTTGTTTTCTCAATATTAATGTCGAGTCCATATTCATGACTTATACTGTTCACTTGCTTCACTAGCTCTTGTAACTCCTGTTCGCTTTCAGCTAACAACACGGTATCATCTGCATATCTAAGGTTGTTTATTGACCTTCCACTGATGTTCAGTCCTGGTATTTCCTGTATCTGTCTGAAAATTTTTTCAGTGTATAAATTAAATAGGCAGGGGGACAGCACACAACCTTGTCTGACACCTCTTTTTATGTCTATGTATGGTGAATAATTCCTTCCAGATCTTACTGTGGCAGTTTGCTCCCAATAAAGGTTACTGAGTATTCTTATATCTTTTCCATCAATACCTATGTCTTCGAGGCATTCAATTATTTTCTCATGATGGACTCTGTCAAAAGCCTTCTTATAGTCAATGAAGCACATATACATACTTTTTTGGACCTCTGTATATTTTTCTGCTAATATTCTTAGGCAAAATATTGCCTCTGTTGTTCCACTGTTCCGTCTAAAACCAAACTGTTCTTCTTGGATTTCGCTGTCTACTTTACTTTTTATTCTTTCCTGTATGATTTTGAGCAGTATCTTAATTGCATGACTCATCAGGCTGATTGTTCTGAAGTCTGAACATTCTGTTGCATTTGGTTTTTTGGGCAATGTTATAAAAACTGATGTCTTCATGTCGTGTGGTATATATCCTGTATTGTATACATCGTTGCATATTTCTGTGATTGTATCTATACCAAAGCTCTCCAGAGCTTCTATCATTTCAATTTTTATGTTATCCATGCCTGCTGATTTTCCTTTTTGTATCATATGAATAGCATTCTCTACTTCTAATCTGAGAATGTTTGGGCCTTCATTAGAATCTGGTGATAGTTTTTTACCTCTGTTGTCCTCGAATAATTCTTTTACGTATTCTGCCCATCTGCTTGATATGTCTTTCTCATCAAGTAATATTACACCATTTTTGTTCTTGATACAGCTTCCTCCTTGTGCAAACCGTGACCGATTTGATAATTTCTTTATTTCTTCATGCATATCTCTTGTCCTGTGCTTTGCTTCCAAGTCTTCTATTTCCTTGCATTTTGTTTCTATCCACCGCTCTTTTGCTTCTCTACACATAGTACGTATGTCATTGTCTATTGTTTTATATTCTGGAGTGTTTTTTGCTTTCTTTCTTTCGGTCATTTTATTCAAGATGTCATCTGTCATCCAAATTTGATTTTTCTTAGACTCCTTTTTAGGTAAATTTGCATTTGCTGATTGTATGCTTGTTTTTAAGCATTCCCATTTTGCGGTTGCTTTTTCTTCTGGGTTTTCTCTTCTATACTGCTCCATGCTTTCTGTCAATAACTGTTGATATTTATTTTTGACGTCGATTAAATATTTCTGTTTTATATCTGGTTGTTTCAGCGCTGATATTTCTATCTGGGGTTCCTCCTGTCTTCTGTTTCCTGCTCTTTTCAGCTTTATATTTAATTTGATGACGACTGGATTGTGATCTGAATTTATGTCGGCGCCAGGATATGTCTTTGCACTTGTGACACTGTTCTTAAATCTATGTTTTATCATGATATAGTCGATTTGATTTCGTGTCATATCTCCTGGGCTTTTCCATGTGTATAATTTCCTTGGGTGGTGTTCAAAAAAGGTGTTACATATGACCAGCTGGTTTTCTTCACAGAACTGGATAAGTCTGTCTCCTCTATCATTTCTTGTCCCTAATCCATACTGTCCTACTATTTTCTTGTATTTTCCTTTTCCTACTTTTGCATTCATATCACCCATTACTATCAACACATCTGTTGATTTGACTGGTTTAAGTGTGTGTTGTAGCTCTTCATAGTATTCTTCTATTTCTTCCTCGCTGTCGTTTAAGCTCATCATTAATTATGGCTGTCTTCCTTACATCGTTTACATCCTGTAGGTTTTCGGATAGTCCAGTCAACATAGTCCGGACGTTCCAGCATCCCAATCTGAGAGTTTGCTTATTTCTATTTTTTCGATAATTGCTTGGTGCAAAATTTTCTGTCCACAGTTCGGGTTTGACCCTAATCCCCATGCACCCAATGGAGAAAGCAGACAGTGGCGGGACAACACCTTATTGACTGGGGGCTGCCCAGCTTGAAGCGGGCGGTAGCTGTCCAGTGAGATCCTAGAACCTCTCCCACTGTCGGAAGTAGCCCCTGGCGCCATGTCCTACGCCAATTGGGCAAAATGCTTATAACCGGTAACTGCTACTTCCCGTGTTTTGCCGACACCTATAGGGTGAAGCTGGAGTGTCCTCTCCAGGGCGCGAGTTTGGGCACAGTTATATGGAGATCAAGCTGTTGCCCATGCAGCATGTTCCCCCTCTCCACACAGCCGGTAGATCCAAAGGAACGGCAGTAGCCGATACAGTTTGGTACCAGCCATGTCGCAGGAGTTGCCAGAATAATGTCGAATCGACATTAGACTGCCTTAGGGACTCCGACTCCGGATTTATCCTCAGAGTTTACTCACGAAGCCAATTCCATAAATGGATATTCCCGCAATATAAGACAATCTATAACATCTCCAAATATCAGATAATCTATAACATCCCCAAATATCAGATAATCTATAACATCTCCAAATATCAGTTAATCTATAACATCCCCAAATATCAGACAATCTATAACATCCCCAAATATCAGATAATCTATAACATCCCCAAATATCAGATAATCTATAACATCCCCAAATATCAGATAATCTATAACATCCCTAAATATCAGATAATCTATAACATCCCCAAATATCAGATAATCTACAACATCCCCCAAATATCAGATAATCTACATCATCCCCAAATATCAGATAATCTATAACATCCCCGAATATCAGATAATCTATAACATCCCCAAATATCAGATAATCTATAACATCCCCGAATATCAGATAATCTACAACATCCCAAAATATTAGATAATCTACAACATCCCCAAATATCAGATAATCTACAACATCCCCAAATATCAGATAATCTATAACATCCCCAAATATCAGACAATCTATAACATCCCCAAATATCAGACAATCTATAACATCCCCAAATATCAGATAATCTATAACATCCCCGAATATCAGATAATCTATAACATCCCCAAATATCAGTAAATCTATAACATCCCCGAATATCAGTAAATCTATAACATCCCCAAATATCAGATAATACATAACATCCCCAAATATCAGATAATCTATAACATCCCCAAATATCAGATAATCTATAACATCCCCAAATATCAGATAATCTATAACATCCCCAAATATCAGATAATATATTGTTATTGTTGAGCAGAATCGACATCATTGCACTCCGGGCAAAACTATAGAATGAATTTGGAAGAGCGTGGTGACGTAATACCTAAAACTCACCATCTCCAACGAAATACTAATGCCCGAGTTAACACTCATCAGCCACATCCTTCCCATTAATGAATTTAACCAGTTCAATAAAATGGTAATATTACTTTAGTGTGCCTCTGTAATAATTTCCTTAATTTTATTTATTTGTTGTTCTTGTATCGATTAAGGATTACGGATTCTATAAAGGGGGTCAAGACTCAGAAAAGTTTGAGAACCCCTGCGACCATCTTTTAGACAAGTTCAGGCAACAAACTTCAACGACAGTACAGACAAGTCAGTCAAAGTTACTTTAAATAATGCAGCTCAGTCATCCAAGTCGGAGGAAGCTGCTCTGTTGAAGAGGCTCATGAGTCTCAGGGCTGGGGAATCGGAGTCGTGGAGTCGGTCATTTTTTAGTGCAGTCGGAGTAGGTAAACAATGTCCCGACTCTGACTTTTACGAAACTTAAGTCAAGGCAGATCCACCTTTGATTCATGCAAGGGTGGGGTGGGGGGGGGGGAGGTGCGGGAAGGGGGGGTCGCTTAAAAAATTTGAAATAACATTTTAAAGTAGTAGAACTCCTTAAACCACGTTCATGTTAAAGTACATCCATTTTTACATAATGTTGGAAAATCTCAGTTGCTGTCACGGATTTCCTCCCCTGCTTTGCAGTAGTGGTCCAACAGTGGCCAAAACTCAAGAGTATCTAAACTGGGTCGTCAAAGGTGTTTACCTTGACATAAGATTACTCTTGGCAGAGATGTAGATAGAAGTGTAATGACGCTTCTATCCGACAGGAGCTCTCACAAGATAATTCAGAAATCAAGAGCCATGCGGCAGAGCGCTGAGCAATGGTTAACTTATATCTGTCCGTCGCCTTTTGTGAAGGATTTAAGCAATGGTTTTTAGCCCGTTCAAGCCCCCAGCTGAGTTAATTCAGCGAATTCCTCTTATAATGGTATAGCTCTGTTTCGAGGTAAATATATGTCTAGGTATATATATATGTATATATGTATATGTATATATATATATATATATATATATATATATATATATATATATATATATATATATATATATATCTATATATATATATATATATATATATATATATATATATATATATATATATAGTCAAAAGAAGTTAAGGACCAGTAGGTGAAAATGACCCAAAAATAATAAAAATTATATTTCATAAGCAATTAATCTGACATTGATTTTTCTCGAACAACAAACATTCAACACGTGCTGCGTGGGCCACCAGCATACCGTGTGGCTAGTCTTCAGCTCAGCATGCACACTGAAAAAATGCTGTTGAGACACCAAAATGTGGGTGTTTTTAATGATGTCTGAGCATGAAAAAAATACCTGCTATTCCAAAAATGCGTGATGCATGTGGGAGACTATAGTGTTGGTCTTGAGCTGTACTCACAAAATTGTCTTTATAAGCAACACAAGTGCTGCATAACCATTGCACAACAATATGCCTGAACGACGAAAGCTGAGTGTTGTGGATAAAGGAAGAGCCATTGCGTGGTTGCAGGAAGGTCTTACTGTTCAAAATGTCGCCCAGAGGCTTGCATGAAAATAGTGTTGATTGTCACTGATAAGCTTGTCATGTTATATTTTGTTGTGCTGTGTTTTTGTTGTTCATTTTCATTTCACTTTGCACCCTTAATAAAAATGGTCCTTAACTTCTTTTGAAGGATATATATATATTTCGATGGATAGTACCATGTTATGTTAAATTATAGAATAAAAGATACACCAGAGTATCTAGTGGTGTAGATATTTTCCTATAACTGACCTCGAAACCCTCGAATCGGTCGGTTGGATAGGAGGGTTGATCAGTGAGTTAACAATTCACTATCGTAAAACAAGCTATTGTTACCGAAACAGAACCAAGCTTGACAGTAAACATGACTCACTCTAATGTCTTGGGGCTAAGGAGATTTTTAAAATTGGATACTGGAATGTAAGAACTATGTATCAAGACGGAAAATTGGAAGAAGTAATTAAAGAAATGGATAATTATAAGTTGGACATATTGGGTGTCAGCGAGTGTAGATGGACGGGGAAGGGCATAAAATATATTTCAGAAGAAAAAAAGCAAATTATATACTCTGGTAGTAATGATAATCGTCACACAGAGGGAGTAGCCATCTTAATGACACAGAAAGCAGCAGCATCGCTTATCAGCTGGGTACCTATTAATGAGAGGCTAATATTAGCTAGATTTCAGACAAGATTTTTCAAGCTCTCAATTGTACAATGTTATGCACCAACTAACGACGCTCTTGATACCACAAAAGATGACTTCTATGAAGCACTTCTAAGTACCATCAACACAATACCCAAGCATGACATAATAGCAGTCATGGGCGATTTTAACGCCAAAGTAGGTGACAACAACGATGGAGTACAAAGATATCTCGGTACTCATGGCATAGGCTGTATGAATCAAAATGGCGAAAGACTTCTAGAACTTTGTGAAATATCAAACCTCGTTGTGGCAGACACCATCTTTCCACATAAGAATATCCACAAGATAACATGGAATTCACCTGATGGCAGAACTAAGAACCAGATAGATCACTTCTGCATAAGCGCAAAATTTCGCTCATCAGTTCAAGACGTCAAAGCATACAGAGGTGCAGAGATCGGAAGCGATCATAACCTCTGCATAGCTAAACTGAGAATTAAACTGAAGAAGTTATACCAACAGAATAAAAATAGAAGAATAGATGTACACAGACTGCAATCAAATGATATAAAGGAGGAATATAATGTCAAAATGAACAACTATTTCGATGCTTTAGGCAAAATTGACAACGATATCACCACCAAGACAATCGATACTAAATGGGAACAACTGAGAACAGCAATGACAGAAGCAGCAGTAGCGACCACCAGATACCTAGTACATAAAAAGAAAAAATGGATGAGAGAAGATACTTGGGATAAAATACAAGAAAGGAAAACAGCAAAACTTAAACTACTAGCGGCAAGTACACATAATGCAGTTGAATCTTGCAAACTAACTTATAACTTGTTAAATAAAGAAGTGAAGACAAAAACTCGAAGAGATAAAAGACATTTCATCAATGAACTGGCCGTAGAAGCTGAAAATGCTGCAAGAACTGGTAATAGTAGGTGCCTTTATCAAATTACAAAACAACTATGTCACCAGCCTACTGCTATGGAAACACCTGTTAAAGGTAAATTAGGGAATTCAATACCAACAGAAAAAGAACAAATGAAGAGATGGGCTGAGCACTTCATGGAGGTGCTAAACAGACCACCACCAACAGTAACACCTGATTTTAATAATGAAACACCCACAACCACCTTGCCAATAACTTGCGATGAATTCACGCTGGACGAGATCAAACAAGCCGTTAAAAGATTTAAAAATTTTAAAGCTACTGGAGTTGACGAAATTTCAGGGGAAATGATTAAAGCAGTTAATGACAACAACCTCTTGAGAATTTTAGATATTATAAATGAAGTATGGAGAGAAGAACAACCACCACAACAATGGAAAGACAGTATTATTGTAAAGTTACCGAAGAAAGGTGATCTATCAGACTGTAATAACTGGCGTGGTATATCTCTATTATCAGTACCTGGAAAATTATAATGTTGCATGATGTTAGAAAGACTTAAATTGCATGCTGACGAAAAGATCAGAGAAGAACAAGCGGGTTTCAGGCCAAAACGATCATGTATTGATCAAATATTCACACTAAGAACAATTATAGAAGAATCAGTGGAAAGGCAATCGCCACTTATTATCACCTTCGTCGATTTTCAAAAAGCCTTTGATAGTCTCCACCGCCCATCATTGTGGAAGATACTTACAATCTATGGTTTTCCAACAAAATATGTGATATAATCAAAGCGCTATATGACAATGCAAGATGTTGTGTTAGAACAAATAAAGGGAATACAGAATGGTTTACAGTAGAAACAGGGGTGAAACAAGGCTGTATTATGTCACCACTACTTTTTGGAATAGCTATTGATTGGGTTATGAGAAACTATACCCACAATGAACAATTAGGTATAAAATGGACAAATGGAAAATTCCTGGGGGACCTGGATTTCGCAGATGATTTAGCATTCTTAAGTTCAACACCAAGACAATCCCAAGAAGCAATAAATAATTTGTGTCATCTCTCGGTTAAAATAGGTCTCCAAATAAATGCCTCTAAAACTAAAGCTATGAACTTTTCTAACGAGATCTTTGATATCATCTTGAACGGGGAAAAAAACTACAGAAAGTTGAAAGTTTCAATTATTTAGGCAGTAAAATGACTCAGGATGGTGACACAACAAGAGAAATCCATACTAGAATTGCTTTGGCAGCTAGCGCCTTCAATAGATTATCTAACATTTGGAAATTACGATCATTGAATATACATACCAAGCTTCGTCTGTTTAATTCAAATGTTATCTCAGTGTTAACATACGGCTGTGAGAGTTGGAAAATAACAAAATCATTGGAGAACAAGCTGAATACATTCGAGAACAAATGTCTTAGAAAACTCATGAACATCAGTTGGAAAGAATTCAAGACTAATCGACAAATAAGAGAAGCTCTAGGCAGAAATATGTCTCCGACTATATAAGGAAGAGACGATGGTCATATATCGGTCATGTCCTACGAATGCAAAACAACAGAATACCACTACAGGCGCTCACTTGGGTAAGAGGAAAAAAGGAAGACCAAAAGAAACACTCAGAAGAACAATAATAAGAGAAGGAAGAACGTTGGGCCTAAATAATGTGCAAGAGCTAAGATGAGTGGCGTCACAAAGAACAACCTGGAGAGCACTGGTTTTTGCCTTATGCGCCGTGTTTGGTGCTTAAAGAATTTATTATTATTATTATTATATATATATAGTATATATATATATATATATATATATATATATATATATATATATATATATATATATATATATATATATATATATATATATATATAAACTCAGCTGGGGGCTTGAACGGGCTAAAAACCATTGCTTAAATCCTTCACAAAAGGCGACGGACAGATATAAGTTAACCATTGCTCAGCGCTATGCCGCATGGCTCTTGATTTCTGAATTATCTTGTGAAAGCTCCTGTCGGATAGAAGCGTCATTACATATATATATAATAATAATAATAATAATAATAGCCCCTTCAGTCATAACTGACTATGGGAATGCGCCCCTGAGGTGACAGCCCTCAGCTGCTTATTTTCCTGGTGCTCCTTTCGACGTTTTCTCCCCTCCTCTGCTTGTTTTGTGAGCCTCTCTTCGCTCAATCTGAGGTGGCGCCGTAAATAGCATCGCCACTTAGTGCGATCGGCAGCTTCATCCTCCCATGTTGCTGGATCTATGTCCAGTGCCCTCATATCTCTCTTGCACACATCTTTGAACCTCAGCTGTGGTCGCCCAACTGTTCTCTTGCCATCTGCCAATTGTCCGTAGAAGATATCTTTTGGGATGCGACCATCTTCCATGCGGCGAACATGGCCAAGCCAGCGAAGTCTGCGCTGTCTAAGCAGTGTATACATACTTTGAAGGCCAGCACGTGACAACATCTCGACATTTGTCACTTTATCTTTCCACGAAATGCCGAGGATGCGGCGTAAACACCGTAAATGGAAGGTATTGAGCCTTCTTTCTTGCTTAGCATAGGTCGTCCAGGTCTCGCTGCCATATAGGAGTGTGCTGGTGACGCAGGCATTATATACCGCAGCTTTGATCTTCATTGTGAGTTTGGAGTTTCCCCAAACACGCGATGTGAGGCGGGCAAAGGTAGCTGCAGCTTTGCCAATGCGGCTGTCGATTTCTGTATCCAGTGAGAGTTTGTCATTGATGGTAGACCCTAGGTATGTGAAGTGGTGCACCACTGCCAATTCATAGTTATCGATAGTGATAACTGGTGCAGCACCCGCATCTTGACTCAGCACATTCGTTTTCTTTAGACTTATTGTGAGGCCAAAGTCCTTGCATGCTTTAGTGAAGCGATTCATCAAGTTCTGAAGCTCCTGTTGGCTTTGAGTGACGACTGCAGCATCATCAGCGAACAACAAGTCTCTTATAGTGACCCTTCTGATTTTTGTTTTTGCCTTCAGCCTTGAAAGATTAAACAGACGGCCATCTGACCTAGTGTGAAGGCATATTCCTTCAGTTGCATCTCTGAATGCATGTTTCAAGAGTAAGGCAAAGAAGATCCCGAAGAGGGTCGGAGCCAGAACACAGCCTTGTTTAACGCCACTTCGTATGTCAAAGGGCTGTGACGTGCTTCCAGCATATTGGACTGTTCCCTTCATGTCGTCATGGAATGACTTTATCATTTCCAGCATTTTGGAAGGGCAGCTTATTTTCAGGAGGATTTTGAAGAGTCCATCCCTACTAACCAGGTCAAATGCTTTTTTGAGGTCTATAAAGGCGATATATAAAGGCCTTTTCTGCTCTCTTGATTTTTCCTGAAGCTGGCGGACAGAGAAAATCATGTCTGCTGTTGATCTACCAGCTCGGAATCCACACTGTGACTCTGGATATATGCGCTCAGCTAACTTGTGTAGTCGCATTAAGACGACTTTGGCAAAAACCTTACCAACAATACTAAGAAGAGAGATGCCTCTGTAGTTATTGCAATCACTTCTGTCTCCTTTATTTTTATACAGTGTTACAATCTTGGCATCTCGCATGTCTTGAGGAATAGTTGTCTCTTCTCAGCACTGGCACAGCATCCTATGCAGGGGATGTAATAGCGTGCTCTTACAGCATTTGATTAAATCAGGAGAAATCCCATCACTGCCTGGTGCTTTGCCAGAGGCCAAGCTATCAATGGCCTTGCTGAGTTCCTCTAATGTTGGTTCGGCATCCAGCTCCTCCATAGTTGGCAGACATTTGACAGCATCAAGGGCTGCAGGCGTAACGGTATTTTCTCTAGCATAAAGCTCAGAGTAGTGCTCGACCCACCTCTCCATCTGCTTACTCTTATCGGTTAGCTTCTCTCCGCTGATGGTTTTTAGCGGTGCCGTCTTACTTTTTTGGGGGCCAAGTGCTTTCTTTATACCGTCATACATTTGTTTAATGTTGCCTGTTTGCGCTGCGATCTGGATGCTCTCACTGAGCTGGAGCCAATAGTCCTTTGTACAGCGTCGAGCAGTTTGTTGGACTTTGCTTCTCGTAGCCTTCAGGATCTGTAGGGTTCTAGCACTCGGTGAACGTTTGTATTCATTCATAGCACTGCGCTTAGCTTCAATGACAGGTGCCATCACATCTGATGAAGCATCAAACCAGTCATTTGACTTTGCCGTTTTCTTACCAAAGGTGGCAAGTGCAGTACTTTGAATGGTGTTCCGTAGATGCTCCCAGTTCTCTGTAATAGTATCACCATGCTGAGGGCTGCTGAGCACTTTCTTGAAGGTCGCAGTAAATTGAGCGATCATGACAGGGTCTGACATCTTGCTGGTATCAATGCGTGGTTTCCCTTCATGTCTGACACGATAGAGTTTTCTTGGTTGTGCTCTGATTTTGCAGCAAACCAAGGAGTGATCTGTATCACAGTCTGCACTATGGTACGAGCGCGTGGAGAGCACAGACCTGAGAAGTGGCCTTCTGACGAGTATCAGGTCCAGTTGGTGCCAGTGCTTGGATCGTGGGTGTCTCCATGACACCTTATGCTGGGGTTTTGTCTGAAAGTATGTGTTGGTCACGCAGAGGTCATGGTGGACACACAGCTCTAAGAGCCGTTGTCCATTTTCATTCATCTTGCCAATACCAAACCTGCCCAGACATGAAGGCCATGAAACATTATCGGCACCCACTCTAGCGTTAAAGTCACCAAGGAGAACAAGCTGTTCTTGCCTAGGTATGCTTTTGATAATTGCTGCTAGATTCTCGTAGAACTCATCTTTAGCTTCTGAGGCAGAGTACAGAGTAGGAGCATACACACTGACAAGGGTGATGGGACCTGTGCTAGTTTGCAGGCGGAGCGTTAACAGGCGTTCTGATCCATTCTCGCCTGGTTCAACCATTTTAGTTAGCGATTTTTTGACCGCAAAACCTACTCCGTGTTCTCTAGTTTTATTAAGATCTTTCCCTTGCCAATAAAATGTGTAGTCCTTCTCACTCACCGTTCCAGAGTCCGTCAGGCGCGTTTCCTGAAGTGCAACTATATCCACCTGAAGTCGTTTAAGCTCATCATTAATTATGGCTGTCTTCCTTACATCGTTTACATCCTGTAGGTTTTCGGATAGTCCAGTCAACATAGTCCGGACGTTCCAGCATCCCAATCTGAGAGTTTGCTTATTTCTATTATTCTGATAATTGCTTGGTGCAAAATTTTCTGTCCACAGTTCGGGTTTGACCCTAATCCCCATGCACCCAATGGGGAAAGCAGACAGTGGCGGGACAACACCTTATTGACTGGGGGGCTGCCCAGCTTGAAGCGGGCGGTAGCTGTCCAGTGAGATCCTAGAACCTCTCCCACTGTCGGAAGTAGCACCTGGCGCCATGTCCTACGCCAATTGGGCAAAATGCTTATAACCGGTAACTGCTACTTCCCGTGTTTTGCCGACACCTATAGGGTGAAGCTGGAGTGTCCTCTCCAGGGCGCGAGCTTGGGCACAGTTATATGGAGATCAAGCTGTTGCCCATGCAGCATGTTCCCCCTCTCCACACAGCCGGTAGATCCAAAGGAACGGCAGTAGCCGATACAGTTTGGTACCAGCCATGTCGCAGGAGTTGCCAGAATAATGTCGAATCGACATTAGACTGCCTTAGGGACTCCGACTCCGGATTTATCCTTAGGGTTTACTCCCGAAGCCAATTCCATAAATGGATATTCCCGCAAGGCAGCGGTGGTTTGAATTCAGAGTTCCTTCTCTTAGATAAGCTACAAACCAAGGATCACGAGCCCTATCTGCCCGAAGCTGCTGGTTTTAAGGCGCCAGTCGCTCGCCTTTGCCCCTTCTCCCGTTAGTGAAAACAGTTCCGCCGGGCTCAAATTGAGCCACACGTGTATGCCGGGAGCTGGACTTGGTTGTCAGAGGCTGCTTGAGGCGCGTGCCATAGAAGCATTTATCTGCAGTGAGAGCTTATCCTTACTACAACTCCCGGCTGTAACAACCTTTGGAACCATATATATATATATATATATATATATATATATATATATATATATATATATATATATATATATATATATATATATATATATATATATATATATATATATATATATATATATATATATATATATATATATATATATATATATATATAAAAGGGGCGTTCAGAAAGTAATGCATCACATCGTTTTTCTCAGGAGCTGTTTATTCAAAAAGCATGAAATTAATAAACAATATACATGGATATGTAATGTAAACATCTGTACTATTCAACATAATCCCCATCAACTTGTACGGCTTTATGCCAGCGCGAAACAAGTGCATGTATTCCTAGCCCGTACCAAATTTTGTCTTGATCATGTAGCCATTTCTTCGCTGCATGAATCACTCCTTCATCATCTTCAAACCTTGTCCCACGGAGTGCATCTTTAAGTGGACCAAATAGATGAAAATCAGAGGGTGCCAAATCGGGACTATAGGGTGGATGAGGCAGTACAGTCTAACCCAATTTGGTGATTGCTTCCCGTGTTGCCAGACCTGTGTGAGGTCACGCATTGTCGTGAATTAGAAGCAGGTCTGCTGGATTCTTGTGCGGCCGAACTCTGCGAAAACGTTGATTGAGTTTTTTCAATGTCTTAATGTAAGCTTGCGAATTGATTGTCTCTCCTCTTGGCATAACGTCCACAAGAATCACACCTTATAAGTCCCAAAAGACAGTAATCATGACCTTTCCAGCTTAAGGAATAGTCTTGAATTTCTTTCTTCTTGGTGATTGCGGATGATGCCACTCCATCGACTGTCTTTTTGTCTCAGGTTCAAAATGATGTGCCCAGGTTTCGTCACCTGTAACGATCTTAGCCATAGAGTTCTCTCCATCTGCATTGAAACGCTCCAACAATTCAGAAGAAATTGTTTTCCTTTGCAATCGGTGGTCATTTGTGAGACTTCGAGGAACCCATCTTGCGCAAACCTTAGAAAATCCGAGAGTTTTTATAACTGCATTTGCACTACCAATGCTGACTGACAGCTGTAAGGCCAATTGTTGAGTAGTGATTCGCCTATCAGTAAAAATAATGCCCTCAGCGCATTTCAACATTTCTGCGTTGGTGGCTGTGGCAGGACGTCCACAGCGCGGCCGACCAAGCAGCTCTGTATCTCCACTTCCTGATTCTTTGATTCTCTGAACCCAGCGACTGATTGTACTGCAGTCGACTGCAAAACTTCCATACACATCACATAGACGCTTGTGAATGTTCACAACAGTTTCCTTCTCTGCAACGAGAAATTCTATCACCATTCGCTGCTTATAACGCAAGTTGCTAACACGCTCCATTTTAACGGTTTAGGGGAGCCGTATTATTTGGCCGGTTGCGGTGCAATTTGGTGCACACAATTGGCACATACCATATTTAAAGTGTGCAAAATGTCATGCTTCTATCTTCATTATTAGCTGAGAAAAACGATGTGGTGCATTACTTTCTGAACGCCCCTATATATATATATATATATATATATATATATATATATATATATATATATATATATATATATATATATATATATATATATATATATATATATATATATAATATTCTGGCTCATACGTTTGCTCTCATACATGTAAAATACTGAAGCGACTTTGATTGTTTAGTTTTAAAACAACATGTAACAATTTTAATAATGAATTAGTCTTTAACAGTTAAAATAAATATGGAACGATTGGTGAAATTTTACTGTAAATACAAGTTTTCCTCATTGAGACGTAGGTGAGGATTTATCAAAGTCCGTTGCTTTCGCCTATTTTACACGAAAACTGAACTCAAGGTGAGTCCTGTCGCCGTGGTTTCCGTCACTTCTTTTTGGTGATGAGTGCCCTTCTCCACATACTAGCGGCGTCGTAACGTTAGTACTTCAAATCGTCTGATAACTTGTAACCACGTAATATTAGAAAAAAAAAGACAAATGCCTCTGCTAAGTACACCGAGTTGGAAGCTTAACAGGCACATCCTCTCGTTGTCCACCCTCCAATGTTAATCTCTCAGAAGAATTAAATTCTTGAGTACACAACGTAGCTCAAGAAAGATGATTAAAATTCACCAATATTCTTCTGGGTATTAACTGGGAAAATTTGTCTGGACAGCGCGAATAATGATTTATGCCTGAACTAAAATTAACAAGCTACATATATCTCACAAAATGATATTATACACTATAGGCACTTGTGATGTAATCATCACTCATCACTGCTCCAGTCGGAGTCTGGGGTCACCTCTGCTGTCGAGTTTTCCACACGACTAGCCAGAAACAATCACCAGTGTTTGCTGTAGTGGTTTATGAATATACTATTTTCGTATGTTGAGGTTGTCAGCCTCATATATAACCACTAAGCAAGAAAAACATGTCAAATTCACATTTGTACAAATAAATGTTGCTCACCCCAAAATTGTGGGTCATACACAATCTCCTCGCACAGGTTTCGGATGGACACGAGCAATTTCGGTGCATATGCTCTCGAATCAATTTCGTCTAGGAAAGAAAATATTCCTTCTTATGACGGGTGTTCTACGATACACTTGGCCTGGGAAACTAGTAATTCCTCTTCGACGAGTGTTCTGCGATACACTTGGTCTTGGAAACTGTAATAATTCCTCTTTGACGGGTGATCCAATTCCTTTAGGTGTGCAGACTCGGTATTTAAGGTCCTGGCCCCTTAAGTTTACAGTCTCTGTATTTATAACGGCGGGCTTACTTTTTAAGGTTTTAAGTTTCCCAATACTTCGATCTGTCACTTATAAATATGGAATTCTAGGTCCGATCCTTCTCTTCCTGACTTTTTAGGAGTTGCTCTTTTGAAGCTGCAATGCTGTCTATTCTGTGTCTCTGAGTTCGCTAGAATTTATTTTTAGTTTCCAGTTGAACTCACAGATTGTACTCCCGGCAAACTTGCCAATGAGATTCATTGTATATTCCGGCCCTCACTTCAATCCAATCGTAAGCTCTTTTCGCACTACATGGGTTGGGGTGTTTAAATTCATAATTTTCCCCGCGTGTTTAAAATATTAAATTTAATATTCTCGCGCGTGACCTCTTTATAATAAGACGTAATATTTCCGGTGACATCTTGTGCACTCTCACAAAAAAATGTGTGAACATATTTGCCTGGCGTAATGTCTTCAAATATTGGCTTGGCGACTCAAAGCGACAAACCTATTACCGCTGACAATGACCGGGTATTGTTACGATATTGGCGGAACGTAAATAAGTTTGAGGAGTGGTCACAGCAAAAATGTAAGAGATAAAGATAGTCCCATAGCAGATACTTCCGTAGGGGAGTGAAGTGTTAGAGACTTCACCCTACTAGATTCAGCAAATAGCAAATTAATGGATGGAATGGCAAAATATTGCCAATTAATAAAGCGATCGGAGAAAAAAATAAAGAACAGAAATGATACTGCCGTAGTGGCTAAAGGTGTGAGAGAGCCACCAAAAGAACAAGTACAGACGTTTTGTGACAGTTGCTTCTGATCACAAATAAAGTTTTTATCAGAATTGGAACTTTGGTGGCACATTTAGAAAAAAAGCACACAAGAGATGAAAATAAACTATATCCACTGTCAATTTTCCCATCGTTGTTAAAATGAAACTATTTTGCCTCATGGTGTTTGGCAAAGCAGCCATTTGTATGCAGGTATTGATGATTTGTTATTTTGTATTACTGTATGAATGAATGAATAGTTTAAAATGTAGTCTACGAAAGCCATGTATTCATTTAGTCACACACATATCATACTTATACATAACTCCATATAAGTGCATAATTTTATGCCATATCACTTGTTTAAAAAACTGGAGTCGGACTTATAAAATTTCCGGAGTCGGAAATTGTGTTGGCTCGTGACGCAGCAGAGATAAAGCTGACAGGAGTCGGGGTTGTTGACTCGGTTTTTTTTTTCTTATAGGAAAATGCCCAGGCTGGGTACCTGGAATGTTCGAGCACGGGCACTAGTGACAGTATTACAAGGTAGTTCTTACTCTGGGATCCACAAGGTGATAGGCTATGTGTAGGTCCTGGGAGACGAAGAATAGTCATATTGCTCCTTTAGGCATGTCGTACAAGGCGATTAGTTGAGGTTGGCCATAAGGCTGGCAAACCCATCATGTCAAACAAATCGCTGTAGAAAGCACTGCTTCCTGTAAAGAGAACCAGCTGTAATGGTGGCTTCATGCTCCATGAGGAGCGAAAATGATGATGACATAGTGATAGCAGCAGATGACATGGCGATAGCAGCAGATGACATAGTGATAGCAGCAGATGACATAGTGATAGCAGCAGATGACATGGTGATATCAGCAGATGACATAGTAATAGCAGCAGACGACATTGATAGCAGCAGATGACATAGTGATAGCAGCAGATGATATAGTGATAGCAGCAGATGACACGGTGATAGCAGTACATGACATAGTGATAGCAGCAGATGACATGACGATAGCAGCAGATGACATGGTGATATCAGCAGATGACATAGTAATAGCAGCAGATGACATAGTGATAGCAGCAGATGACATGGTGATAGCAGCATATGACATTGTGATAGCAGCAGATGAAATGGTGATAGCAGCATATGACAGTGATAGCAGCAGATGACATGGCGATAGCAGCAGATGACATGGTGATAGCAGCAGATAACATAGTGATAGCAGCAGACGACATTGTTAGCTGCAGATGACATTGTTAGCAGCAGATGACATAGTGATAGCAGCAGATGATATAGTGATAGCAGCAGATGATATAGTGATAGCAGCAGATGATATAGTGATAGCAGCAGATGACATGGTGATAGCAGCAGATGACATGGTGATAGCAGCAGATGACATGGTGATAGCAGCAGATGACATATTGATAGCAGCAGATGACATAGTGATAGCAGCAGATGGCATAGTAATAGCAGCACATGGCATAGTGATAGCAGCAGACGACATGGAAAGACCTTGAACAAATGACGGAGGAACGTAAGACTTAACATGACAACGTTGAAGGCCTATGATCCTCAGGGAGCAGAATAATAATTACGATGATAATATTCGTAATATACAGAAGCAATCTTTCACCAGGCACATCTCCTGTTGCCTGTACCTGGCCACACGTTCAATTGCCGTTGTTGGATTCCTGGTCAGCATCACCATCGCCTGGTCCAACTCTATCGCGCCACTGATGAACACGGAGGGCGTCTGCGAGATTACGGTATTTTTGTCCTACTTTTGTCCCTTCATCAGTGTCTGGATGATGGTCACCATTTCCGTGGAGAATTTCGTTCGCATTGCCCAGCCATCAAGGTAGGCTAGATGTAAGAATGTTTACGGGACAACACAACTCATTGTTTTCTGCTGACGTGGGAGAAAAAAAATACTCAAATGTGATTAATATTTTTGAGCTATTTAAAAGAACCGTAGTTACCACAACAAACTCGTTAAAATAATAAAGTTAGCATAGAAAATGCATTAAAAGAACTGTTGTTAACACTAGGATCGAGTTAAAAGACTATAGTTGGCATAGAAAGCACGTTAAAAGAATTGTAGTTAACCACACGGTAGGTGTTAAAAGGTTAAAATTAACACGGGAAACAGGTTAAACTAATGTTAACACAGAGAAAGCGTTTGTCGTGAAATATTCTAATCCACATATATAAATTATCAGGTAAATATAAAGCCTAATAAATACATCTAATAAAGAAAAGAGCAATGGTAAAATAACAGTGCTGTCACAAGGAATGTACTCGAAATCCCCCTTTGTTTTATGCTTCGTCTGCAAATTGTAACGCTTTCACGTTGATAGTAAAAGCCTACTATATTATTACCCGCTTTCTTCAATGAAACGTGTGCTGTATTTCTTGGAAAAACATTTGAGATACGCAAGCTGAACAATGACCTAATTTTAATATTTCATTCATTCCATTTTATACACGGCGTAACTAAAGACAGATGGACTAAAGGATAGAGAGAAGGGAGAGGCAGAAAGCCGAACGCATGCAAAATTAAACACGCGTCTCGCTATTAATGCCACCCCAACAAGCGTAACGCGATACACAATTACTACTATCACGCGTGTAAGGCCACATGCACTAACTTTTTTCGGACGGACAGTGATAAAAACACTAACCTTCCCAGAGTTGGGTTTTTAAATCCTGAAAAACTCTTATTAGGAAGATGACAATAGATGGGTTTACGTTTGAAAACATTACAGTACCCAGACAGCACATCTTCGAAACAGGAGGTAGAAGGAATTGCATATTTTGAACGCAGCATATTAGCTCTATTAAATATATATATTTGGGTTCCTTAGGGTTTGCTGACAAAGAATATGTACAACGTTATGCAAATAGTCTAGGAATTAACAAGTTATAACCAAAATAAAATAGTGGGGATGCCTGACAGCATGAAATCATTTCTGCTCATAAAATTTTTTTATAATGTGTTTGAAAAAACCTTGCGTACGGAAATAGCCTACCATGTAAACTCCAAATTGATTGGAGCGCAACAAATATAAGACTAAACACGATTGGTCGGACTATAAATACTATCTTTGGTTGTTAGGGGAGACGTAGGAAGGTAAAATTTTTTCAAACACTTGTCGAAACGTGGCTCCATTGGCCAGACTCGCTGATATACTCACTTAGGAGCGTTAGTTCGAGACCACTAGTTCAAATAAGCTTGATAAAGCAACAGTGCGTTGAAGCCAGCTCATATTTTTGCTAAATAAAAGCCTGGAACATAAGCAGATGGGAATTTGTGCCAGAATTCATTGCTAGTCAACGTATCTGTGTGTATTCTATGAATTGTGGTAAGCTTGAAACATTCAGTATCTTTTAATGAAAAATTGAATGTGAATTGTTAATTTATGCCTGTATATATGTGTAGTTCAGTAGCAAACATGATGTAAAGCCTATAATGCTCCAGCCTGAACAGAAGGTGTCGGAGGAAAGTAAAACGGCATGGAATGGCCAAACAGTACACTGACACCTAGATGATTGACTAGAAAGAAATAATGCTGGAAGTGCAGAGGCGTAGTAACCATTAAGGAGGTTAATACTGGTATAAAGTATTTCAGATGAAGCTGACAGTTGGCCTAACGCTCTGAACTCAATGTTTGTGGTGTATTGTGCTCAGTGTAGACTAGAGTATCAATTAGTTATGAAGTAGAAGGTACATCCTTCTTGTTTTCAGGGACCGTGGTCTTGATGGTATTGAGCAGCACCTGGTCAGAGCTTTGCTGAATCCAGAGTCGGACAGCATACTCCTTGGTCCATTTAGCTATCAGTGAGGTGTCTCCAGAGCCCAGGGGAGAATCGAGCCGAGGAGTCTTTTCCTGCCGCCATCACGCAAGATAAGCTGATGTGGCCAGCTGAGCTCAAAATTATGTACCCCCATCTTAAAATGACCTTGTAAAAATAACATTAAGAGGGGAAGTAAATTGTTTTAATATCAGGAACTGAGAACATCTCCAATACTAGTTCCAATAAAGACATACTATTGAAGTCATGATGACAAATACCAACAGAGCTTGAACAAAACAAAACCAGTATTACCTCATATTACTACTACACAACTGACACACATAAGATACTTTTAATAATATATGTCATTACAATATTCATATTGATAAATTCTGTACATATAACTTGTAAGTAAAATTGATTGTGATTCCTGGTTCCCTTTGTATTTGAATCAGGACACATATTCATTCATAACAGCAATGAATACATATTGTTATTTGAAAAGTTATCAGTGACTCCTTTAAGATATCCTTTAGAGTGTTATATGTATGTGAGTGTCACAGTGTTGTCAAGTGTGGTGGAATAAATTAAATTGTTTATCTGTCTGTTGTTGTTATGACTTACACTTCATCATACACATACCCTAGACATACAACGTAGTCATCACACCATTCCAGAATAATTCTGACTGAGATATATATATATGTGGCAGCAAGTAAGGTTATCTATAATACACTACTCTTATTAGATATAGATACCTTCACAGCTGATCTCAGTCAGTACACTAAGTCCCCTATAAATATTTATAACATCCCACTTCACCACATATATTGGGGTCTCGCTCTTGGGATTTTGAATCTTTACCTATTAAAAATAGTTGGGGTAATTCACTTCAGGGAATATAAGAATTAAAAGGTATCCTTGGGTGGAATTAAATAAGGTTGAGCTCACGGTGCCTGTGTTGTCCATTAGATATATATTTAGAGATTGAATTGTTGGTTAGACATTGTATAAATTTACCTGATAGACAATGGCGGACCTGGCCAAGTTTCGATCTGCTGCTGTTCAGACTGCAAAAGAGTTAGGATTAGATGGGCAAGTTATGGTTGCCTATGTCACTACGGAATGTGACAAATTTATTGAACGCAAAGAAAGAAGGTTTGAAGCCGAAAGAAAGTTAGAGGCTGAAAGGGAAATTAAGAAGTTACAATTTGAGGCTGAGGCTGAGACTAAGAGGTTGCAGATTGAGGCTGAGGCTAAGAAATTGGAAGCAGAAAGAGAAGACAAAAGATTAGCTGCAGAAAGAGAAGACAAGAAATTAGCTGCAGAAAGGGAAGCAGAAGATAAAAGATTACAAAGGGAACATGAGTTACGACTAAGGGAGTTTGAGTTTCAGGGCCATTTTCCTGAAAATGGTGCCAGTCCCTTTGCCTCTGATGCCACTGCTAGCCAAGGAGCCTCAACCTCAGCTATGAATTTTCATTTAGATCATTTTGTTGAGAAAGACGATGATATAGAGAGCTATCTAAATAGGTATGAACTATTAGCTACCACGTATGGGTTAGAGAGAGAAAGGTGGAGCTTAAAGTTATCTCAAGGACTTCGTGGGGCAGCTTATGAAGTTTTTGCAAAAATGAGCAGAGGTGATCAGGAAAATTATGACATGCTAAAGCAGGCTCTTTTGTTAAGATATGAAAAGAATGCAGAATTCTATAGGAAAAAATTTAGGAATGCTAAACTACTGTCAGGTGAAACCTATCACCAGTTCTCTGCACGAATAGAGACATACTTGGAGAAATGGACTTCTCTGGGGAAAACCCAAGATCTTAAGGAAATGGTCCTTATAGAGCAATTAAGAGAGTCCATGGCTCCAGACCTGAGAAAGTTTCTCATGGAACAAGGTGCAGAGAGGCTGGGTGAGTTGCTAAATGTTGCTGAAAGGTATCAAGCAGCTCAAGCAGAGGTAACAGGTAATAAAAAGAAACAAGTGGATAACTTTAGGGCACCACAGAACTTTAATAAATTTGATCCTAGGGATCAAAACAAAGGTAAGCACCAGTTTCATAGGCCACGGTATGAAAATAAAAATAAATTCCCACAATTCGATGAAAGGAAATATGATGAAAGAAAATCTTTCAACCAAGGAAAAAGGTGGTGTAAGAATTGTCAGATGGACAATCATGACACTGACCGTTGCAGAAGGAAACCTGTGTATATGGCAACCCTTCAGGTCAGGTCGACCTCAAGACAGGAGGAGGATATTATGTTGGATACCACTCCAGAAGAGATGAGGAAGGCACAGGCTGGGGATAAAACACTCAAGCCTTGTTTCAGGAAATTGTCAACTTGTCATACAACTCCAGGCAAGGGAGATTTTTACATGAAAAACAAGTTGATGTATAGGAAGACTGGAGCTAGATCCAAAGGTCAGGGACAGCTGGTACTTCCTAAAAGATATAGGGCAGACTTAATAAGGAGCCTACATGTGAAACCAGATGGGGACCATGAGAAAATAGGTACCATCATTCAAAAGGTGGCTCACAATTATTATTGGCCTAAAGCAAGATGGGACATTGAGAATTTTGTAGAAAGGTGTAGCATAGCACATGAGGGAACACCCACAAGTGGGAACATTGATCAGGACCTGGACACGCCACGGGGCAAAATTAGGCCTGATAATAAAAAGAGATATAAATTTGATAAAGTGGACCAAATAGAATGGGAAGCCCCTTTTCACGGACAAGCTTCACTTAACTGTTTTACAATGGCCACTATGCGGAGAGTGCAAAGAGATGTCTTACCCCAGGATAAGCCGAAAATCCCTCAATCGGACTTAAACAAACTGGAGGAAGAGGATGTAGAGAGGAAATCTCTCATCAAGAATTTTAAGTGGGGAGACAGCCCCAAGAAAAGAATTGGTAGCGGTCGTTTTGTGCATGATAATTCTGGGAGGAAAAATCATCACTATAAAGCTTCGAGTGGAAGAGACCATACCGGTGCATGGACAAATAGGTCCACACAATTAAAGGTCCACATGTAGCTTTGTTAAGAACGTGGACTGATGAAAAGGCAGAGGAAAACATTACATCTTCATACCAATATGTGAATGAGCTGACCACTCGTTTAAAAACTGGCTGGAAACTTGCCAATGAAAATTTGAAACAAGCCAGGAAGAAACATGCTGCCTATTATAACAGGAAAGCGAAAGACAGAAATTTGGCTGTGGGAGAGAAAGTACTGCTTCTTTTGCCCGGGAGTCAGAATAAGTTACAAATTGGATGGCAGGGTCCATATACAGTTTTAGAGAAGGTATCTAGAACAAATTATAAGATAGATAAGAAGGGGAAAGAAAAAAATCTATCATGTGAACCTCCTGAAGAAATATTTGGAAAGAGAACATCAGGAGGAGACACACTTGTTGACCTTGTCCATCGCCATGGAGATGAAAAAGGAACCACTTTCATCATTTGAGTATCCATTACACCCCTGTGAGACAGCAGCACAGGTGAAAATCAGTACACATTTAACGAAAACTCAGAAAGAGAGAGTGCAACAGGTTCTAAATAATCATGCAGAGGTGTTAACAGACCGACCAGGGCATACAAACCTATTGGAATATGATATGAAACTGATAGACCCCACACCTGTCTGTATGAAACCATATTCGATTCCGTTTGCTAAGGAGAAAGTTTTGAAGGAAGAGATAGACTATCTGTTGAAGGAAGGAATTATTTCACACAGTGAATCTTCGTATAGTTCCGGTGTTGTACTCTTAAGGAAGCCCTCTGGAGAACATAGACTCTGTATAGATTACAGGAGACTGAATGCTATTACAGAAGGACAGGTGGATCCATTGCCGGATACAAATCAGCTGTTTGCCAGACTAAATAAAGCTAAATATTTCTCAAAAGTGGATCTGAGTAAAGGATATTATCAGATTCCAGTAAAGCCTGAGGTTAGACCATACCTAGCTTTTAGTACCTCAGAAGGACACTATGAGTTTAATAGATTGCCATTTGGATTGAAGAATGCGCCTAGTGTCTTCTCTAGAATGATGAGAAAATTGTTGGATGTAAACATTTCGGGGAACGTAATGAATCCCTGAGTTGCCTCTTTGATTGAGGATATTCCGAATGTTTCATACAGGATAATAAGAAGATTATGGGATCCACTACGAAAACTCTGCTATCACCAGGTATATGTTATCTCCTCATAACGTACATTTTGAGGGAAATATAATGTTCTCTGGACATGTCATTGCGCAGACTCAGAGAAGAGAAATGGTGAATACGGGTTGCGAAGCAGCATTAAGACAAGCACTCACACTTGCGGCTGTTCAGTAACATAACCGAAATATATTATTGGTTGTAGAAATCTGAGGCAGATTTCATGAGTAGTGCCTACTCTGAATGGACCCAACTACATAAAACCATGATAGCACCACAGCAGAGTAAAGTCAAGTTGACTTACATTTATCTATGTGTATATAGAATAAAGGACTGACATGGGATGTCTGTTTTAAGAGGGGAGGTGTCGTGAAATATTCTAATCCACATATATAAATTATCAGGTAAATATAAAGCCTAATAAATAAATTCTAATAAAGAAAAGAGCAATGGTAAAATAACAGTGCTGTCACAAGGAATGTACTCGAAATCCCCCTTTGTTTTATGCTTCGTCTGCAAATTGTAACGCTTTCACGTTGATAGTAAAAGCCTACTATATTATTACCCGCTTTCTTCAATGAAACGTGTGCTGTATTTCTTGGAAAAACATTTGAGATACGCAAGCTGAACAATGACCTAATTTTAATATTTCATTCATTCCATTTTATACACGGCGTAACTAAAGACAGATGGACTAAAGGATAGAGAGAAGGGAGAGGCAGAAAGCCGAACGCATGCAAAATTAAACACGCGTCTCGCTATTAATGCCACCCCAACAAGCGTAACGCGATACACAATTACTACTATCACGCGTGTAAGGCCACATGCACTAACTTTTTCGGACGGACAGTGATAAAAACACTAACCTTCCCAGAGTTGGGTTTTTAAATCCTGAAAAACTCTTATTAGGAAGATGACAATAGATGGGTTTACGTTTGAAAACATTACAGTACCCAGACAGCACATCTTCGAAACAGGAGGTAGAAGGAATTGCATATTTTGAACGCAGCATATTAGCTCTATTAAATATCTATATTTGGGTTCCTTAGGGTTTGCTGACAAAGAATATGTACAACGTTATGCAAATAGTCTAGGAATTAACAAGTTATAACCAAAATAAAATAGTGGGGATGCCTGACAGCATGAAATCATTTCTGCTCATAAAATTTTTTTATAATGTGTTTGAAAAAACCTTGCGTACGGAAATAGCCTACCATGTAAACTCCAAATTGATTGGAGCGCAACAAATATAAGACTAAACACGATTGGTCGGACTATAAATACTATCTTTGGTTGTTAGGGGAGACGTAGGAAGGTAAAATTTTTTCAAACACTTGTCGAAACGTGGCTCCATTGGCCAGACTCGCTGATATACTCACTTAGGAGCGTTAGTTCGAGACCACTAGTTCAAATAAGCTTGATAAAGCAACAGTGCGTTGAAGCCAGCTCATATTTTTGCTAAATAAAAGCCTGGAACATAAGCAGATGGGAATTTGTGCCAGAATTCATTGCTAGTCAACGTATCTGTGTGTATTCTATGAATTGTGGTAAGCTTGAAACATTCAGTATCTTTTAATGAAAATTGAATGTGAATTGTTAATTTATGCCTGTATATATGTGTAGTTCAGTAGCAAACATGATGTAAAGCCTATAATGCTCCAGCCTGAACAGAAGGTGTCGGAGGAAAGTAAAACGGCATGGAATGGCCAAACAGTACACTGACACCTAGATGATTGACTAGAAAGAAATAATGCTGGAAGTGCAGAGGCGTAGTAACCATTAAGGAGGTTAATACTGGTATAAAGTATTTCAGATGAAGCTGACAGTTGGCCTAACGCTCTGAACTCAATGTTTGTGGTGTATTGTGCTCAGTGTAGAACTAGAGTATCAATTAGTTATGAAGTAGAAGGTACATCCTTCTTGTTTTTAGGGACCGTGGTCTTGATGGTATTGAGCAGCACCTGGTCAGAGCTTTGCTGAATCCAGAGTCGGACAGCATACTCCTTGGTCCATTTAGCTATCAGTGAGGTGTCTCCAGAGCCCAGGGGAGAATCGAGCAGAGGAGTCTTTTCCTGCCGCCATCACGCAAGATAAGCTGATGTGGCCAGCTGAGCTCAAAATTATGTACCCCCATCTTAAAATGACCTTGTAAAAATAACATTAAGAGGGGAAGTAAATTGTTTTAATATCAGGAACTGAGAACATCTCCAATACTAGTTCCAATAAAGACATACTATTGAAGTCATGATGACAAATACCAACAGAGCTTGAACAAAACAAAACCAGTATTACCTCATATTACTACTACACAATTGACACACATAAGATACTTTTAATAATATATGTCATTACAATATTCATATTGATAAATTCTGTACATATAACTTGTAAGTAAAATTGATTGTGATTCCTGGTTCCCTTTGTATTTGAATCAGGACACATATTCATTCATAACAGCAATGAATACATATTGTTATTTGAAAAGTTATCAGTGACTCCTTTAAGATATCCTTTAGAGTGTTATATGTATGTGAGTGTCACAGTGTTGTCAAGTGTGGTGGAATAAATTAAATTGTTTATCTGTCTGTTGTTGTTATGACTTACACTTCATCATACACATACCCTAGACATACAACGTAGTCATCACACCATTCCAGAATAATTCTGACTGAGATATATATATATGTGGCAGCAAGTAAGGTTATCTATAATACACTACTCTTATTAGATATAGATACCTTCACAGCTGATCTCAGTCAGTACACTAAGTCCCCTATAAATATTTATAACATCCCACTTCACCACAGCGTTAACAGACTATAGTTAATACAGAAAACACGTTAAAAGAACCGAACTGTTGTTAGCATTAGGATCACGTTAAAAGACAATAGTTAACATAGAAAGCACGTTTTTTTAATTTTTTTTTTTCTCTAACCAGCGGCACTCGAGCTTTCCAGCCCTTTTGGCCCAATGACATGTCATTGCGAGGCTGGGGGGTCAGTGGACTTTCCTTCCAACCCGGTCAGGAGCTTCGCTCCTTCCCACCCACAGGGGGTTTATGTAGAAAGCACGTTAAAAGAACTGAAGGAATAAAGTTAGCTTAGACAATACGTTAAACGGGCTAAACTTAACATAAGGCACGCGTTAAAACAATAGCGTTAGCATAGAAAGCACTTTAAAAGAACTTTAGTTAACATTAGGATAGCGTTAAATTATTAAAGTTAGCATAGAAAGCACACTAAAAGAACTAGTTAACACTAGGATCGCATTAAATGACTAAAGTTAGCATAGAAAAACAAGCTAAAAGAACTTAATTTAACACTTGGAAAACGTTAAAAGACTAAAGTTAGCAATTTTTTTTTAAATCAGAAAGTTGAGGCTAACTAATCAATACTAGTTTCGTCTTCTCATTCTGCTCCTGTTTCTTGTACGAATCCTCATTCTCAACTTCTCCTCCTCTCATTCTACTCCTGTTTCTTCTACGACTCCTCTGTCTCGACTTCTCCTCCTCTTCTTCGAATTTGTTCTCTTCTACATCCTCTAACTTTCTTCTCTCCTCTCCTTTAACTTCGTCTCCTCTTTTTCTTCTCCGTGTCTACCAATAGAAGCGAACAGTGAACGACTTGAAGCAGCTAGAACTCATCACTCATTCATTTCTCTTTTCACTCCCTACGGAGCATGTCATCACAGCAGCTCGTCCCTTGCAGAAAGCATGCAGCAAATTATTCATGGGCTATTTCAGCAGTAGTGGTTTCTTAAGCAGTTAGTTTTACTTGTTGAGATTGCCAGCCACGTGCACAACTTCATTTTAGTCGCGTCTTACGACATGCACGACAGGGCGAACTACAACCTTGACCAGTGACGAGCGATCAACGACCCAGTCAACCAAGGACTAAACCATCAGAAGGAGCAGAATCGTCACTGACAGCTAAGTAACACATAAAAGCTGCCAAGACCTCCTTTACAAACTTCCATTACATCACAACAGTGATGATAACTTTATGAGAAATAATTGTTCATTCCATTTTAACCCGTGTTAAAACCTAAGTGATTATTAAATCTGTTCTTTGTAAATATACAAATTTAACGTTGATTTAATCATTTTGAATGCACTGCATGTTTGACTCAGTCAATTTACTAATTACACTCTAAACAGGGCTATAACAAAATAAGAAGAATTTTACTGAGTAAATCAGGGTGGGGGCTTGAAGGAACTGAAATTAATAATTGCTTAATTCTTCATAAAAGGCGGCGGATCAGATATAAGTTAACAATTGCCCTGCCCAACGCAGCATTATTCTTAACTTCTGAAATATCTTTTGAAACTACCTTGAGATAGAAGCATCACTATCCTTCTATCTACAATTCTGCCAAGAGTAATCTTGTGCGAGGTAGACACCGTTGAAGACCCATATTAGATACTCTAGAGTGTTGGGCAAAGCAGGGGATGCAATTCCGTGACAACAGAGAATCGCTCTAGAAAATAATGAGGCATTATGGAGCCCCTCGTACGTTCACTAACCTAATACAGAAAAGTTATGAAGACAAGATATGATAAATTTCTCCATCAGGAATAACTTGGCGTGAATTTGTTCAAAGCTTATTCTCTACAAGGGATTTGAATGGATAATGAATAAAATGATCATAAATGAAAATTTGGGTACCCGTACATTTTAAAGGCTTTGTAAGTTTTGAACAGTAAATTGCCCGTAAAGCTGGTTACTGTAAAGCACATTATTATGAACTCTCGTATGACTGCTGAAAATCGACTTCAAAGGTGCCCAACATATGAGGAAAATAGAAAGCACATATATCCCTCACAAGTACCACTCCTGGAAAAAAAACTCTACTTAACTCCTTAATTAAGCTGATAATTGCTGTCTTTGGACAACTTCAAGTTGACGTCTTAGGCTGGAACGAAGAAGAAGGATAAGAACTTCTGGTTAATTCCGGGCGGGGAAGGGGGGTATGTGAGGAGACAAAGAACAAATAGGAATACTGCTACCTCAGGCATGTCGTAAGAGGCTACACATATGAGGTTGTGCATGTGCCTGGCAAACTAATCATGTAAAAGAAATTGCTTCAAAACCCATCGTTACAAGAGCACGTGATTGCTTTGACGCATGATCTATACAAGTAGACAAGCTGTAACAGTGCTCCCATGCTTCAAAGCCAGCGAAGAGAGAAAAGAACAAAATGTTAGTACGAAGCTGCGCAGACGTTGTTTCCTGGTTTTTAATTGAATCATTTCTTTGCCCGCAGAGTAGGCAAGTTCTGTACCCCTCGTGTGGCCAAGTCTGTGATCGTGGTGTTTGTGATGCTTGGACTCGTTGTCTACAACATCCCGCTCTGGACCAGCAGAGTGATTAGAAGACAGTGTGACGTCTTGAGCCAGTTCCGTCAGGTATTTATATAAAATTTTAGCTACAAGATCACTTCCCGCCATACAAAAGTACAGAAAGTACGCAACTCTCGTAAAATCTTAATTTGGTGTTTGTGCTGTACTGAGATTTCCAAATATTGTTTAGACTAGCAAAAGCTGTTCTGGCTTTATTCATTCTGTTACCGATGTCTTTGTTTGTTCCGTCGTCTGGTGTTAATATGCTTCCTACATATGTAAATGTGTCTGCTTGTTTCAGCTTTAGGGTCCTTATTTTTATGGGCTCAGGATTTATTACATTGATTGTCATGACCTCTGTCTTCCTCGGGTTGATATTCAGTCCTACCCGTTGATCAGATACTCAAACACATGGTCGCCGTTGGGACAAATTATCTGGACATCTCCTTCGTTTAGTTAAAACGCTGTAGGAAATAATGTCCGCCGTGTGGATCACAAGAGATCTAAATTTAACGCCAGATGAGAGGGCGTTGAAGATGGATTGGACGAAACCTGTTGATAGCATTACCAGGCAGTCCTGTTTCTGGAACCCCTGGGGTGAGAGAGGTAGAGGAAGACCACATAATACATGGAGAAGATAACTGGAGACAGACATGGACAGACCTTGAGCTGATGGCACGGGACAGGAAGTCTTGGCATGTGTTTGTTAAAGGCCTATGCTCCCTGGGGAGCTGACGAGTCATGATGATGATGTAGATCCCGGAGGAAACAAAGAAAGAATAGACGCACTGCTCTCTCGGGTATGATGTAAGATACGACTAATATTCAGCTGTAAATGAGGCTGGCAACCACATCATGCTAAAACAACTTGCTACATAAACCACACCTGCAAAAGCATATAAATGCTATGGTATAACCTTTCTTCAAAGGGACCAACTATTGTTGTGGTTTCATGCTCGACGACGATCAAAAACGGGGAATGATGATGGCGATGAATAATATTTGCAGACTAACATCACTGGAACGAGTTTTAAAAAAAAAACAGGCTAAAAAGCAAACCACAGCATCCAAATGTTACACGTGAAAACAACTTGAAAACGTTGGCATTAGTCGACATGAAAAATTAATGAAAATTCATTACAGGACAGCAAGAGAGCTGTAGCTAAATCAAATAATTATAAGACGCAATGTGAAGTTAATACAACATCAATCACGTTGATGTCAAGGAGACACGCGTAGGCGAGTAAATCTTTTCGAAGCGTCAATTAAACTGTGCACTTTATCAAGTTTCCTAATGCTTCTCTTCCACGCAATGCTGTTCAGAAGTACAGTATCTGTATTCTGTGTCTTCCCTATCAAGGCAAAAATGTAAACAAGCCAAGTGCCGATCTTGATTAAAAACGAATAAATAACGATTTTCGTTCAATATCAATTCGTTCTTATCTATTAATTTTAAATCTTATTGCCTTTTTTCTCTCCTAAATCCCGTTCGCTTTATTTATCAGTTTTAATTGTTGTTGCACTATCGGCTTTTAAAAACATGGTCAGTAACAGCAGAAGCTGTCTTTTTTTAAACCATTTTTTATTAGCTATACACGAGAGGCTTGGGTTTGTTTCAAATCGTTCAAAATCTTCACATTACGCTCATCGTGGAGAGCGGAAACTGTTCACACAGTTCCATTTCTCGGTACGGTACGTTAAATCTGTCACGCTTTGATTGGCACTGAATGTGACGGTATTGCCTCCCATGCTTTGCAGTAGTGGTCCAACAGTGGCCAAAACTCAAGAGTAATCTAATATGGGCTACAAAGGTGTCTACCTTCGCACAAGATTATTCTTAGCAGAGATGTAAATAGAAGGGTACTGACACTTCTATTACAAAGGGGGTCTTCACAAGTTATTCAGATAAGCGAAAACAATGCTGCTTCGGCTAAGCAGGTTAATTCTAGAATCTGCCGACAACTTTTGTTAAGAACTTATTAATTTCAGCTCGTTCAAGCCCCGACCCCTGATTTACTCAGTGGAATTCTTACTATTCTGGTAAAGCTCTGTTTAGAGTGTGTGTAGTAAACTGACTGAGACAAACATGCAGTAACTTTAAAATGATTTAATCGAAGTTAAATTTGTAACCTTACAAATAACAGAATTTAATAATCACTTTAGGTTTTAACAGTTTGAAAATAAATTGAATAGTTTAGAAGAAAAGGTTCATCATTAATTTATAGTAGAGATGATGGGGAAAAGTTCCCTTTGGCAGCGTATATTTTTCACTTAGCTGCAAATAGCAGTTTCTGCTCCCGCTGATGGGTTCTGTGTACACTTCTCTTGCTCGTCGCTTGTCAAGGTTAAAGGCGCCACACGTTCCTAGAACGTCAAGGAGTAACGGCCAAGCTGATCCTGCGTCTGTCTATAAAACCCTCTTGTCATGGCGTCTCGCACAACGTCAGTCCACTTCTACCTTCACTTGGTTCCAGAGATAGTACTTTGTGCTGGTACCACCAATAACTATGATAAAGAATAGAAACGAAACGCTCTCCTCAGTATTGCGTTTCCCGACACATACTTATGTGCCCCCTCTTCTATTCTACCATCCCATTTATCTCAGAATTTACCATAGATGAGAATTAAATTTAATCCCACGGGATAAACTTTCTTTACATTTAATTTAATAGCTTCAGCTTTACACTACATTTAAATGAAAAGGTTAATAATACAGATGGAGTCTGTTTACATTTATATCTCCACTGATTGAAAAGTGTTCACAATATAAATTGAATATGTTTGCGTTTATTTTTACACTAATATGAAAAGTTTGAAATTTTCATTAACTTTAAAAATGAGTATGTTTATATGGACATTTACACAGCTTTAAAGCTTGAAAACTTACATTAATTTTAAAGTGAATATGTTTATATGGACATTTACACTGCTTGAAATTGTAAGTATTGTAACTAACCTGTACATCATTTCTTTCATCTTTCCCTCCCTGCTCCGTATGGAACTTGGGACTACTTTCTGCTTTTAGTTCTAATTAAGAAACTAGCAATAGAGCAATCACCAGCCCGTGTAGTGGTGGTTCATTAATCATCATTCTATACGCTGAGGTTACCAGCCTCAAATGACTTGGAGATCCACGAGCGATTTTCACATATTAAAATTCCCATGGCAAAATTCATATATATGTTAGTTGACATGTTAGTAATGAAATATAGAATGTAAAATGACAACTTACGCCATTCCTGGCTCACAGACGTTTTGCTCAGATGAATAAAAGAGACTGAATCGGCCTCTTACACGCGTCTGGGGTGTCGTTAATTTAATAAGTTCCTTCTCTGACTTTGTGTGTGGTCCTTCAGTTTCCTCAGTCCCGGTTTCCTTATTTAATATGAAAGAGATTTCCTGGGCTATGAAAGTCCGTCCAAAATTCTATAATAAAAGGTGTCCGGTATGTTAAGAAGGAATTCTGAATTCTAAGCTTCACTCTCGTAAGGTCTGGTAACTTGGCAAGCGATCTTCACAGTACTTTAACACTGAAACGTGTCAGGTTATATTCCCGGTCTCCCACGCATCTGTTTGTTATGGAGTTAAATAACCGCTCAAATCATTTTCAAACAGGCGGGGTAGGGTGTGGTACTTTCAAAATATTTCAAGTGAAATAAGGTGCGTAAATCAAAAGGTCACGTATTACCATATATGGCAATAAGACATACGATCCTTGCGTACCGACTCGCGCACATGTCGTTAACATCATATGACAACGTGTTCCAAAAGTAACGATTCATTACTTTATCAGAAAGTAATCTTTTATCTGTGTCTGTCCATCAGTTGCCTCCTCGTATTCCAAGCTTTGGTGATGCACGCACCCGTCTTATTGGTGTTTAGGCAGATAGCGCTGGGCGATGTATGTGTTAATCGGTAGCGGCCAAGCTTGGTACAAGGGAATTTTACCAACCTGCCTCTCGTAATATTATCTCTAACTCTCATTGCAAATGTAAGGTGTTTATCATCCACAAGGAATGTCAGATAACAGACAAGACACAATATACTGAGAGTAGCGAAAGAATACTTGAAAATATAAACTATCTGCTACATAGTATAGAAAGAAAGAAAGTGCGAGAATTGAAAGCACGCAATAAAATTAGTGCAACAAATGCACCGATTACTGCCAGAGTGAAACAGAGTTCGAGAGGGGTCGCCCCATTCTGTCACACTGACCTAATTGATTGTGTATAATTAAAATAAAATAAACTGGAAATAACTCCATCAAAGTTAAGAGTTTTTATAGTAAGGGGAATAATGAACAACGAATACAGATTGTGTTTTGTTATTAATGGGGCTGGCATCGATAAGTGAATGGGTATTGTTGATTAGAATCGACACCATTGCGCTCCAGGCAAACCCTCAGGTGTTCAGTCCCCCATCAGCAAATGTTGAAGAGTATGAATGCTAACTATTTCTGTAGCACGCTGGTTGTATGCACGACAGATGCATCCTCTCATAAGTCCATCTTTCCTAGCCTTACATTTGATGCCAAATTCCAACAGTCTTAACCTTAATGATTCATCTATTGCAGTGTCATTCTCTATAACAGGCGATCATTAATTATCCTAAGTATCTCTCCCTTATCCATATTCAACGTCCCCACTGTGTGTGCTCTTGAAGCTAGTCTGTCAGCTCTCTCATTGTCGCGTACCTCTGCATGACCAGGACAGTAGATCCTCACCAGTTGCTGAAGAATCAAGGCTTCTATGGATTGTGTTTTTTCCATTCATGCCGTAGCCATCCATTCTGGACCTTCCGAAGCATGGACTGACAAGGTTAAACGACTGACAAGGTTAAACACAATAACTGCCCTGGTTGACGGAGTTTCAGACAGCCACCTCAGGGCAGGATTACCTGCCTCTACCTCCATACTCATGCTGGTTTAATCAATATGTGCCATTAAGTCAATACATTTCTTATGGCTGGAATCTTTAACGATTAATTAATCGATTAATGGGGTTACAATTTTTAATCAATTCATTGATAATAAAATTTGTTTATCGATTATATAATTGTTACCAATGTTTACGTTTTTTGCTTAAATACGAGAGTTAGAGGTTTGTGACATGGAGTTTGGCAAGTATGATCAATGATAATAAATTGTTTGGTTGTAACTTTTCAGTATTTTCATTTTATTTTCTTATAACAAGTAAATAAATAAGGTCCTTAGTGATTTAAAAAAAAAAAAAAATTTTTTTATAATTTATCAAATTGGTCGAAATTGTTCGATTAATCTTCGATTAAGGAAATTCTATTAATCGATTAAGATTTTTTAAGTCAATCCCAGCCCTAATTTATTTTCCCAAACAAGTAGGTCAGCAAGTCTTGTTTTCCAATGACCAACTTTTCGTTTTCCAAAACAATGAATGCCTTATAATGCTAACTCGGTTTCGACAATATGTTCTGCCGCAGGTTGTCTCCCCTGCTCTGTAGTAGTGGTCCACAATTGGTTACAATTTGAGTAAAAGGAATACCTGTATTTACACAGTTATGAACCTTTCCTCAAGATTACTCTTGGCAGATATATATACTGTATATATATATATATATATACAGTATATATATATATATATATATATATATATATATATATATATATATATATATATATATATATATATATATATATATATATATATATATATATATATACAGTCATGCGCCGCATAACGTCCGTTCGGACAACGTCCGACCGCATATACGTCCGTCGTCCCATAAGGTTATAATAGAGTTCATAAATCCCGATCGGAGAACAGGACGAAGCGGACGTAACCGGACGTAGCGAAAGCAACAGCTTCCCGCACGCAACACGTGTATCTCATGTCTCTTGTAAACAGTACAAAGCGATTGTGATGCCAGGCGTATAATGGTACAGTACATATATAAGCTATAATACAGCACATATGTCTTGATAGTCATAATAAACGCCTATGTTACTGGCCTATGTATGTACTCTACTGTACTTACTATCGTTATTTTAATATGTACTTTCGAAAATACATTACCGTACGTGTACATTATCTTGGCTGTTTGGTCAATACAGGTACACTACAATATCCCATATAACTTTGCTAAGTATAAAGTATGGTGTTCGCACAACGTCCAAATTGCATAACGTCCTATTTCATAGAACGTATCGTGGACGTTAAGCGGCGCATGACTGTGTGTGTGTGTATGTATATATATATATATATATATATATATATATATATATATATATATATATATATATATATATATATATATATATATATATATATATATATATATATATGCAGGGTCTGTCTGGAAAGTAATGAGACTGATTCCATAAAATTGGTTTATTTCAAGACATGCTTACATACACTTAAAATTCTTCGAAATAACATCCTTGACCATCAATACACCGTTGCCAGCGGTTCTGCCACGCGTCGTAGCTCGCCTGGAAGTCTTGAACGGGGATCTCTTTCAAAGCACTCGTTACGGCAGCTTGCACGTTTTTAACAGTCCTAAAATGGTTTCCTTTCAAGCTGGATTTGAGCCGGGGAAACAAAAAGAAGTCAGCCGGGGCCAAGTCCGGGCTGTAGAGAGGTTGAGGCAGCGTTGTCACGGTTTGTTTCGCCAGAAACTCACTCACTAACAGGGACGCATGAGCCGGCGCATTGTCGTGGTGAATAACCCAGGTGTTGGCCATCTACCGGCGGACGCCATCGACTCTGTTCTCCAGCCATTTAAGCACTTCCACGTAAAATGCAGCGTTGACCGTTTGTCCAGGTGGTACAAACTCCTTATGGACAACATCTTTAGAGTAAAAAAAGACAATGAGCATCGATTTCATCTTCGATTTGTTCATTCGAACCTTCTTTGGTCGAGGAGACTCGGTAGTGTGCCACTCAGAGCTCTGCCACCGAAACACTTGTGCTTTCGATAAAGCATCCTTCCCGTAGGCTTTCTGTATCATAGCAAGCGTCTCGGTCGCGGATTTTTCAAGTTTCACACAAAACTATATCGCGTATCGCTGCTCGACATTCCTCTGCATTTTGACCGTTACGCGACGCTCAAACAGCTGTCCACTTCGCAAGCGATCCGCACTCTGTAAAAGCTCAGAGCCAACTGACGACAAATCTACATACACAACGACAAGACACCAACGTCCTTTTCAGGACGCCACTACTCGAGATAAGATCGCGTTATCGTCAACATGCCCAGACATAGGCCACACGCTAAAAAGAGGAAGGTCTACACCAGCCCACCAGCGCAGAACAGCCAGGATAATCGCAATATCACAATCAACAATGACAGACAGCCAGAGAGCAAGACTGCCCCAAGTACTCGTGCCGGGACCGGCCCTTCTATAACTCCGGACACGACTGAGCTAGCTGTGACATGCGTCGACCCGACTGAGAGTCAGAGTGGCCCGACCCCTTGCCTAGATAAAGAGGACCCAGAACATAAAGAAATATGTAGAGCGTTACGACAGCTGGAGAAAAGAAAACAAGCGCTTCTATCCAGGCTGCACCCACCCGACTCGTCAGCAGTAACCCGGTCTATGACAGAGAAGCCGCACGATGCCGAGATGACAGCCGACCCAGCTGCAAGCACCATGAAGGAAGTGATAGAGGCAGATCCTCAACACAGACAGGTACAAGAGGAAGATGTCGCAGAGACCATTTTAGATGCACTTCGAAGACTTGAAGACGGAGACGAGTCCCTTAGGCTCGCTCTTCAAGAAGCAACAGTAGAAGTAGCTCCAGACGTGCTGGACATCCAAACCACTGAGAAGCAAGCTACCATTCCTGATCCTGAGGAAAAAACAGCTGACAACTCAAAGGCTCAGACGCAAGATATCACACCGAATAACCAAGAACAAGATTCGAACCAAGCCTGTAGAAGGAAACAAAGACCAAACACTAAAAATACAAGCAACTCAGAAACGATACAGGAGAGGATTGTTAAGATCACCCAGACGTCAGGAAGTGAGGTCTCACTCAGGGCCCTACCCGACAACAAAGTGATCAACATCCTCGAGGTGATAACTGGACGGAGAGGTATCGCCAAAGTAGGGAGGCACGAAAAGGGAGTAGTGCTTTCTCTCAACAACACAGACAAAACAACCTCGCTGATGATCGAACTGGAATCCGGTCCAAAGGAAATCCAGTTGCCCCACCAAATAAAAGTGGTGGTGGAAAAGTACAAGACAACAAAGAAGTTGGTCATCAGAGGGGTGGATACCAGATGTTCCGAAGGCGAGGTCCACAGACGCCTTCAAGCTGAAAACACAAATCTTAAAATCACGCAGGTGGAAAGGCTAAAAACCTGGGCCAAGAAAGATACCAATCTGATGATAGTCACGGTAGAAGGATCGACAAGACCCGAGAGACTGACGCTCGAAACCACAACCAAAAAGACAGAAGCCTATATCCCTCCGGTGATGCAGTGCTCCAACTGCCAGCAGTTCTCGCACACAAAAAAGACGTGCAGGAGAGATGCAGTTTGCCGGTATTGTGCGGGTAGTCACCAATATGGCGACTGCCCCAGGGCAAAGGAGGACCGCAACTACAAAGAAACTAACGAAAACCGTATCTGTGCAAACTGCCACGGAAACCACGGGGCAAGGTACAGAGGATGCCCTGTGTTCCAGGAAACTAAGAGCATCTTGAAGGAGGCCGTGTCTAAAAACATACCCTTCAAAGAGGCCAAACACAGAGTGAATGCGGATGCTACAGAAAAACAGCGCACGATTGACAGAAGACAGCTACACAAGCTGACCGCTGAAATCAACGAAATGAAAAGGAAACAGCAGAACGAAAGCAGAAACAAGCAGGATCCCGTAGACGACAAGGACAGCGGTGAAGACATAATAGATATGCAGAGCGCCAGAGAAATGTTACAGAGCGCCCAGGCAATGCTACAGGAAACAAAATCCATCAAACACGAGATAGAAGTTGACATCGCCAAACTCACAGAGCTAAAGGCAGAGAACGAACAACTACTCAAAAGAATTGAATCAGAGAGAAGGATCGTTGAGGATATCCTTACAAAAACTATAGAACAAAACAAAGAAACGAAAGACAAAATGAAAATCGACATCGTACAGCAAATGTTACTCAATCAAGAAAGAGCCAGAAACGCTAGAACAGCTACTACCAACGATAATTGAAAAAGCACTGTCACAGATACAGGAGAGCAAGAAGACAAAAGCAACAGAAACTAGTAGCGTAGAAACACACAAAACTAAACGAGCCAGATAGTTGAGGCAGGACATAAAAAACACCATGAGAGCGACACGGCACCACAAACGGACAAAGAGGAATCCAGACAGCCAGCAAGTGGTCCTTTTCAGGACCAGTCACCTCCAGGACTACGAACGAGATACCAGTGAAGACGATAACACCCTATATACCCCAATTATAACCAAATTTCAGGTTGAACAGGGTATCACAGCAACATAGTAGAAGAAAACAACAACAACAACAACGACAAATCTATCGTTTACCTAACATCCCCCACCAACCGTCACGCCTGGAGACTCCGCCATCCGGCCCTTCTGATTGGCCAAAGAAAATCAGTCTCATTACTTTCCGGACAGACCTTGTAAATATATATATATATATATATATATATATATATATATATATATATATATATATATATATATATATATATATATATATATATATATATATATATAGAGAGAGAGAGAGAGAGAGAGAGAGAGAGAGAAGATTGGTGCTTCTATTTCAGGGAGTCTCACAGGGATTTTTTGATAGTTGAAACAAAAACGGCAAATGGTATTAGAGTTGGTTTGAACAATGAACAATACCGTAGAAAAACGGGACATTCCGTTCTAACCCTTCATAAGCCAGTCACAAACAATCAATAATTATGAGAAATTTAGAAAGGCTATGAGAAATTAAATATTAAAAGGATCGAAGAGGTATGATAAGACCACCGGTATGAAAATGATGACAAGCACCAGACAGGTGACAGTGGAACAGGAGATGAGGGTTGTCGCTGGATTAGACACACATTGACGAAACCTCTTGCTAGCCCTATAAGGCATTCCTTGCTGTGGAATCCCCAGGGTAAGAAGTGGTGCCCCCCCCCCCCCCCCCAAAAAAAAAAACACACACAAACACACATATGGAGAAGAGAATTGGAGACAGGCGTGAAAGCGAAAAAAAAAAGAGACATGTATTTGAAGAGTTTCCATTGGGAATGCAGAAAAAGTACTTTTGATTCCGGGCACACCACCCTTATGAATTGGGTACCAGAGCAACTTCTGGTAAGGTTAAGGCGGCCGACAGGATGCTGACCACATCACCCCTGGTGTGCCGATGGTCACGAAAATATGGGCCTCAATGGGCGTGTAACATGATCTTTTCGCCTTTATCTGTTTACATCGCGATTATAAATGCAGGTGGGAAAGATCTAGTCAGAAATGTCCCATAATTGTTTTTTAATCTCTTTTTTTCCCCCTTGCTTAAAGATCTACCAAATTATCGACCGGGACCTTTCGGTAGATCGAGATCAACTGCTTGCCGACCACTACACTAGAAACACGGGCACATTTTGAGATAACTCTTCATTGTCGTACGGTAGGTTAATTGGTTTATTGGGCCCAGTCTAGGTAAAGAATAAAGGTTGACTGATACACGAGAATTTATAGAAAATAGGTTTCACAGGTGGTAGGTTAAGGGAAAGATATGTCTCTGGAGTGAGTAGGTTTCTCTCATCCAGCCTATCCGTACAACTATGCTTTGTTACAAGACAGTCTTTGCCTCCCTATCTAAAATAAGAACAGGTAGGGAGCCGCGCTGTGCAGTGGTTACCAAACTGCGCTGGCGATCGGGTGACCCAGGATCAAACCCGGGCGAGAACATTTGAAGATTTTTCGTCGACCGGGATTTGGACTGGATTAACTCGAGCCCTGGCGAGGACATTTGAAGAAATTTCGTCGACCAGGGACTGGCGGCTCTTGAGCCGACCCAGCTCTAATGGGTATCTCCGAAATCGGCGAGTATCTGCCTGAATGGCGAGGGACACCTGTCTCTGTACAAGAAAAAAGGGATACTCACGTAAAAATCAGTCTCAGGTTAGATATACTAACCTGAGATTTCGACTCGAATAATAGCGTGCGAACGCAAAAAAAAAAAAAAACAGGTTACTCTACACACACAACAATATGTGACAACAAGACACACAAACGTCTGACCAACACACAAAGTTAAGTTTTCTTGTTGTTTATTATCACTAAACAGTTTACAACATCAAGTTAACCAAAGGTATCAAGAAAATCATTTACATATAGAGGAAATAAAGAAGAATGGGGCCCCTTTCACCGTATAAAGGGAAATAGCCCAAAGAAAATATTAACTCAAAGGTTGAAGGTTAGCACTAGGTTCACAGAATAACAATATTGGTACAATATATGACCAAGTAAAGTAAACAAAATCAAACCACCAAAAATTAATAGAAAATTTCCAGCAACAATAAAATCAACACACACTCTCTCATTCATGTGGCCACCGCTCACACTCTTACCTATTTTGTATTTTTCCCTTGGGTCTGTGGTATCTTTTGGAAAATTTATTCCACGAAAATAATCCCTACTGTTTCTGTTGACTAATGTATCACCCCAGCTGTCGAGGATTCAAATTGGCCACAGTTCATCCCAAAAAAAACTAATGAGGTGAACGCCGAATAAGTTTACTTCCACGATGATACCTGGTGACAATATAAGTCCTAAAGGGGTGTCTTCACTGTTCTAAAAAAACCAGCACTGTTCCTCCGATGGATGCACAGGGGAATGTGAGTATAGACACAGGAAATACAACTGAATATTTCCGTTGCGACAACTCTTGCAGTGGTGAGGGCGGGCGGGGAAAACAGTTCTGTTTCCCGCTCGTCTGGAACTTCTATCTGGATATATAGGGTTACTACAAATATTAAATAGTGTGAGAATCCTTGGTGTTTACCGTTTTAAGAAAGGGGAACACTTCTAGAAAATCTGGAAAAATTCCGGTTGCTACAATTGTTACAAATGATGATGGTGGATTTTCTATTGGCCGACTCTTTGCCAGAGGGCCAGTCCTGCACAGTGTATATATTAGTACTCCACTTGGATTACAACTGTCAGATGTTGGGAAAAAAAAATAATAACGTTTTAGGTATACGCAACTGTTGGCTGATAAAATAGTATCCTGGATTTTGTAAGTCCAGTAGGATAATTTATAGTTGTGACATATAACGGAAAGAGAGCCTACAGTAATCTGACAGTCTTTTTGTGACCTCGTAGCGTTCTATGATTTGCTAGCAAAAACCAGGCATTTACAGCTTGTGTTTACTCACTTTTTCACCCACGCCTCTTTTCTTTGAACATAATCAAACGAAGTTTACAAACTTTCGTGACCTGTCAGTCATAACAGTTAGCGAATCAGGTTTGTTTATCTAGTTTTCTCACGCGAGCTTATCTCTCAATCATACGATACCTGACAGACCGCATGTGAAAAACCACAGACCCTTTGAAGTTCGTACTGAGGGGAGTCAGAAAAACCCCTGGGCTCTTTGATCTTCAGAAGCGGGCAAAATCTTCAAGAACCCCGTTACAGACAGACAGTAAACTTTTATCTGGGAACTGTTCTGATTCTTCGTTACTCTCACAATAGTGCGAAAAGGAACATTATCTATAGATTAGAGAAACATAATGATATATAAACTTTGTTTTCTTAAACCTGCTATCACTTGTCACTCGGAGTTTTTGGATAGTCTAAGCACGTATTTCTAGAACCATTGTGGGAAATGTGTTAATAGCATTCGTGGGGATTTTCATTCTGATTTTCTGGTAATAGAAATTAGTGCTTACGTGTTTAATAGTGTTAAGCTTTTACCATTATAGTTCACTTAGATTTTCTAGCTGTTAAAACACTAGTGAAATAAAATAACACGTAGCTATTTCATACCAGATGTTCAGTTATCATGTTAATTTTCACCACACGCTTTCTCGCACAAGAAGAGACGGTTTTAGCTGACTGGTTAAGTGCTAGGCGCGACTGATAGTGACAGAAAAGAATTCACGTTTTATTTCATTGTGCGTATTTATTATAAGTGCCTATTATTTAATCTCATACGCCTAAACTATCAGACGCCGACCAAATTAATAGCTAAGCGACGGGCGATAGGGTAGGCTAAAGACACCGTGTGCCTTTTAAATTTAATCAGGACTGACGGAGTAGATGAGAGATCGTCTTGTCCCCGTCTGTGTGCATATATAAGGTATATAGCTATATAGAATAGTAGCATTTTTCCATAAATGGTTCTTATATATTCCTAGCAGACCTGATCAAGGGCGTCCAGCGGTCTTTTTCCTTTTTACTGATTGGTTAATTATTGAGTGGCTACAGTATGAAAGAGTGAATATTTTCTTGGTTACAGGGACTTTACCAACATTGGATTTTGCTTAAACTTGTTAACTTTACTGGGTAGCCTATAGTAGGAACCTGTTTACCTTACTGTCTACTCTGTAACATAGTGCAACCCTTCGACCTTTGGGTTATTCAATTTTTTGGGTTCTTTTCCCCAGAATGGGCGGGCACATTTATTCTGCTATTTCATGTATGTAAATCTGATTTTATTTGATCTTTCTTTAGATATTTGGTGTTGTCAAGTTTAAATGATAATAAACAACAAAAGAAACTTAACTTTGTGTGTAGGTCAGACCCATTCCCAAGTAACCGTAGTTTTTCATGTTTGTGTGTCTTGTTGTCACATATCTGTGTGTGTGTGTAGTTAAACTTATATTTATATGTATGAGGAGGGCAAGGTTGTCTTGTACTAACTTATAGTCGTATAGATAGGCTGGAATAGAGAAACTTACTCATTCCAGAGACATATCTTTTCCTTAAGCTATCACCCCGTGAAATCTATTTCTCACACCTTTTTCTCACGTATCTATCACCATCCACTCTACTCAGATGGGACAAAATTAACTCACAACCTATCTGTACGACAATAGTCATACAGTATCTTCGGCTATTACACCCTTAACCATGGAAATGGAAAAGGAAAAGAAAAGGCCGCTGGTTCATCCACTTGGGATCTGGTCTGCAGAAAATCCAGAATGAAAATCTCCATGAATCATTTTTTAACCAATAATCCAAAAGAAATGGTTATGTCTACGCGCTAGATTTTCTTTTCAAATTCTGACTGACACTGATGGTTAGGTTAAAGAAAACAGCAATATATATATATATATATATATATATATATATATATATATATATATATATATATATATATATATATATATATATATATATATATATATATATATATATATATATATATATATATATATATATATATATATATATATATATATATATATAAACATTAGATTTCTTTCATCTCTAATAGCGTTATTTCGCACTACCGTGTGGAACAAAAATTCAGAAGCAGAGATGCAAGATAAGGCTTACGTTTCGGTCTTCCACAGGTTCTCATCTGGAGTGGTAACCGACATCAAAGACTTTCTGCTCTCCTAGCGGTTTTCCTGTAGAATGCTCGTGTTCCGAGATCAAAGGATATTAGGGAATTTTAGATTTCCCCTGAGCAAACTTCAAAGGGTCAGTTCCGCCTTTCTCGTGTGCAGTCTGTCTGTCAAGTATTATATGATTGACAGACGAGCTCGTGTGAGTGGAAAGGTGTAAAACAAAGCGTGATTTGTTTCCTGTTATGACAGACATGTCAACGAAGATTGTAAACACTGCGTTAGCCCGTGTTTACAGGAAAGAGGGCGGGGACAAAAGGGTGAGCTACTGAAATAGACAGTCGGTATAATGCATGTTTAGCTAGCAAATCAGAGAGCAGCTATAAGGTTACAATAAGGTGTCAGATTACTGTAGGCTCTTTTCCAGTACACGTCACATTCATCAGACACATGTGCTACAGAATCTTTAGTTCTAATAGCACATGAGTGCTGCGTACAGGCTTGTGGTAAGAGAAACAGCTGAATGAGTTGGTTTTTTTTTAAATTTATAGATTAGGTGTGTTACACATAATAAGAGATGGTAGAAACAGAAATAGAAAAGAGAATATGAATGGCCAACGCTACATTCAACAACATGAGACAGAAACCAACATCTAAACAATTCACAAAGTCAAACTGAGAATCATCAAAAGCTATATACATATTCTTCGTTACTGTATGGTGTATAAACATGGACAATGAACAAGCAATTAGAAGAAATGATTGAGGCCCTTGAGATGGGGATATATAGAAAAATGGGGTACGTCTTATGGAAAGAGAAGAAGACAGATAAAGAAAGAGATCCTAGAAAACTAGAAATGAAAAGAGAATTAACGAACGAGATCAAAATTCGTGCAATGTTTGTTTTTTTTTTTTTTTAATTCCACTCTTTCCGATGTTTTGTCTCAGTTAGACCCCATTCTGACTTCATATTTTCTTTATCCTTTTGTTATATTTCCCCCCATTGACTATAAAGTTTCCTATATCATCATTTGTTGATTCTAATTTCTCTATTACATTTCGTTTGCTCAATATATTATTTTTTGCGTCCATGTCATTTTCGATGTGTTCGATCTGTCAGCTATCTTTCGTTTAATGTATTCTCTTTATTAGCTCTCACCTGTTGTTTTATTTGTCCATAAACAGGTTCCCCTCAGCTGTTAGATTTTAATTATAGATGGAGTGTTCTGGTGTCACGGTGAACTGTCAATATATCCATGTGTCACATAGGGAGTTATGTTCTATAAATTGTCTATATTTTCCTCTTTCTTCCACTCGGGTTCTCTAAATTTTTTCTGTCACTCTTTACCCTTTTTCAGATATATAATTTTTTTTTGCATTTCGTTAGTTTGCGAAAAATATTTTCTTTTCCCATTCGAAATTTTACCGTCTTTCTTTCTCATGCTGACTGAAACTTGATTACGTAGATGTCAGGGCTGCAGGGCGACAGAAGGCGTGATAATTCGTTTCGCGGGATATAGATGCAGACTTATCGTCTGACATTTTTTCACCTGCCACACGGAGTTCTCGGCTGAGCGCTTAGGTAAGGTGCGAGAAAGCAAAGTGTCAGTTGTGGTTCTCAGGATGAGTTCAGCTTGAAGGGTGAAAACTGCCCTGCATTTCAGACAAGTTGTCTACCTTTGCAATAGACACGGCACTCACTGTTGGTCATTCTAAACGTAGGTGCTAAAACTGCCAACACGTTTTCGCCCATAGCAGACATATAGTCTGGGTTTTTCCATGACATTCACGCTCTCGGTCAGTTCGTTAACGAAGGTGCGAAATCGCACTGGTGGCAGTTACGACATGCTTCTAAGTTAAACGTAGCTGTTATGAGAAGGGGGAGAGATCGGGGCGGGGGGAAATAGTTCATCCTTTGTCTGGTTTAAAATATTAACCCAAGTTTGAAACTTTAATTTCATTCTCACTCGTAAAGCTGCAGCAGACAGCTCGCTGTGCTAGATCAAATATCTGTGTTTTGGCGAAGTCTGAGTTTCCTGGCAACATTTTGCCGAGTTCTAGATTACCATTAGATTACAGTATTGTAGTTCATGGTTTAGTCTGTAGTGCTGTGGTTGAGGTAACTATATAATATTGACACAGGGTATTTTGTATTAAATACACGTATGCCTTAGTCCTCGAAATACTACACATGAGAGACAGACGGGTGGAGTGGAACACATTCAAATAATAACGAACACTAGCAATGTTCCCAACTCTGTCTAATGTATTCAAATAATTATCACCACAAAATCACAACAATATATGTAGTTAGCGAAGTGTAACACATTGATGAAAATCTCAGATAACCGAATGCCTTATCTTCTCACAACTAAATATCCTCTTGCATTCTACAATACCAGTCGGCCATCATCACCCCAAAACCTCCGCTCTCACTCCTCTCTCTTCTTCACTGCCCAATCAGAACGCCCCTTGCGTTCACCCCTGACCTGCTGACCTCGCAGTCTCGTGTTGTTAAGTTAAGTTCATGAAAACACCTCTCACACCCAACTGACATTATGTACCCGCCCCCAGCGGAGCACCGCCAGTCCACAGCTGTGTTAATCACACTGTGACAAATATCTAGTATTTATGAAGTGATTAAGTGTTAAATCGCCGATTTCATTTTACTAGTTCTTTTGTGCAGAGTGATTAAATTTATAAGTATGTATTATTTTCTAGTGACTCATACAGTGGAAAGCAGAATAAATTATATTTCTAGCTTAACAAACATGTAGCCATAATGAATTTAATTTAACTGCTAACCACTCAGTCGAGTATATTTTTCTAAACAAACTTATAACTGCTAGATGTCTCATGAGTGTTGACGAAACATATTTATATGTATTTCAAATTCATGATGATTGATTTTATAATATAACTTATTTCACGGGAAGTGTTAAATGATAAGCTCTACGCTTGTAGTTTAAAATATAAGTTATATCCTTATACATAGTATGTATAATTATTTTATATGTGCTTGTTCCATTTTATACAGTGAATACTGGGGTGATCCAAACTTGCCAGCGTTTAGTAAAGAGACATACTTGTGAAAAGCATAGACATTTCCTATCTTTAACCACGTGGGATTTTTTCAAGTAACACTGGTCTGACAGTGCATGTGCCATCAGAGATAAACAGTAATACCAATCCCACTAACGGTTGCTAAAGACTAATGTTTATACTGGGCTTCTGAGCCAGTTCATATTTCTTCTCAAATTGAAATATACATGCTGCCTGGCGGCGAGAATAAATTTCAAGAAATAACATTAATATTTCCGACATTATTGAAAGAGTGGATAGTGAACCAAGACTATCTGTTGAGAGCAGTTGTCCACTGGTCATCTTTTCCAAATTAAGGGAATCCTCGTGTTTTTTTTTTGACTCTGTGTGCCCGTTTAAACTTGCTTATCCAAACTGATTCAAGTGACATTAACAGTAATCAAAAATTTAACTGGTGAAGTGAACGCTCCCCGAAAACAGTGGAAGAAACCTGTAATTGTAGAGCTGGGATTCGCTTTATCCAAAGAATACAGATTCACTGTAGAGAAGTGTCCTAAGGTTGCGCCAGACGGCGAACAGCGGTACAGATAGGTAAGCACGTGTGCCAGGGTACCCTGATGAATGAACCGAGTGAAAGTGACGGAAGTATGTTCGTTATTTAATGCACTCACTTGTTGTATTAATTGTTCCTTTAGAATAGATACCGCTGTCAAAGTCATATATACCTTCTAAGGGGGACAATATTAGACCCTAACCATATGTATTTGTGACTCTTTGGGCCATCATCTGTCTCATAACGGGGCTGTGGGCTAAACCTAGAGCTAATATCATAACGGGGCTATCATCCTTGTAGCATTCTCTTGATATTTTATGACTTTTTGTATATGTTTTTGATGTAATTTCTATGTGTTGTGAAGAAATTTTAAATGATAATTAAAATTTCTCTTGGAATTAATCAGCGTGTTGGTCAGCTCGTTCTAATATATATATATTCATTGTTAAAGATTTCCCACGTCTGTGTGTTTAACTGTCGTCACATGTATGTGCGTGCCCATGAGTAGATAGAAATATACGTAATATATATATATGGGTTTAGACTGTCTGACGCTGTAAAACTGTCGTAGAAGTAGGTGAGAGAGAGAGAAGAATTTTTTCCGCTTTCAGAGACAGCCTCTATATCACAGTCTATCATCTCACTTGTGGAAATTCTATTTCTTTTTACTAACTCTCACTGTGTCTATCACCTATTCTAACCTATTCAGAAGGGACCAACCCAAGTCTTAATTCTCCTATCAAAAATCTACGACACCATGATTGATAATAAACAATAGTGTCAGATCAGATTGTTTGTCAACCACCTTCTTCCACTGTTCGCCGTTTAACAATCACTGCAATCATTCATTCATTTTCTTTTTCGTTCTATACGGAGCATGCCATAAGCCGACAACAGAGCCACCGTGTTGATGTATCAATGGTTTATGTTGCACGTTGATCAACATGATGAGGTGGCCAGCCCAACGTGTTACATCATTGTAGGCCCCACTTGCCAGATAGGGCAGTGGTCCAATTCTTTGTATCATCACAGTATGGCCCTTCTCTGATCGGTTTAAAAAAAAAGGTAAAAGGTGCTTTCCATAAAAGACGTCCACAGGAGAGGGGGGTATGTAAAAAGTGGACATCTGTTGGCATGGGGGTGGGATTATTTAAGTTGAAAATGGACGTCTAATTCACAAACCACATGGCAACTCTCACTCACATACAAATCTATCAAGAGTAACAAACCCTCTTATCTTCGAAAGCTTCTTACTGTGAAGCTAAACCCAAATAAACGTTCTTCTGGTTTGTCCCTCTTGCCAGACCTTCCAATCCTTCTAGACTCAAAATCTCTAATACAAAGAGGTTTTAACTTCTATGCCCCTGTTCTCTGGAACAAACATCCTTAGTTTATTAACTCTCTGGAACAAACAACCTTAGTATATTAACTCTCTGGAACAAACAACCTTAGTATATTAACTCTCTGGAACAAACAACCTTAGTATATTAACTATCTGGAACAAACAACCTTAGTATATTAACTCTCTGGAACAAACAATCTTAGTATGTTAACTCTCTGGAACAAACAACCTTAGTATATTAACTCTCTAGAACAAACAACCTTAGTATATTAACTCTCTGGAACAAACAACCTTAGTATATTAACTCTCTGGAACAAACAACCTTAGTATATTAACTCTCTGGAACAAACAACCTTAATATATTAACTCTCTGGAACAAATAACCTTAGTATATTAACTCTCTGGAACAAACAACCTTAGTATATTAACTCTCTAGAACAAACAACCTTAGTATATTAACTCTCTGGAACAAACAACCTTTGTATATTAACTCTCTGGAACAAACAACCTTAGTATATTAACTCTCTGGAACAAACAACCTTAGTATATTAACTCTCTGGGAACCGACATCACAATTATTGTGATTTCATAATTAGATTTTTAAGTTTTAAGTATAGGTAGGTGATTAAAAATTTAAGCTTATGTGTTTAATCAAGACCATGTGGAGTGGACGTTCACAAGGGGGGAGGGGTCAATCAAAAGTGGACAGAGGTGGACATGGGGGAAGGGGAGGGTAAAAAAATACAGAATTTTGTGGACGTCTTTTATGGATGGCCCTAAACTAGAAAAAAAACACTAATGGATTTCAGATAAATGTTTTTATAATAATAATATGGTTTTTTTTTAAAAATAACAATTAATAAATCCATATAAACATCAGAAGATCATGGAGAAATATTTAGAATAACGGTTTTCTTGATATTTTTTTAAATTGAAAAATATTTAATTATGTCATGAAAATCGATACGACGAAGAATGTCAGCTTCCACACAAAGTAAAGCAAGCGAATTTAGTTGTTCCTGTCATCTTTGACGTATGAGGGTTTTAAAAATAAAAATTTGAATTTGTTGTAATTAAAGAATGCAAATTTAAAATTATAATCGGTCACGTTATTTTAAACGGAAAAAAAAAAACATTTGCACAAATGCATACTTTGGGATTTATCAGAACCGTCAACAACTAATATTTCGGACAGTGTTGCCAACTTGAACGTTTTAAACAGCGCTTGGAGTGCAAAGAAAAAACATTAAAACGCACTAAAAACTTGCTTTTAAAAATCTATTTGATTATTACCGAACTTTATTTATTTTAGAAAGGAAAAACAATTTAATGCAATGAATTTTTAACAACTGTTTAGGGGCCCGGACATTTTCTCGAAAAATATTTCTCTGTTGCTATTTTCGCGGGGGCCCCTGTAAGCCTGGAGCCCTAGGCCCGTGCCTTGTGGGCCGAATGAATAATCTGGCGCGGCATCAGAGACCCCGGAAATTAGGCCCTGTGCCATACGTCGGTCATTCCATCTCTTCTTTGTCCATTTTGTTCACGTTTCAATTTCTCTTCTCCGTGTCTCGCTTTTGGTCTCTGTGGCGGAACTTTGAGGTGAGGTATGATTCATAACTGGCGCGGAGAGCTGGAGAGTTACAGAGAAGGAAATGTCGAAAATGTCCTCTTTTCACACAACATGCCTAGGACAAATTCTCCGAGTCTTTTGGCCGAATGCCATCGCCGGCCAGGATCTGCTTACTCGGAGCAAGCAAGAGGACATGCACGCCATCATAGCTGGCAGACGCTGGAGCTAGGTTGGCCATGTCCTCAGAAGAGACCCCGATGCCATCACAAGAACAGCTATGATATGGACCCCTGAAGGAAAACGAAAGAGAGGCCGACCAGGGACAACCTGGCGGAGGACTGTGGAGGCTGAGATGCAAAGAATGAACCAGAGTTGGGGCACTGTACGAAGGATGGCTGCCGACCGAGCAAAGTGGAATCAATTTGTTGTTGCCCTACAAGACGCCACCAGGCGTAATGGCCACTGACTGCTTTGACGGTCGGCGGCTAAGGATCAAAGAAGAAGAAGAATGATTCATAACAGATAGCCCGAGTCATTGATGAAGCTTCCTCAAAACAATATAACTGGCCAACTGTGGCAACGGCATCAAATGCATACGTTCCTCTGTCCACATTGACACATTTATTATGATTGATCACGAACATCAGTATAACAACATGGACACATTTATTATGATTGATCACGAACATCAGTTTAACCACATAGACACTTTTATTATGATTGATCACGAACATCAGTTTGACCACACGTTGAATGATTCCTTATAACAATTGGTATTAATGATGCAATCTTCCTCAACTTAGTCCATATCAGGACGCAAACTATATATTTCACTTATTTATCTATAAGTTCCAATAGGAACATATTGCATACTGAAAGACATACATGCATAGACCTCGAATAAACACAGCGGAATTGCCGTTGTCGCTAGGCCAAAAAGACACATCATATGCGACTTACGCATAGCGACAAAAGATGTGCAAACATACGTGAGCATGTTATGATTAAAATTCGTAACGATTATGTCGGTATAATAGTTGGCTCTACAGGGCTCTTTTTCTGATAATTTTGTACGGATTTACTTATTAATAAAGGAAGTGACGTCACGCCGATATGGTGGAAAGGCAGATGCGAACTTTAAAGCAGAATTGAGGTGATCGTCTGCAAGAGATGCGGCCTGTGTTGGAATGTGAGCGGACGTATATGTATTGAGCTCCTGCAGTACACTATGTTTCTCCTGCATCATTCCATCACCAGGACATCAATATACTTAGTTGAGGTGTCCCTGGTTTATTAGATGCAAGACATGTATGCCTATTCATAAAGATGTCCAGTGGACTATGAATAATAAAGTTTGTATGATTGCCATTGACCAGCGTTTGATAGTAAACGGACTGGACTACTACTAATTACTGCATTTGCCTTTTGGCGAGAACTGATTTCATGGAGCTGCATATAATAAACTGCATATTTGTGAAGTGTTAAGGTGTTTGTCAGCTCAATGCAGTTATGCTGATTCGTGTTGTGTGACTACCCCTAGAGTCTACTTTGGCCACGGAGACCTTCTCCGACATATTTAATAAAACGACACGCATCAGAGCACTACATTCACTTCAAATATAAAACTCACATGTGGCGTGCAAAAGATGCTCGCCACAGTCTCTCTTACCCTGGAGATGCCAGAATAATAAACATTAGTGATCTTGTCATAACATTTGTATCCTTCTATTCTTCGCAAGCACCCATTAATGAAAGTCAGTAACTTGTTGCTTGTAGTTCTCCATGTTTCAGAGCCCTAAGAAGGCTACAGTGGTCATAAGAAGGCTACAGTGGTCATAAGAAGGCTACAGTGGTCATAAGAAGGCTACAGTGGTCATAAGAAGGCTACAGTGGTAGCATTATTTGCTCCCCTTATGGGTCCTGGTAATATAAGCTAATATTCTGGTATTTGCTGAGCGTATTTGGAAGCCTCCCTCTCTTCTCTCCCCCCCCCCCCCCCCCCCCCCCCCCCCCCCCCCCCCCCCCAAAAAAAAACCACGCCATTTTTTTTACCGTTCCAAATGATATTGCTCATAATGTTTAAAAGGTGAATACATTTTCTTCAAAACAAGTGTGTAATTTAACATTTATACTGACAAATTTAAAACAGTATGAACCACCTTACACACATTAGGGAAAAAAATGAGGATGGGGGAGAAGAGAGTGCTGGAAATACATCCCCTCAGATGCCCTACTCTAAGAACGCCCCTGTGAGTTAAACAGTTCATCCCACCTATATCCTGGACGATTGCATTGGGAAATATTTGGAAATCAAAAGAAAGAAATAAAGTCCAACACAAAAATAAGAATATTCAATTCAAGTGTTATGTCAGACCTACTGTATGGCTGTGAATCACGGAGAAGACAGCGGCAAGAGGACACAGACTTGCATAGGTGGGTGCTTGTGGGAAGCGGAAGGGTTGAAATGGTGTGGCATGATCACCGGTGCAGGGCTGATAGAAGGTTCAGACACAGTCCAGTTGAGCGGAATGTGATGAAAGCTCGTTGGCGTTGGCTGGAATGTGCGCTGAGACAGTCGGCTGATGATTCTGTACGGTGGTCCTTTTTCTGCAGTCTTCAAGATGGGAGTGGTGGAGGGAGACCAGGGTAACACTTGGAAAGGGCGTAGGACATTGACACGAAGAAGATGGGGAGAAAATGAGGGAGGAAGGTGCTTTGGACGTATGACAGGACAGCAGAGCTTGGTGGGTATATTTCTTGAAGGCCGGAGCTGAACATGATTGCATGAATGACTATGTATATCTAAATATACCCCCACGTGTAGTTACCTCGGGCATTTTGTTAGTGGCGTCTGATATGAGGTTGTGTATGAGCCTAGCAGCCTTATCGTGTGAAACCAACTGCTAAAGAGGTCACTGTTGCTGAGTCACATGATATGGTTTTCCGCAATGGTAGTTCCGTGAGGCCCTTGAGATGCTAGATTTCATCATCATCAGTTGCCATCTCCACAACGAAGGTTGGCTGTAATGGATCTCCAACGTCTTCTGTCTCTTGTCTTGGTGGTGCACTCTGATAGACTCTTTCCTGTCCATCTCTTGATGTTATCTTCCCACTTATAGCGCTGTCTTCCCCTTGCACGTTTGCCTTCAACTCTCCCTTCTGTTATGGTCTTCTGCAAGGTGTTATGCCTTTTTATGTGGCCAAAGTATTTTAGCTGCCGAACTTTGACCTCCCTCATTAGTTCTCTTTTCATACCTAGATTTTCTAGGACCTCCTTATTTGTTTTCATCTCTTTCCATGAGATACGCCCCATTCTTCTATATATCCACATTTCAAGAGCCTCAATTCTTTCTTCCAAATGCTTATTCATCGTCCATGTTTCTGCACCATACAGAAATGCAGAATATATATAACACTTTATGATTCTCAGTTTTAATTTGTGAGATAACTGTTTGGATGTCAGTATAGTGTTTGTTTTCTCAATATTAAAGATTTACTCAGTGGAATAAATTATGATAATGAAGATTTATCCCTGTGTATCACATCCATAAATATTCCACGAATTTTTCCATCAACAGACAGTCCTTGTTCTAAATAACATCGACGCCGTTTTGACCTTATTTTGCCCCTTTGTTCTGATGATCACAGTTGTGCCCCTGATTGCACTCAGCGCCATGTCCGCCTACGAGAGGAAGAAACGACTCGTCAGCGGATCTGACAGCTTTGTCCGAAACAGGTAATATGTGGCAAAGGTATGGTTTATTATAGTGCCCCTAGATCTATAGAGAGTTACGCAAACTATGTCAGAATCGAAAACGAGGCTGAACGACGTAGACGCCATTTTCGGCTGGACAATACCAGGGCTAGTAGCGAGAATAAGCATCGAGTAAGACTTTTTTTTTTTTAATTAATGAAAATAAATATCCCGTTCAACCTCTGATGGGTTATAATTAGGATATACCGTATATTGTTTTCAATTCAAAATAATATGAACAACTGCCGATAAGAGAAAGTGGCATCACGTTTGTCAAATCATTGTAAATAGGGACAATCACAATTATGCTTTTACGTTAAATAAATAAACAAACAAACAAAAAATTTAAAAAAAAAAATAAAGAAGAAACTCTGAACAAGAATAATATTAAAATGGAGGGGTGTAAAGGCCTGGTGGTTACAGTTATATAACTGACTTTAACAGATATTTAATTGCCTTTCGCCTATTAAAAGTAATATGTATTGTAGGAACAACATTAGACCTTCACATTCCCAGCCACTATATATTAACATTTGTTCGTATTAAATATTGTTTGACTATATTATGCAGTTCCTTAGGACTGTCTATTCTTAACACATTATATTTATATATATTTAGATTTATAAATATATATATAATTATAAATTTATATATATATATATATATATATATATATATATATATATATATATATATATATATATATATATATATATATATATATATATATATATATATATATATATATATATTATAAAATTTTATAATTATATAATATAAATTATATAATTATGTAATTGTAATATATAAAATATAAAATAATAAAAAAAATTATATAATAAAAATTATATACTATAATGAAATTTTATATTTGTCTCTATTTTGGCTTCCTTATCTTCTATGTTGTGTTTAATCTTTTCAGGAAGTGAGTAGTCTATGATTCGTCTATGATCTCATATTATATATATATATATATATATATATATATATATATATATATATATATATATATATATATATATATATATATATATATATATATATATATATATATATATATATATCAGTGGCGGTTCCAGGGGGTTGTCATTGGGGGTGCTGCACTGTTCATTCATTTAAAATACTATACATAACACTCACAAATTGTGACCACCATGTCAAATATCAACCCAGACACAAATGATTAGTGTCTTATCTCATCTAAAATCTGTCAAGAAGTTCTGAAAAGTTATTTTAAAAGTTTACTGCAACTAGGAGTAATCCTTGTCAGTCGAAGCAGCTTCCCGAGTCTCAAACCAGCTTACACAGACATGTATGCTGCTATTTCTCGTGTTTAAAATTTTCATTGTAACTTCCCTTTAATTAGAGTTCATTGCACTTGAGCTGTGTTCCGTTGCAGTTCTAGTTAAATAAATTCAACCCAATCGCAGCTGGCCTCTTGCTGTGTGTATAACAATTTTTTTATTTATTTAAATTAATGAAAAAAAAGATATCCCGTTTAACCTCTGATGGGTTATAATTAGGATAGATATTGTTTTCTATTCCAAATAATATGAAAAACCGCCGATATGAAAAAGTGGCATCACATTTGTCAAATCAATGTAAATAGTGTATAACAAGCATTCGCATATAAGAGGTCAAGGTCACTTGAACTGTCATCGTTTGCAGCACTTTCACAATACGGTGTTGGATAATTTGTTTGTTTGTTTTGTATTTAACCCTTCCGGTGTAACCTCAATTGTTTGTATTTTTTTTTGATCTGTCTGGATTATGTATTATAATGTAGTAGAGACAGTATGCAGTCCTTTTTTACAGGGGGTGCTGCAGCTCAACAGCTCAATAAAGAAAGCCGCCACTGATATATATATATATATATATATATATATATATATATATATAAATTATATATATATATATATATATATATATATATATATATATATATATAAATTATATAATAAAACTATAATAACATTGTAATTAATTTTTATTATATTATTTGATAAGGTAGTATGTTTTGCTAAGTGTTGCAATTCGTACGGAATATTTCTTGCTAAATAGTGAAATTCTAACGGAATTTAAAATTCAACGGAGTATGTGTTAAAAATTCACGCTACTGATTCTGTTCAACAAACCGGTAAGTAAACTAGTTTTCTTCTTCTTGTTTTGTTAGTTGAAATACAAAGAATAATACAAATATGTGCTACTGTATTTGCATCTAATTTTATTTCAAATTATTAGTTAACCTAAACGAAAATGTATATTAGGTCTGAAACTCGCGATTGGGTCCATTTTCCTGCTATTCGGGTACAGCCGAAAATGGCGGCCAAATTTTAGTTGGCGTAACTCTTATATGATAAAGGGGCACTAGTTTATTAGCTCCACACCTGTCGTTTGTACGTAATTAGACGAGCTAATAGACGTAGTGATATATCCTCATATTACCAATTGTCTACGTGAAGTGTCATGTAATGAACAATGAAAGAAAACCCGTGAGCGTTTCGGGAAAATACTCGTATTTCACAGTGAAAGCTAAATTTAACATCTATCAAAAGATAACGCAGGCCTTTCCATTTTTTCGTGGTGCACTTTCAGGAAAGTCGCGCAGTGCATCGTGAAAGTAAAAGTAAACACCCGTTAATAGAGCACGCAGACCGTTGAATTTTTTTATGGTGCATTAAACATAAGCCATGATGAATTTGACTCAAAAGACCCATTGAAACTGAACTAGACTAGACAGAAATAGAAAGGCCACATGAGAATTTGTGCTGTCATCAGCACATGTAGCAAACAGAACACTACATGATTATTTTCCGTTACGTTTTGGCGGGTACCTTGGTCATCAATAGAATTATTGTTTTGGAAACGTCTGTAGTGAAGCAAGCGAGCGCAACGCGGATTGAGGGACGCCATCCAAATCCAAGTGACAAGAAACAATTACGTCACTTGACAACGAGCATTCCCTTCGAAGACGATCAGACGTCAACATGCACGCGGGTGAAGGAAATAGTGGTCAGCGGAATGAAGAACTTAAGTTGTCGTTCTTGAGCCAAGTATTTCGTACTGGCTGATGTGACCTCCTGTTGTTGTATGATTTATGTAATACTATCTGCCACACAGGAAGGGCTGACTGATAAAAAACAGCCGTCCCACTCACGTGTACAATTGAGACTCAAACCTCTAACGATTTCACAAAGTAACACGTATATGAGCGTTGCATAGGGACAAACACTACACATATAAATCAATGATCAACTCAAAATTTGCCCCGGGGGAATGTCCGAAGGTAGAAAGGAAGAAGACAACTACTACACACTGAGACATGTCGTATAAGGCGACTAAAATGAGGTGCATGTGCAGGGCAACCTCATCATGTAAAACACATTGCCACAAAAACTACAGCTGCAAAAGCAGTGGCGTCATTAGGGTTGGTGTCACCAAGTGCGGTAACTCATGGTGTCACCCCTATGGACCTCCTCCCGTACCAGAACATACAGAATCCTTTAGTACCCGGTAATGTTTTTTGTACTGATGTTACTCGTAAATCGTAATTCCCGTATATCACTGAATGTAATGGCAACAGTAGTGACATAAACAACTAGCAAAATTAAAATTACACCTTTAAATTACAATATCATACGCACAGCATAAATGTATTCACATTTACATAGTTTCATGTGGTTAAATTGAAAATTCATTTTGGTGTCACCCCCTCTGATGGTGTCACCCGGTACGGTCCGCACCCCCCTAGTGACGCTACTGTGCAAAAGCATGTCACTGCTTGATACAGGTTTAAATGCAAGGAACCAGCTGTAGTTGTGGATCTATGCTCCGTAAGGAACGCTAAGGAAAATGATGATGAACTCAACACTTGAATGTCTTTTCAATCTCGTAATACTCAGTACTGACAACTTTACAGACGACACATTTCGAGGTACTAGCACAGTACAGCAAACTGATACTATGCGAACCTTAGAACTTCCTGGAAAATCTCTGCTGCAGCATCAGTACCGATTACACAGTACGCATAAGTGCAACAAAACACGAACAATCAAAGTTATGACAGTCGAACCAAAACGTACGTCATATGACAGCCTCAGTAGCTCCCTACATCGCAAAATATTGATGTAAACACAAGTACTTCAACCCACATCGCAGACAAACACCAAGTCTGCCGTATTATGCGTCCAACTGTCTTCCCAATGACAGAACAGTCTTCCCCGGACACGTCCAACAAGCTTTCGGCATTAGCGTAGCTCTGTGTAACTTAAAACCTCCTACCTTTCAACCTCTCACCCTGAGAGTGGCACTAGCCAATCATAAATTTTCGTTTCATCATACGCCGTAAAAAATCACATCACAATAGCTCGTTAAACATTCATGAATTGAACAGATTTCATTATCAGCCGGAAAAATCACAACATGAAGCGAAAAGATCTCATCAAGAACCGAATAGATCTCATGAAGAACCGAATAGATCTCATCATTAACCAAATAGATCTCACCATTAACTAAATAGATCTCATCATAAACCAAACGGATCTTATCATGAACCAAATAGATCTCATCATTTACCAAATAGATCTTATCATAAACCAAATAGATCTCACCATTAACCAAATAGATCTTATCATTAACCAAATAGATCTCACCATTAACCAAATAGATCTTATCATGAACCAAATAGACCTCATCTTACTTACTTAATCGTTCCCCTTCTACCGTGAGGTGTAGAGGTTTGGAAGAGAGAGCGCCAGACTATCCTTTCGGCTGTCTTCCTCCTGGCCTGGTTCCATTCTAGTCCTCGGTCCTTCAAAGATTGTCTAATGTTGTCCTCCCAGCGGACTCTGGGTCATCCTGGGGGTCTGGATCCCTGGCTCTTTGTTTCCCATGCTTGTCGTGGTAGCCGATCTTCTCCCATTCTGCAGACATGGCCAAACCATCTTAGTTGGGACTGTTCTACTTGGGTCTGCAGGGGGTGAGATTTTAGGCCTTGACGTATCGTCTGGTTGCGGACCATGTCTCTTCTTGTTACTTCAACCACCTTCCTCAGATACCTCATTTCTGAGGTTTGGATCTGGCTTTTGTGGGTTGTAGTCATTGCTCATGACTCGCATCCATATGTCAAGACTGGGACATAGGTGGAGCGGTATACAGGCATCTTCGTTTTCTTACCAACCTCTCTCTTGCTGAGAAATCCTCGATTTATGGCCTGAAAAAGTCTCCCAGCTGCTGCTTTTCGAGTGGCCAACTCTTCTTTGATGCCTCCCTTTCGGTCTATAATAGCTCCGAGGTATTTAAAGTGGTCGACCTGCTCCAGGACCTGTTCGCCCAGCTTAATCTGATGTCTTCTTTCTTCTCGTGATATCACCATGGATTTTGTTTTAGAGCTGCTTATGACCATCCCTCTCTTCTCCAGCTCTTCCTTCCAGACTTGCTGGTTGGATTGGAGATGTGCCTCTGATTTAGCAATCAGGGCAACATCATCAGGAAATGCCAGCTCTGAAATACAGACCTGTCTCATCTTCCAGTACCCCACGGAATACTTTCTTGTTCTCTCCTTACATGCCTTGATGACATCGTCCATGAGGAGTATGAAAAGATAAGGTGACAGGATATCACCTTGTCTTACACCAGTGGTGGTCCTGAACTCTTCTGACTTATGGTTTGCTGTCCTCACATAATTTCTGCAAGACTTGTAGAAGCTATGTATAGCATGAATCAGAGGTGCTGGAATGTTCTTCATTGCCAAACAGTCCCAAAGTTTGCTCCAGGGGACCCTGTCAAACGCCTTTTCCAGATCTATGAAACAAAGATGGATCTCACTCTTATACTCAAGGGCCTTTTCACTCAGCTGTCTGGGTGTGAAGATGAGGTCTTGAGTACTTCGGTTAGACCTCATCATTAACTAAATATATCTCATCATTTACCAAATAGATCCCATCATAAACCAATTAGATCATAAACCGAAAAGATCTCATCATGTACCAAACATCCTTTAGTAAATAACCTGAACCTCACTCAACTGATCTTGCATCCACCAACACCAAAACTACTTACAAACAACCTCACACAACTCATCTTGCATTCCACCAACAACATAAATGCTTACAAACAACCTCAACAAACTTATCTTGCATCTACCAACACCAAAACTGCTTACAAACAACCTCATACAACTCGTCTTGCATCCACCAACACTGCTTACAAACAACCTCACACAACACATCTTGCATCCACCAACACGAAAACTGCTTAGAAACAGGACCAACCTCACACAACTCATCTTGCGTCCACCAACACGAAAACAGCTTACACACAACCTCAAACACCTCATCTTGCGTCCACCAACACCAAAAGTGCTTAGAAACAAGACCAACCTCACCTTGCATCCACCAACACCAAAAGTGCTTCCAAACAGGACCAACCTCACACAACTCATCTTGCGTCCACCAACACCAAAACCGCGTACAAACAACCTCAACCAACTCATCATGCGTCTACCAACACCGAAAATGCTTACAAATAAACTCATGCAACTCATCTTGCGCCCACCAACATCAAAACTACTTACAAACAACTTCATACAACTCATTTTGATTCTACCATTACCAAAACTGCTTACAAACAACCTCACACAACTCCTCTTGCATCCATCAACACCAAAAGAGCTTACAAAGAACCTCACACAACTCATCTTGCATCCACCAACACCAAAACTGCTTACAAACAAGACCAACCTCACTCAGCTCATCCTGAGTCCACAAACGCTACAACTGCTTACAAACAAGACCAAAACCTCACACAACTCATCGTGTGTCCACCACCACGAAAACTGCTAACAAACAACCTCAACCAATTCATCTTGCGTCCACCAACACGAAAAGTGCTTACAAGCAACCTCAACCTCACACAACTCATCTTGCATCTACAAACACCAAAACTGCTTACAAAGAACTTCATACAACTCATCTTGCGTCTACCAACACCAAAACTGCTTACAAACAACCTCACACATCTCCTCTTGCATCCACTAACACCAAAACAGCTTACAAACAACCTCACACAACTCATCTTGCATCCACCAACACCAAAACTGCTTACAAACAAGACAAACCTCACTCAGCTCATCTTGCATCCACAAACGCTACAAGTGCTTACAAACAAGACCAACTCATCTTGCCCCACCAATGCCACAACTACTTACAAACAAGACCAACCTCACACTGGAGCATATCATGACAGCATCTACTAAAAATGTATCCTGGCACTATTCATCAATCTACTTCATGCCTTAAAACTAGATCGTCCACTGTTGTAGGCGCGTTGTTGTAACTGGAGCTCCAGTGTCATGAGATGGACAAACCATTTTGTTTTATTTTATACCTTTGTTTGATCCAATATTATATTTACAAAACTTGCAATAGCTTATTTCTCTTCCAGGCAACAAGCAACAGAATGCAAGAGTTCTCCAGAGTCGAGAGTTACCCGCTTACTTCTGGCTGTCTCTTTGGTGTTCCTCGTCTTACACACGCCATTCCACGTGATTAGGACCAAAGTCTTCATCCTTACGTTAACTTACACAGCGCCTTCAAGGTAGAGAACAACACAAAAGAATTCCTGATATCAACGTTGGGTATTGTTTCATTGAACCAGTTCTGTCATCACCGCTATCTTTCTCACTATTATTACCGGTTCATTTTCATTTCCTTATGGAGCTAGCAGTCACCAAACACAACTAGTCATCTTGCAGTCACCAAACACAACCAGTCATCTTGCAGTCACCAAACACAACTAGTCATCTTGCAGTCACCAAACACAACTAGTCATCTTGCAGTCACCAAACACAACTAGTCATCTTGCAGTCACCAAACACAACTAGTCATCTTGCAGTCACCAAACACAACTAGTCATCTTGCAGTCACCAAACACAACTAGTTATCTTGCAGTAACGAAACGCAACTAGTCATCTTGCAGTCACCAAACACAACTAGTCATCTTGCAGTTACCAAACACAACTAGTCATCTTGCAGTCACCAAACGCAACTAATCATCTTGCAGTCACCAAACACAACTAGTCATCTTGCAGTCACCAAACACAACTAGTCATCTTGCAGTCACCAAACACAACTAGTCATCTTGCAGTCACCAAACACAACTAGTCATCTTGCAGTCACCAAACACAACTAGTCATCTTGCAGTCACCAAACACAACTAGTTATCTTGCAGTAACGAAACGCAACTAGTCATCTTGCAGTCACCAAACACAACTAGTCATCTTGCAGTTACCAAACACAACTAGTCATCTTGCAGTCACCAAACGCAACTAATCATCTTGCAGTCACCAAACACAACTAATCATCTTGCAGTCACCAAACACAACTAATCATCTCGCAGTCACCAAACGCAACTAGTCATCTTGCAGTCACCAAACACAACTAGTCATCTTGCAGTCACCAAACGCAACTAATCATCTTGCAGTCACCAAACACAACTAGTCATCTTGCAGTCACCAAACGCAACTAGTCCTCTTCCAGCCACCAAACGCAACTAATCATCTTGCAGTCACCAAACACAACTAGTCATCTTGCAGTCACCAAACACAACTAATCATCTTGCAGTCACCAAACACAACTAGTCATCTTGCAGTCACCAAACACAACTAGTCATCTTGCAGTCACCAAACACAACTAATCATCTTGCAGTCACCAAACACAACTAATCATCTAGCAGTCACCAAACGCAACTAATCATCTTGCAGTCACCAAACACAACTAGTCATCTTGCAGTCACCAAACGCAACTAGTCATCTTGCAGTCACCAAACACAACTAATCATCTTGCAGTCACCAAACACAACTAATCATCTAGCAGTCACCAAACACAATTAATCATCTTGCAGTCACCAAACACAACTAGCCATCTTGCAGTTGCCAAACACAACTAGTCATCTTCCAGTCACCCCTGGGGCATACACGTGACTGTTACCATTGTGTTTACTACTTTATTCTGTTTACATTCAACACAACTATGTTCACTGTTATCATTGTGTTTACTACATTATTCTGTTTACATTCAACACGACTATGTTCACTGTTATCATTGTGTTTACTACTGTCGTATATTTAAGATAGGCATCTAAGATAGATAGGTCCCGTCTGAATAGAACTGAAAAAGGTGGTACCTCAGTGAGAGATAAGGTAAAGAAATAGATTTAACGAGTGAAATGGTGGAAAGGTAGAGTCTGTCCCTGGATTTAGAAGATACTCTAGTTCAGCCTATCGTACGACTGAAGTTTGTTTATCAGACAGTTTCCTTTCTGTATATATTAATATATATATATATATATATATATATATATATATATATATACATATATATATATATATATATATATATATATATATATATATATATATATATATATATCAACCATTCCCTTACACACACACAGAGAGATAAGTGACGACAGTTAGACGCACAAACGTGAAACTCTATTAATGAAATAGGGATATTGGGAGGAGCTGACCGACACAGGTAATTAAGTTTTATGTTAAGATTATTTATCATAAAGAACCGTACAACATTTAATATCAAGATAAAAAAAATACAAAATCATATGCTACAGAAATAATACAAGAAATAGACCCGTAAGTGCAATTCCCTCTGCTGAGACAAGATCCCGTTAGAAGAAGGTATTTACCCCCAAAATGTCAAAAGATTAGCACTATGGTATAGAATTTGACTATACTGTAAAGAACAAAGTTCTAATGAATCTATTCTGAAAATAAAATAACAGTACTAGCAAACTAAAAGAAAAGCAATGTGGCGTTAAAAGTTTATACTATTAGGTTGAGTATTATACTCGTTTCTCACACTGTGTCCAGGGTTCATATATTTACGGTCCTCAGGGTTCATTACCGCCACAGTCCATCTATATAATTGTACTTCCACCGACCCATATCAACAGGCAACAGATAGACTTAAAACTCTGTTAACTTTTCCACATTTAATCAACTGACACTGACATCTTTACAAGGCATGACAAGTTAGGTAAATTCAGCAATTTTCATAAGCCGGGGGTCCTAGTCAATATTATTTAATTCCTTTTCCCTTGCCGATTTGAAATCTGTACACATGGTTATCCTTCGATATATTTTCCATTTAACATTTCCCAACTATCTAACATCTGATAGAAACACTATCCACCCTTCAGGGTAAACACAAGCTCTGTTCATTTTTTCTCCAATCTGCTCACGTCATGTGCGCAATACACATAGCGACAAATCATCATCGTGCCGCGCTCATCAGCACCCAAAATCTTGTTTATTTTCTAGCGTGTGGCGTGCAATAGCCAGCGCCACAGTGAGTACAAAGCTTATACGTTAAAAAGAATTACTCATTCCTTCTCTCTCTCTCCAGACAAACCCGTGGCCACATTCATTCGTTCTTACCTAATTGTTGATTAGCAACGTCTGGAACAATCTTTAGGATACACACAGCAAATCCAGTGTTATTTTGGCAAAATAAACCCCAGCTCCTCAAAGACTGATTAAATCCTCTTCTTCGGGGAACGTTTACTTCGTTACTGTTATTCGGATTTCTGTTTATGTCACATTAATTAGTCCAGGTAAGAAAATTAACAGTGCTCACAGTGTCAGTAGCTTGGGACTCCAATACATAAAGGAATGTCAGGTATGTAACTTCTCTCAATATAAAAATTCCTTGTCACACCACAAATGGTCGATAGTTGGGAAATGTTAGTGTTTGATTATTTTTGCCACAATGGGCTGAATGTATATGAAATTGGAAAAAAGAAATCTGGATAGCTATAGATCCAGTTACAATTTATTCTTAATTCATTTTATTGGTACTCTGTCTCTTTCTGGGTGTAAACAAGAGGCCAAACAGGTCAACCTTGAAGACCCGATATTTATATAAGAATGTTCTTTTTGTACTGTTGGACTTAGATCCGTTATTCTCAGATTCAGGTTTAGGCATAGGCTTAGACCGCTGGTAGTTTTAGGTTTGTGACCCGTACTATATTTTAGGAAGAAAAATACAAACATTTAATCACAATATCAGTATCTATCCTAACCCGCGCAACGTTATAATTTATTATCCCTTCGGTTATAAGATTTGATTAGAAACACACATGAGAAGCTTATCTATTGGTCTTATTAACCCGTGAAATAAATTCTAGTCATTTACAAAATTGACACATGGTGGATAGAAGATAAATATATATTTCGTCGGTATACCTTGCCTAGTGCATTTACTCGTCAATTAAAATATCTCTTACTGGTTACTAGCAATTAATTAAATTTATGTTACAGCTGGAAAATATTAGCTATATATATATATATATATATATATATATATATATATATATATATATATATATATATATATAATCTGCTAGTCAATTTAACACAGTAAATCCTAGTGAAATATAATGCCGGACTTAACAATTAAATCACTCAAAAATACTAGTAAATAAAATTACCGCAAACACAGAAATATGACTATCTCCAACCAGAAAACTAAGAAATTCCACTGGTATAATGGATCTAGAATTCGAAGCTAGACGTCTGAAATTTCTGTAGGAACTAAATAAACTGAGTTTAAAGCTGGAGTATATATATTAAATGGTCAGAAAATCGTTATCACTTGCTAGATTTCATGCCTTCGCTTAGATTTTGGGAAATTCTTCGGTCAAATGCTGAATCAAAGCTTATTTTTACACTTATGCCGACCGTAGAATCGCCACTAGAGAACGGGTGTGTTTTGATCTGGCATCTCTCGCTGTAGCTGATTACGTTCTAAACAAACTGATGTGGGGGGGGGGGGGGGTAAACTGTTGATTATCTCCCCTTTCCTCAGATTAATTCCCCCTGACCAAAGTAATTATCGAAAAAGTACGTCTTAACTTATCGCCCTTGATTTTAAAATTAGACGACTCATTCTCTGATCTGTCAATATTTCAGCGATTGCCCAATCGTTCGCGTGATAAGTACAGTTAACGGCTCAGGACTAACTAATAGGTCTGTTGGTAAACATTACTAGTGCCTGTAAGACAGAGAACAAGAAAATAGGCGTGGCTACAATTTGAGTTTGACAGATATCGAAGCGCATGCCTTCTGCGTTAAAGAAACGTGGATATTAAAAAGCAAAAACGTGTTGATACATGTAAATATATTTACATACTCTATCACAAGTACTTTATTCTGTTTACATTCAACACGACCATGTTCACTGTTACCATTGTGTTTACTTTATTCTGTTTACATTCAATACAACTATGTTCACTGTTACCATTGTGTTTACTACTTTATTCTGTTTACATTCAACACAACTATGTTCACTGTTACCATTGTGTTTACTACTTTATTCTGTTTACATTCAACACGACTATGTTCACTGTTATCATTGTGTTTACTACATTATTCTGTTTACATTCAACACGACTTTGTTCACTGTTATCATTGTGTTTACTACTTTATTCTGTTTACATTCAACATGACTATGTTCACTGTTACCATTGTGTTCAGTACACTATTCTGTTTACATTCAACACGACTATGTTCACTGTTATCATTGTGTTTACTACTTTATTCTGTTTACATTCAGCAACACTATGTTCACAGTTATCACAATCACCGAAATTATAATACTTGTAATTACCAGAATCACATACTGTACACTGAGCTTGGAAGAGTCACTTGAGTCCCAGACATAACTTTACCTGGTTGGCTGCATTCAGGAGGATCTCACTATGCACCCCATGATAGGCAGGGGGAGCTGAGAAGTGGCACAAAGTAGGACGTTACAATTCCTTGAGGAAGTGGAGGGGAACTGCGGTAAGACGTGGAATACGATGGATGGGTTTGAAAAAAAATCGAAAAAAGGTGATTCGTCTTACGAGGACAAAAGACAAAGAAAATAGTCTACGTTACGGCCACAAGGCCTTCGTCAGGAAAGGAAAGAAAGTGAAGGCTAGATAGGACACATAAAAACTAAATAAAATAAAAACTGGGTACTTCCCTGAAGGCAAGAACCGAAATTCTATCAAAGTCGCTGTCTGTTGATAAGCGCGTGGCTGAACAGAAAGTGACTTCCGCCGCCGGGTGTACACAATGCATACTAAGAAACTAAAAAAACGAAACCGGAAAATAAACTACCCAACGTGATAAAAGTGGGGACTGGAAATAGAAGGGGACAGAATGAGTGGGAGATAAATAAATATGAAATAAAAAAATGTATATGGCATACAAATAGAAGAATAGGATAAGAGTGGAAAGAGTAAAATAGAGCAAGAGAGGAGAGGGTGACCTCAGACAAAGGTGTGAAAAGTGTTGAGACCGGCTGGTTTTAGACACCCCATGCGGTGGATAAGACGGTTCTCAAGCTGTTCTCGGCTGGCAGTGTCAGAGGAGCAGGATCGGATCGCTGTGACCTGGATGTCGATGGGACCATGGTGGTCAGGACCATTGAAGTGTATAGCCACTGGTGTTGACTTTTGCTGAGCGATGTCATTTAAGTGCTGGCTGAATCTGTCCCCAAGTCGTTTGCCTGTTTGGCCAATATAGGTTTTGCAGCAACGTTTACATATGATCGTATAAATGGCATTGCGCGATTCACACGTGAAGCTACTAGTGATGGTGTACGTAGCCTTAGGAAAGGACACCTTCTGGGTTGAGATGACATACTTGCACGTGTTGCATCGTGTCCGACCACAGGGTAGTGTGCCAAAGTGAGTGGCATTCTCCTTTGGGAGACGGCTGTGAACAAGAAGATCCTTCAAGTTCTTGTCACGTCTATATGCCACCAAAGGTGCTTCACTGAATACTTTTTGGGTCAGAGGCTCTGCTTGGTGGATAGGGAGGTGGCGGAAAAGGATCTGTTTGACAGTAGTACTGTGAGGGTGATGGGTCAAGATTAATTTGACTCTATCCGAAGTGGATTTATGGTGAGGTTTGAGGGCCTCCAGACGAGAGATGGGGAGCACACGTTGGAGAGCAGAGGTGAGAACATGTTCTGGATAAAGTCTGTTACGGAAGAAATCCAACATCTCATTTGCTCGTAAGTGGAAGTCATCGTCGTCTTGGCATAAACGGCGGAGGCGGAGAAGTTGTGAAAAAGGAAGGGAGTCACGACAGGCCCGAGGATGAGAAGAGGTATACAGGAGGTAGCTGTGGGCATCTGTCGGCTTGTAGTATACTGAGGTATTAAGGCCGGAGGGCGTGATAGAAATAGTAATGTCAAGGAAGTTGACAGATACTGTGGAGACGAGGGAGGTGAACTTGATGGTGGGGTGAAAGTGGTTCACAAAGTCGATGAAGCGGTGTAAATCAGTCTCAGACATATCTGTGAGACCTATGCCATCATCGATATATCTGCGGTAAAACCCAGGGAAAGGACCGGAGTATTGTTGCCATATCTGATGCTCCAAGTGGCCCATGAATAGACAGGCATAGCTGGGACCCATCTTCGTTCCCATGGCAACACCACTAATTTGGTCAAAAAACTGACCATTGAATTCAAAGGAATTCAGTTGAAGGACCAGTTCAGCAAGACGGAGAAGAGTGACAGTGGATATAGAAGGGCAAGTGCGTTGGTCCAGAAAAAACTGAAGCGCTCGGAGACCATCAGAATGGGGAATAGAGGTATACAGAGAGCAGACGTCCAGCAAGAAAAGACGGTAGGAGCGGTCTGCTGGGAGTCGGATAGAGGAGAAAGTTGTAAGAGCGTGATTGGTGTCTTTGATGAAGGAGGGAAGATTCTCAACGATAGGCTGGAAAATGCTATCGAGGAAGTCAGAAATGTGTTCAGTAGGACAAGAACAGGCTGAGACAATAGGTCTTCCAGGGTTTTCGATCTTGTGAATTTTGGGGAGCATGTAGAATACAGGCTTGCCCAAAGAGCTGTCATGAATCCTAAGATGAGATGCTTCGGGAGGAAGATCATTACTAGTGATAAGCTGTTTAATCGTGTTGTGTACAATGCGATTGTTAGAGACAGTCGCATCGCTGGTCCTGGACCTGTAAAAAGAGCCATTGGTCAACTGGTTGTTACCTTCACTTAGGTACAAGTCCTTCTGCCAGACGACAATGGCTCCTCCCTTGTCAGCCGGTTTGATGACAATGTCATCTCTACGGCGAAGAAGGGAGAGAGCACCAGACTCCGCCGAAGTGAGATTGGAATAATGCAATCTACGAGGGCGGAGCTGCTGAATGTCATGGATGGTGTTCTTGATATACAGGTCCAGGGCATGAGAGGCTCCAGGTTTAGGTGTAAAGGGAGGTTTAGTAGAGTCAGAAAAGCGTGCGAAGATGTCGGATTCAGCCTGAGACTGCGGAGTGCTGTCTTTCTCTCTAAAATGGAGCTTCAGCCTCATGCGACGGTGAAACCGATGAACATCCTGGAGGAGATTGTATTGGTCTAGGGTCGGACGAAGAGGGACAAATTTTAGGCCCTTACTAAGAACAGAGCGCTCTCCCTCAGATTATATATATATTTTTTTTTGACTGCACCGTATCTCTGTTATCTCGTATCTCTATCTACCTATCCTGCTTATCTCCCTGATCCTATCCTATCGCCTTTTCTCGGTATTTTATATCCTATTCACCTATTTATTTTCGTATTTCCCTATTCTTCCTTCATTCCTTATATTACCGCAATCTACCCTATTTATTTATTGTTTCAGCGTTTTATATTTTATTTATTTCATATTTTACGTTTTTTATTTTCTGGACGTTTTACTTTTCCCCACTATGCCCTCTCTGAAATATTTCATCAACTGTCTCCGTGTGTCGGTTACCACCAGCTTTAGCTCCCTACCTCCTGATATATCCCGTGTCGCTATTGACTTTGCGTTCGTTACTTTCAAGAAAACTAGATTCACCTCTCATCTCCACTTTATTCACACCTGCCTCCACCACAAAATTCTTCCTAATGGATTTTCTTCCAATTTTCATCCATCTGTTGGCACACTCAATCCTAGGGAACAACGTCTCCTACAACGAATTGAGACCAGATGTGGCTTTCAACGTATGCGCGTAGTGGCCGCCAGTCACTCCCGCCTTTTATCAGACCTCAGTGCCCAACAGACCCAGCTTCTGCTTCGCTTACGTTGTCTCACCTCCAACAACTTCCCTTTCTATTCTATGATACGCACCACTATCCACACACTGAACCGGCAGCTGCATGAGTTCCTTTCCACGTCTAAACACCATAAACTATCCCGTCTCATCCCTACCCCCATAGCTACCCCTCCATCCTCCACTCCATCATGCACTCAGGTAGTCTGCATCCCCCCAGATCTACCCCTCTCTGAGGGAGAGCGCTCTGTTCTTAGTAAGGGCCTAAAATTTGTTCCTCTTCGTCCGACCCTAGACCAATACAATCTCCTCCAGGATGTTCATCGGTTTCACCGTCGCATGAGGCTGAAGCTCCATTTTAGAGAGAAAGACAGCACTCCGCAGTCTCAGGCTGAATCCGACATCTTCGCACGCTTTTCTGACTCTACTAAACCTTTCATGACAGCTCTTTGGGCAAGCCTGTATTCTACATGCTCCCCAAAATTCACAAGATCGAAAACCCTGGAAGACCTATTGTCTCAGCCTGTTCTTGTCCTACTGAACACATTTCTGACTTCCTCGATAGCATTTTCCAGCCTATCGTTGAGAATCTTCCCTCCTTCATCAAAGACACCAATCACGCTCTTACAACTTTCTCCTCTATCCGACTCCCAGCAGACCGCTCCTACCGTCTTTTCTTGCTGGACGTCTGCTCTCTGTATACCTCTATTCCCCACTCTGATGGTCTCCGAGCTCTTCAGTTTTTTCTGGACCAACGCACTTGCCCTTCTATATCCACTGTCACTCTTCTCCGTCTTGCTGAACTGGTCCTTCAACTGAATTCCTTTGAATTCAATGGTCAGTTTTTTGACCAAATTAGTGGTGTTGCCATGGGAACGAAGATGGGTCCCAGCTATGCCTGTCTATTCATGGGCCACTTGGAGCATCAGATATGGCAACAATACTCCGGTCCTTTCCCTGGGTTTTACCGCAGATATATCGATGATGGCATAGGTCTCACAGATATGTCTGAGACTGATTTACACCGCTTTATCGACTTTGTGAACCACTTTCACCCCACCATCAAGTTCACCTCCCTCGTCTCCACAGTATCTGTCAACTTCCTTGACATTACTATTTCTATCACGCCCTCCGGCCTTAATACCTCAGTATACTACAAGCCGACAGATGCCCACAGCTACCTCCTGTATACCTCTTCTCATCCTCGGGCCTGTCGTGACTCCCTTCCTTTTTCACAACTTCTCCTCCTCCGCCGTTTATGCCAAGACGACGATGACTTCCACTTACGAGCAAATGAGATGTTGGATTTCTTCCGTAACAGACTTTATCCAGAACATGTTCTCACCTCTGCTCTCCAACGTGTGCTCCCCATCTCTCGTCTGGAGGCCCTCAAACCTCACCATAAATCCACTTCGGATAGAGTCAAATTAATCTTGACCCATCACCCTCACAGTACTACTGTCAAACAGATCCTTTTCCGCCACCTCCCTATCCACCAAGCAGAGCCTCTGACCCAAAAAGTATTCAGTGAAGCACCTTTGGTGGCATATAGACGTGACAAGAACTTGAAGGATCTTCTTGTTCACAGCCGTCTCCCAAAGGAGAATGCCACTCACTTTGGCACACTACCCTGTGGTCGGTCACGATGCAACACGTGCAAGTATGTCATCTCAACCCAGAAGGTGTCCTTTCCTAAGGCTACGTACACCATCACTAGTAGCTTCACGTGTGAATCGCGCAATGTCATTTATACGATCATATGTAAACGTTGCTGCAAAACCTATATTGGCCAAACAGGCAAACGACTTGGGGACAGATTCAGCCAGCACTTAAATGACATCGCTCAGCAAAAGTCAACACCAGTGGCTATACACTTCAATGGTCCTGACCACCATGGTCCCATCGACATCCAGGTCACAGCGATCCGATCCTGCTCCTCTGACACTGCCAGCCGAGAACAGCTTGAGAACCGTCTTATCCACCGCATGGGGTGTCTAAAACCAGCCGGTCTCAACACTTTTCACACCTTTGTCTGAGGTCACCCTCTCCTCTCTTGCTCTATTTTACTCTTTCCACTCTTATCCTATTCTTCTATTTGCATGCCATATACATTTTTTTATTTCATATTTATTTATCTCCCACTCATTCTGTCCCCTTCTATTTCCAGTCCCCACTTTTATCACGTTGGGTAGTTTATTTTCCGGTTTCGTTTTTTTAGTTTCTTAGTATGCATTGTGTACACCCGGCGGCGGAAGTCATTTTTTGTTCAGCCACGCGCTTATCAACAGACAGCGACTTTGATAGAATTTCGGTTCTTGCCTTCAGGGAAGTACCCAGTTTTTATTTTATTTAGTTTTTATGTGTCCTATCTAGCCTTCACTTTCTTTCCTTTCCTGACGAAGGCCTTGTGGCCGTAACGTAGACTATTTTCTTTGTCTTTTGTCCTCGTAAGACGAATCACCTTTTTTCGATTTTTTTTCAAACCCATCCATACAATTCCTTGGGAGAGCCCAGAACCAGAGCTCAGTATTTTAGCTCTGCATATTTAGAGAGTGCCCTTGGATGGCGGGGAATGCAAAGTATGCCATGCACTTCTTCCTCCTAACTTCTGACCGAGCAAAGTGGAGAAAGTCTGTTGCTGCCCTACAAGATGCCATCAAGCTGATTGCTTTATCAGTCAGCAACCAAGGCCAAAGAAGATTTTCAAATAAGAAAGTTTTTGACATTCAATAGCTGAATATTTGTTCTTTCTACTGAAACATCATTGACAGCACATACAGTAATCCAAATCATCATTTTTATCCCCAGAATGGATGTCTTTCTCATGCATGTTTTCCGACTCCTATACAACCTGGACACATGCGCTAGTTGTGCCGTATACCTTATCTTTGGGGACAACTTCAGAAAAGTATTTTGCAAAATGTACTTTTCCCGTTGCCATCTGGCCAAACCGCACCTCTCGGGGGCCACAACCAAACAAGGCAAATGGAGTGACTCAACTGAGACTAATGTCAGTGGAAATGACAGGAAGGTGGATGACAGAGATGAGACAAAGACTAATGAACGGTTACTTTCTGTTCATAACTTATGATTAAATAATTGCCAGTGCCTGATGCATCATCATCATCTCCTTTTTTTCTTCATTATACATCATGACGCCAACAATGTAGATGGCTCTCTTGAATAAGCCTATGCCAAAATGTACAAACTCTTGCAGCAGTGGATCAATCAATCAATACCCTTTAGTTTCCCAAGGAGCATAGGCCTTCAACAAACACATTGCCAAGTCTTCCTGTCCTATGCCATCCGCTCAAGTTCTTTCCATGTTTTCCTCATCATTTTCACCTCTGTTTCCAGTTCTCTTCTCCGTGTGTTTTTTGGTCTACCTCTGCCTCTCTTTCCCTGTGGATTCCAGAACAAGGACTGCCTTGTAATTCTATCAACAGGTCTCCTCAATGTGTGTCCTATCCATCGCCAGCGTCTTCTTCTCAACTCTTGTTCCACTGGCACTTGTCTGGTTCTTATCAATTCCACATTTGTGACTTTGTCATACCATTTCAGTCCTTCTATTCTACGCAAGCACCCGTTTATAAAAGTCTGTAGCTTTTTGGTTGTTGTTTTTGTTGCTCTCCATGTCTCAGAGCAATACAATAGGACTGATGACATTTGAGTTCAAGATTCTTGCAGCAGTGGAGCCTGTAGCAATTTGTTTTACATGAGGATCCTAGCGCCAAGCACAGCTTCATATAAGTCACTTTTAACAACATGCCTGGCAGAGCATAAGTCATATTCTTTGTTTCTTCAGCGACCCCTGAGAATTAGACGGGGCACAATTTAAGCACGGTAAAGTATAACATTTTTTTAAGTTAAAAAAATTAAGAGAGAAATAAATTGAACATCAAAGCTGAGTTGACAAAACTGTTACCACTACTCAAACATTTCGAATATCAGAGATCAATTGTATATTCTTACCAACTCTTTGCTATCAGTGACTAACATGGTCCTTGTTCAAGGCAAAAGTGAGGAAAAATCACATCCTGTGAGATGATATGTTTGGGAACAGTCATTAATGATACCAAGAGAGACAGAATGAAAAATGATCACATCAGAAAAATTGTAGGAACTGCATCGAATATATATATATATATTCTATGGTGCTGGAGAGTTACAGAGAAGGAAATGTCGAAATTGTCCTCTTTTCACACAACATGCCTAAGAAAAATTGGCCGAATATCATCACCAACCAAGATCTGCTTACTCAGAGCAAGCAAGAGGACATGCACACCATCAGAGCTGGCAGACGCTGGAGTTGGGTTGGCCATGTCCTCAGAAGAGATCCCGATGCCATCACAAGAACAGCTTTGCTATGGACCCCTGAAGGAAAACAAAAGAGAGGTCGACCAAAAACAACTTGGCGGAGGACTGTGGAGGCTGAGATACAAAGAAAGAACCAGAGTTGGGGCACTGTACGAAGGATGGCCACCGACCGAGCAAATTGGAATCAATTTGTTGTTGCCCTACAAGACGCCAGCAGGCGTGATGGCCACTGACTGCTTTGACGGTTGGCGGCTAAGGATCAAAGAAGATATATATATATACATACATACACACACAGGGTGTTTCAAAATTATGTATACACACTTTAAAAAGTTATATTTCATGAACAACATACACAATTTAAATTTTCTTTATCAAATGTTAAAGCTAAGAGATAGACAATTTTTTTCACAACATAAATTTAGTTTCAATGTTCAAAATGCTCACCATCAGCATTATTACATGAATGACATCTCTCACCAATTGATCAACAATCCTTTAAGAATTGTCTTTCTTTCTTAAAATCTTAATTGAGTATTTTCTCCTTCATTTTGTCATGTCCCAATATCTTACAAATAAAACAAAATGACTTAAGTGTGAAAAGATTGTCTGTCTGTTAGCTTTAAAATGTGATCAATAAAATTAAAATTGTGTATGCTGTTCATAAAATATACATTTTAAAATTGTGTGTATATATTTATATATTTTGGCCACATTAAAAGACATAACACCTTGCAGAAGATGATAATACAAGGGAGAGTTGAAGGCAAACGTGTAAGGGGAAGACAGCACTATAAGTGGGAAGATAACATCAAGAGATGGACAGGAAAGAGTCTATCTATATATATTCTTCTTCTTCCGTCCTTAGCCAAAGACCGACCAAGCAGTCAGAGGCCATCACGCCTTGTGGCGTCTTAAGGGCAACAGCAGATTGATTTTCTCTGTTGTAGTTTCCCATCACGCCTAGCGGCGTCTTTAGGGCAACAACAAATAGATCCATCTGCCGTTGCTTCCGTAATCGGTGTGACAAGCCAACGGGTGATCAGCCCATTGGGCTATCTATATCTATATCTATATAAATCGTAAAGTCCAGATAAGCAGAAGTAACTGGGAACTATCTAAAATACTTCTTATCCTAAATTCTGCCAATCAGGCGTTTGCTCAGAGGCGGTCAGAATAATACAGAAAGTAAAACATAATTATTTTAACCCTTTATTTACAACTTTTTCATCGTTTGATTATCATTTTTTTTTCCACGTGTAAAAAGCAAATTAAAAGCATAAAGTACAGCATCATGTCCTTTGTTTGTACAACAGACACAAATACTAAAACATTTAAAACTACATATCCTATAATCAAACATAGTGCACGTTTTTAATCCACAGCAGCATCAGTAAGCAGACATCAAAATGTTAACATCGAATCTTAGACACAATAACCACAGAAGATAAAAACTATAACAAAATTTCAGTTGCCAGCATCAGTATGACGCAGGGAGCCGCGCTAGCATAGTGGTTACCACACTGCGCTGGCGACCAGGTGACCCAGGATCAAACCCGGGCGAGGACATTTGAAGATTTTCGTCGCATGGGATTTAGACTGGATTAACTCGAGCCCTAGCGAGTACATCTGAAAAAGTGTCGTCGACCAGGGACTAGCAGCTCCTGAGCCGACCCAGCTCTAATGGGTACCTCCGAAATCGGCGAGTGTCTGCCTGAATGGCAAGGGACACCTGTCTGTGCAAGAAAAAAGGGATGCTCACGTAAAATCAGTCTCAGGTTAGACACACTAACCGGAGATTTCGCCTTGAGTAATAGCGGGCGTACGAAAAAAAAAAGTATGACGTAGCACACAATTGTTATATGATGAATGTGTATAAAATCATGCTGGTCATAAAATCATTATGTTCATGAAGATGAAAAAAAAATCAGAACTATGAATGAAATCAAGAAGTGAAGCATTAAACAAGGTAATAACATTCACAGGGAAATGGAGACATGAACTTATAGGGATTTTAAAAAAGACTTGGAAAACTTGGTATGCATTTATTGGTGACATCTGCATAGATACATTTACATATCTAGGAAGCATAGTTAACACTCACCCGTGTGTTACTGGGTCCCGAAAGGGGAGCAAAGAATAGTAACACTGTACCCTACCAGGCATGTCGTAAAAAGCGACTAAGGAGGGTTGGGCATGGGGCTGGTTACCCCATCCCGTAAAAACTTTTTGCCACAAAAACTTCAACAAACATGGGTAAGTCAAATACAGAATATAAATCAAAGCAGCCGCCCAAGACAGAAGAAGGTCCTCTGGAAAGGAGGCGCATGAAGCAACCTAGAGAAAGCCAAAAGGAGTCTGGGTTGCCGACTAACCTTTTTTCGTCTAGGAAAATCTCCAGGATTGGCACCTGGAATGGTCGCACTCTGTGTGAACAAGGGAAAACTGCACAGGTAGCAGCAGAAATGGAAATTACAGGATTGATATCCTGGGTCTACAAGGCAGTCCTTGTTCTGGAATCCACAGGGAAAGAGAGGCAGAGGTAGACCAAAAAACACATGGAGAAGAGAGCTGGATACAGAGGTGAAAATGATGAGGAAAACATGGAAAGAACTTGAGCGGATGGCACAGGACAGGAAGACTTGGCATGTGTTTGTTGAAGGCCTATGCTCCTTGGGGAGCTAAAGGGTATTGATTGATTGATTGATAGTTAACACCAGACGGCGGAACAAGAAAAGACATGAATAACACTAACAGAATGAATAAAGCCAGAACAGCCTTTGCAAATCTAAAGAACATTTTGAGACATTATTTACACATTATACTTAATTTTCCAGTACAGTTTAATTAACTCTTGTGGTGGGAAGTGCAGGGGAACAAATCAAACCTCTCACCCTGGGCCCAGAACACACTAAGGTCGGCCCTGGATCATCATCATCATTACCCTCTAGCTTCAACCAACTTATGTTAAGTCTTCCTGTCCAGTGCCATCAGGTCTTTCCATGTTTTCTTCATCTCCTCCAATTCTCTTCTCCTTCTGTTCTTTGATCTTGCTCTAAGTCCCTTAACCTGAGGATTACAGAGCAAGAACTGCCTGGTAATACTGTTAACAGACTTCTTCAATGTGTGTCCCATTCATCATCATCATCATCTCATCTCGTTACACTGGCACTTGTCTGGTTCTTGTCATCAGTTCTCCATTAGTGACTTGTCATACATATTTAATCCTATTCTAAGCAAAAAGCTACAGACTTTTATAAACGGGTGCTTGCGTAGAATAGGACTGATATGGTATGACAAAGTCACAAATGTGGAGTTGAGAAGAAGACGCTGGCGATGGATAAGACACACATTGAGGAAACCTGTTGATAGCATTACAAGGCAGTCCTTGTTCTGGAATCCACAGGGAAAGAGAGGCAGAGGTAGACCAACAAACACATGGAGAAGAGAACTGGATAAAGAGGTGAAAATGATGAGGAAAACATGGAAAGAACTTGAGCGGATGGCACGGGACAGGAAGACTTGGCATGTGTTTGTTGAGCTAAAGGGTATTCATTGATTGATTTAAGCAAGCACCTATTTATGAAAGTCTGTAGCTTTTTGGTTGTTTAATAAAAATGTCTTCATGTCTTATCTGGGAACCTGCACATTACTTAAAGATCTTCTCAAAGCCTTGTGGTATTACAAGAAATTTTATTTTTAAAAAAAACAAACAAGTAACCTGCCAAACATGACAGGAAATAATTATGTTGTGCCGTCTGCTGCATGTCCTGATGACGTCACTAATTCTCCTGGTGTCATATCTATCTTTTCCATGGACTCTATTCCATTTCAACTTTACAGGATCTTTGTAGTCAAACTTATCGTGACTTGTGGTTAATGCTCAACAAAAAAATTGAAAGGCCTGAATGTTCTTGTAATGGGTGTTCAATTTAGCTTAGCATGCCGTTTCCGTACTTTCACGAAAACGCGCCACAAAAAGATTACACAGCACGCATGTTCTTTTAATGGGTGTTCAATTTATCTTTCATGGTGCAATTTAAGCGCAGTCCATATTTCACTGGAAAAGCTGACAGGATTTTTGCCACTGTTGGTTACAGACATCGCAGTAAGACGTTTTGTATATAAGGAATTCTGGAGCAAAATACTGAGCATATTCTTTTTAACACAAACAAGGCAACATTCTTCTTCTTTAAGTACCATGACTGGTGGTGTAGGAGATCATGTCTGTCCACAACTTCTTGTCTCCAGTACTACTGATCAATTCTGCTGTTGACCTCTTTCCGTGCAAATCAAAGGTTCAGCATCTTCTCTCTCTGTCGTCCTCTCTTTCTTTTTCCCCTGTTGTCACGATATACTCCAGCTTCCTCCTCCTCATAATGTGACCAAAGAAAGTTTACTTTCTAACCAGAGGAATAAGCTTCCTTTGGCCTCTTTCAGAACATCCTCATTATTTACTTTAGCTGTCAAAGATATTTTTAACATTCTGTTGTAAAACTACATCTCTGTGGCCTCTTATGCTTTTCCTACTTCTTTAATATTTGTCCACGACTCACTTCCATAAATTAGGATAGGTTCTAAGTAACACTGAAGAACTCTCTTTCTTACTTCTACTGACAGAGTTGTTGCATAAAATACTTTTGATTTTAAGCCAACATTAATTGTTAAAAAAATCTGGAAAATAATCATCTTTCATATTAGACTAAAACATAGGATCCTTCCAAAAGCAGCTTATCAACAATATCTCTTCATTCTGCTTTCCATGTTCCTAAAGGAGCATAGGACTAACAATGGAGTAGATCCCCTAGCACAAAGCCTGTATCACAACACTTCACATGGCCTTGCTGTGGTGGTTTCTGTAGACATCTGTTTGACATGATGATGTAGCCAGCTCCAAGCACAACCTCAAATTAGTCACCGTCACTGCGCATTTTCGCCATGCATTTAGCAGGCTTGTTCGCAAGATGAGCGATTCGTTTGGGTCAATATATGAAAGCTTCCGAAGGAAGGACGGAAGCGTATGAGCGAGTGTCTTCATGTGACCAGCTTGAATTTTTGTGAACGGGCGTATTTTGCCAGCCTGTGTGTTGTTCATCATTGGCCGTATTAGCGAGACAGCGTTTGCCATAGTTTTTGAGTCCTGGTGTATTATGTGCTAGAGAGGTAGAATTTTCTTGGGGTTGTTAGTTTTCACAAGCTGATTTACTTTTCGTAAGTACGATTTGTACTATGGACATGGTCATTTTGAAGTAGTTATATTCCGGCCACTGGAGTGAGTGGTGGTCACGGTAACTGATAGGTTTGTTCTACAGTGCCTATTTATTGTATACCGATTCGCGGTGGTAGCGCTTGTATTTATGAATCTCATGATGGCAATTTGTGATGTCCTTAATAAAGGGATATTAGCTGTTTGGAAGCCTTATTTTCTTGTGTCAGCCATTGTTCGTGTGGTCCCCTAGTGGACAGTAGTATGGCATAGGAGTGGTGTTGTTATTTAGTACCCCTATATCTATGCTTTGACAGTCACCTAGTTGCCTCTTTATCATAATCATACAGTCAACATTAGACAAATGTATGATGGTATAAAGAAAGCACTTGGCCCCCAAAAAAGTAAGACGGCACCGCTAAAAACCATCAGCGGAGAGAAGCTAACCGATAATGATAAGCAGATGGAGAGGTGGGTCGAGCACTACTCTGAGCTTTACGCTAGAGAAAATACGGTTACTCCTGCAGCCCTAGATGCTGTCAAATGTCTGCCAACTATGGAGGAGCTGGATGCCGAACCAACATTAGAGGAACTCAGCAAGGCCATTGATAGCTTGGCCTCTGGCAAAGCACTAGGTAGTGATGGGATTCCTCCTGATTTAATCAAATGCTGTAAGAGCACACTATTACATCCCCTGCATAGGATGCTGTGCCAGTGCTGGGAAGAGACAACTATTCCTCAAGACATGCGAGATGCCAAGATTGTAAAACTGTATAAAAATTAAGGAGACAGAAGTGATTGCAGTAACTACAGAGGCATCTCTCTTCTTAGTATTGTTGGTAAGGTTTTTGCCAAAGTCATCTTAATGCGACTACACAAGTTAGCTGAGCGCATATATCCAGAGTCACAGTGTGGATTCCGAGCTGGTAGATCAACAACAGACATGATCTTCTCTCTCTGCCAGCTTCAGGAAAAATCAAGAGAGCAGAAAAGGCCTTTATATATCGCCTTTATAGACCTCACAAAAGCATTTGACCTGGTTAGTAGGGATGGACTCTTCAAAATCCTCCTAAAAATAGGCTGCCCTTCTAAATTGCTGGAAATGATAAAGTCATTCCACGACGACATGAAGGGAACAGTCCAATATACTGGAAGCACATCCCTAGTACACAAAGACTGAGACGGTGAGTGAGGCGGAGGAATCTGAGAAGATCAACGGCTCGCAAAGCGAAACAGCAAAGTGTGTGGCGCACTAGAGGCATGTCGGACATAGAAAAAGACAATGGCTAGCCACCGTGGAAGAGATTGGGGCCTTACCACGTACTTCCTACAGAAAGTAATGGAATCACAACAAGATAAGAACCGATATGTAGAGAACTCTCTGTCCCCTGGGGAAGAATCTACTGTACAAATTAACAGGGAAGAGGCAACTCCTCTAATGAGTAAGGAAGTACATAATGACGAGTGTTCCTTAAATTCTGTTGAAAGGGAGCATTCTGAGAAAGACCACCTAAAAACTAGTAGGAGAAGCCTAAAAATAGGAACATGGAATGTTAGAACTTTAAACGGAGAAGGAAAGCTGGACAATCTTATATTAGAGGCAACCGACATGAAACTCGATATACTGGGAGTTGCAGAGGCAAGACTTTTGGATACAGGCTACATAACAAGAGACCAGTACACGCTTATACACTCAGGAGGAGAAAAACACGAAAGAGGGGTAGGAATGTTGATAAAGAAGGAGTTAGAAAAATACGTATGTGGATACTGGACACACAATGACAGAATGATGTTACTAAAGATGAGAGCAAAGCCATTCGACATATCAATCTTACAAACTTATGCACCAACTAAAGATTACAGCGAGGAAGAAATAGAAGAATACTATGAAGAGCTACAACACACACTTAAACCAGTCAAATCTACAGATGTGTTGATAGTAATGGGTGATATGAATGCAAAAGTAGGAAAAGGAAAATACAAGAAAATAGTAGGACAGTATGGATTAGGGACAAGAAATGATAGAGGAGACAGACTTATCCAGTTCTGTGAAGAAAACCAGCTGGTCATATGTAACACCTTTTTTTGAACATCACCCAAGGAAATTATACACATGGAAAAGCCCAGGAGATGTAACACGTAATCAAATCGACTATATCATGATAAAACATAGATTTAAGAACAGTGTCACAAGTGCAAAGACACATCCTGGCGCCGACATAAATTCAGATCACAATCCAGTTGTCATCAAAGTAAATATAAAGCTGAAAAGAGCAGGAAACAGAAGACAGGAGGAACCCCAGATAGAAATATCAGCGCTGAAACAACCAGATATAAAACAGAAATATTTAATCGAAGTCAAAAATAAATACCAACAGTTATTGACAGAAAGCATGGAGCAGTATAGAAGAGAAAACCCAGAAGAAAAAGCAACCGCAAAATGGGAATGCTTAAAAACAAGCATACAATCAGCAAATGCAAATTTACCTAAAAAGGAGTCTAAGAAAAATCAAATTTGGATGACAGATGACATCTTGAATAAAATGGCAGAAAGAAAGAAAGCAAAAAATACTCCAGAATATAAAACAATAGACAATGACATACGTACTATGTGTAGAGAAGCAAAAGAACGGTGGATAGAAACAAAATGTAAGGAAATAGAAGACTTGGAAGCGAAGCACATGACAAGAGATATGCATGAAGAAATAAAGAAATTATCAAATCGGTCGCGGTTTGCACAAGGAGGAAGCTGTATCAAGAACAAAAATGGTGTAATATTACTTGATGAGAAAGACATATCAAACAGATGGGCAGAATACGTAAAAGAACTATTCGAGGACAACAGAGGTAAAAAACCATCACCAGATTCTAATGAAGGCCCACACATTCTCAGATCAGAAGTAGAGAATGCCATTCATATGATACAAAAAGGAAGATCAGCAGGCATGGATAACATAAACATTGAAATGATAGAAGCTCTGGAGAGCTTTGGTATAGATACAATCACAGAAATATGCAATGATATATACAATACAGGATATTTACCACACGACATGAAGACATCAGTTTTTATAACATTGCCCAAAAAACCAAATGCAACAGAATGTTCAGACTTCAGAACAATCAGCCTGATGAGTCATGCAATTAAGATACTGCTCAAAATCATACAGGAAAGAATAAAAAGTAAAGTAGACAGCGAAATCCAAGAAGAACAGTTTGGTTTTAGACGGAACAGTGGAACAAGAGAGGCAATATTTTGCCTAAGAAGATTAGCAGAAAAATATACAGAGGTCCAAAAAAGTATGTATATGTGCTTCATTGACTATAAGAAGGCTTTTGACAGAATCCATCATGAGAAAATAATTGAATGCCTCAAAGACATAGGTATTGATGGAAAAGATATAAGAATACTCAGTAACCTTTATTGGGAGCAAACTGCCACAGTAAGATCGGGAAGGAATTATTCACCATACATAGACATAAAAAGAGGTGTCAGACAAGGTTGTGTGCTGTCCCCCTGCCTATTTAATTTATACACCGAAAAAAATTTTCAAACAGATACAGGAAATACCAGGACTGAACATCAGTGGAAGATCAATAAACAACCTTAGATATGCAGATGATACCGTGTTGTTAGCTGAAAGCGAACAGGAGTTACAAGAACTAGTGAAGCAAGTGAACAGTATAAGTCATGAATATGGACTCGACATTAATATTGAGAAAACTAAAACTATGATAATTAGCAAAACAGATGATAAACCCACATTAAAGATAAGCGTAAATGGGAAAATCCTGGAACAAGTCAAGAGCTACGTATATCTTGGTCATATAATAACAGAAGATGGCAGATGTGAAACAGAAATCAAGAAGAGAATAGGAATGGCCAAAGCTACATTCAACAACATGAAACATATACTGACATCCAAACAGTTATCTCATAAATTAAAACTGAGAATCATAAAGTGTTATATATATTCTGCATTTCTGTATGGTGCAGAAACATGGACGATGAATAAGCATTTGGAAGAAAGAATTGAGGCTCTTGAAATGTGGATATATAGAAGAATGGGGCGTATCTCATGGAAAGAGATGAAAACAAATAAGGAGGTCCTAGAAAATCTAGGTATGAAAAGAGAACTAATGAGAGAGGTCAAAGTTCGGCAGCTAAAATACTTTGGCCACATAAAAAGGCATAACACCTTGCAGAAGACCATAACAGAAGGGAGAGTTGAAGGTAAACGTGCAAGGGGAAGACAGCGCTATAAGTGGGAAGATAACATCAAGAGATGGACGGGAAAGAGTCTATCAGAGTGTACCACCAAGACAAGAGACAGAAGACGTTGGAGATCCATTACAGCCAACCTCCGTTGTGCAGATGGCAACTCATGATCTGCAATGTTGTTTCTTGTATAAACTTCACTGTCTTTTGTAGTTCATACAGAGGTCCGTACAGTTTTGCTTCCAGTGTTGTTTCTCTGGGCCAGTGGGTTTGCCTCAATATATCATATTTGGGGCAATCTTGAAGTACGTGCTCCGCAGTCTGGGGTGCCTGTCCACATGTACACATGGCTGAATTGCCAATCTTGAATTTTGTATACATGTGGCTGCGGAGTCGGTTGTGTCCTGTTCTGAGGCGCAGAATGACAATTTGTTCTGATCTGTTCATAACTTGGTAGTTATCCTGCGTTGGTGTTGGTGGCTTTCTGATTGATTTGATCATCTTTTTCTTCTGATGGTACGTAACTGGTACATCCGGTTGCTCGTCTGCAGCACCTTCTTTAGCGAGTCGGTCTGCTCTCTTATTTCCTGGTATTCCACAATGAGATGGTATCCATTGCATGGCAACCCTGCACTGGTTGCACAGTTCAAAAAATAGGGCTTGTATACCTGGCAATTTTCTGGACTGAAGTGCTGATCTTGCATCTGTCAGGAATACCACAGGCTGTAGACCGAGATTGGTGTTCAACAGTTTCTCAGTTGCCACCTTGATTGCCTGGATTTCTGCATCATAGTTGTTACAGAATTTCCCCGTTGGTACTCTGACCGTATCCCTAGTGTTGTTTGGGTATTCTATGTACACTCCTGCTCCTCCATTCTTGACTGCATTCTGTGCTGACCCATCCGTGTATACTCGGACCCAGAGGTCCTGTGGGTATTCATCATCCAGGAAACTGAGAGTGACTGTCCTACGTTGCACGCTGTTCTGTTCATCCCTGTCGAATATTCCTTTCACTTTTGTCTGGATGTGTATTGGTAGTCCAGGCTCTTCTCTCCAAAGGGTTTGTTCTGGCACAGACTTTAGGAGGCTGTCAACTTCAGGCAGGTCTGAGGTTTGTCTACGAAATCGTTTGGCCTGGTGTAGGTTTTGGAATCTGTCCTTCATTGGATGGCTTGGCATACAGAGGAACTTTTCTGCCTATGTTAGCACTTTCATGTCTCTGCGTTCTCGCAGTGCTTGTATCCTCCCCATTTTTTCCATCTCCACTATAGGCGTTGATTTCATAGCCCCCGTGATGACCCTAAGCACCTGGTTTTGCACCTTATCTAGCTCTTGTAATGTGGTGTTTGATGCTGGACACCATGCAGCTGACCCATATTCCAGGTGTGGTTGTATGCCCTGCTGGTAAACTTTACTAAGTATTTTCCCGCTGGCTCCCCATGTGGTTCCACTTAGTTTTCTCAGGATGGCTAACTTCCTCCTGGCCTTTGTTGCTGCCTTGTTGATGTGCTGCTTCCATGTCAGCCTATCATCGAATGTAACTCCGAGATAGGTGGGTTGTTTACCTTCTCTCAGGAGCTCTTCATTTATCTTGATGACACCAGCTTTTTGTTTGGGAGAGAGGGTGAAGAGCGTAGTCCTGCACTTATCTGTGTTGATGCTGACACACCATCTATTTGCCCACGAGGTTAAGGCATCTATTGCTCTTTGTAGCAGTTTGGTAGCCACTGTTCCATGCTCATCTGTGCACCATATTTGTTTGCTGATGATGCTGCAGTCGTCACTCAAAGCCAACAGGAGCTTCAGAGCTTGATGAATCGCTTCACCCAAGCATGCAAGGACTTTGGCCTCACAATGTCTGAAGAAAACGAATGTGCTGAGTCAGGATGTGGGTGCTGCACCAGTTATCACTATCGATAACTATGAATTGGCAGTGGTGCACCACTTCACATACCTAGGGTCTACCATCAATGACAAACTCTCACTGGACACAGAAATTGACAGCCGCATTGGGAAAGCTGCAGCTACCTTTTCCCGCCTCACATCGCGTGTTTGGAGAAACTCCAAACTCACAATAAAGACCAAAGCTGCAGTATATAATGCCTGCGTCACCAGCACACTCCTTTATGGCAGCGAGACCTGGACAACCTATGCTAAGCAAGAAAGAAGGCTCAATACCTTCCATTTATGGTGTCTACGCCACATCCTCGGCATTTCGTGGAAAGATAAAGTGCCAAATGTCGAGGTGTTGTCACGTGCTGGCCTTCAAAGCTTAGACAGCGCAGACTACACTCGCTTGGCCATGTCTGCCGCATGGAAGATGGTTGCATCCCAAAGGATATCTTCTACGGACAATTAGCAGATGGCAAGAGAACAGTTGGGCGACCGCAGCTGAGGTTCAAAGATGTGTGCAAGAGATATGAGGGCACTGGACATGGATCCAGCAACATGGGAGGATGAAGCTGCCAATCGCACTAAGTGGCGATGCTACTTACGGCGCCACCTCGGAGTGGACGAAAAGAGGCTCACACAGCAAGCAGAAGAGAGGAGAAAAAGTCAAAAGGAGCACCAGGAAAATAAACAGCTGAGGGCTGTCACCTCAGGGGCGCATTCCCATAGTCAGTTATGACTGAAGGGGCTATTATTATTATTATTAGCTACCACTGTAGCTAGAACCCTTACAGGAAGCCTCTACCAAACATTCACAAGCCCTCGTAGCAATGGTTTCTGTGGCTATTTGTTTGACATGATGAGTTTGCCAGCCACATCCACAACTTCATATTAATTGCTGCAGGTGTGAAAGTTTTATTCTTTCTTTGTCTCTTCAGAGACCCCCCTGGGAACTACGTGGTTGTTAGAACATGCTAGATGGGACAAAGATAGTAAATAATAGCTTAGGCCAGTTGATAAGTTCTCTGATATAGACGATGCTGCAATTTTTACTGATGTCGAAGCTTTTGATTTAATTTCCTCTTTTGCATTTTTGTTGTGTGTTAAATTCTGTGTGTCGAAATTTCTTTCTTTCTTGTTCTGCATTTTTATTTATTGGCTATTATTTACTATTTGTTGACTAGCTGATAGACTTATAAAAATATGTCATTTGTAAACCATATTTTGATTATACACTATGTGATACAGTGTTGATAATTTTTTTATTTTGTTCATTTTTTTTAAATTTCAAGTATTTTCCTCCAAAATTGATGTGGTTTTAAAAAAAAAAAAACAACATATTATAAAATGTTGAGCACATCTAGTTTGTGCGATTATGTAAGGAGACAAAGAAAAAACTATAATCTTTGACCCCTCTAGCATCTTTCTCATTGAACTAGTCCTTTTTTTTTTAAAATCAACTTTTCTGTGTGTCTGCAGTGCCCTTTGTCTTAGTTCTGTCTACATTTCTTATCTTTGTCTCCTGTTTGTGAATGTGGCTGACGAAGGGTGAACCCCAAAATGTTCCATGTTTTTATTGTATCATTCACTTGTAAACTTGACTCTGTTCAATTTTTTTTTTCTTTGCAATTATCAAAGGTTTCTGAGTCTATCAAACTAAATTTGGGCCAATGAAAAAAAAAAGTGTTATGTAAACGGTAACAAAAGTGAACTGATTCTCAAAATTGAAGCTATAAACTTGACCTGATTTACAACTGGAAACTGCAACATGCATAAATATGTAAAAGACAATAAAGACATATCCAAAGCACTCTTTTTTTTTTAAAAACAAAGTGAAAACTTTTTCTCTCAGGAACGAACCAATGAAAAACTAGAATGGATCTAAACTTTAGCCTGTAATTGTCATTCTTGCCCTCGGTGCAGTATGTCAAACCACTCTATGCTATCTCTTCATACTTGGGTGTACTGACAGACTTAGCTACACAGACAGCCATCAACGTCCCTAGGATCTAAAGAGATCAGCGGTTACAAGACAGATGATAAAACTGATTCTGTGTGAGAAATCAGTTCACATAGTTAAGACTAGGGGTCGGCAACCCAGAAGCTTTTTGGATCTACTTTTAGTAACACTGAGCCTTCCAAAGGTCTACCATATATATGTATGTATGTATGTGTGTGTGTGTGTGATTTTAAGGGAGGCGGTGGAAAGGATGCTTATGATCAGCCTTATAAAGAAATAATGGTCTACCAAATCATCCACTGGGATCTACCAGTAGATTGGGATCGACTGGTTGCTGACCCCTGGTTAATACTTCCAAATGAGTTTCTTTATTAAAGAGGCATCTAATTTTTCATCAAACGTAAAACTGGTATGGATGGAGACATATGAGAGTATGTACCAGGCTTGTTTACAACCAGGAACAATCAAGATTCATACCCTTCGACATTTGCTGAGGGAGAAAAAGCAGCTATGGGTTTGCCTGGACTGTAATGATGTCAACCACAATAGTAATGAGGCATCTGTGATACTTACTTAGTTGTTCCTCTTCTACCCAGGGGTGTAGAGGTTTTAAGGAGAGAACGCCATACTATCCTCAATTGTCTTCCTCCTGGCCTGATCACAATCTAGCCCTCAGTCCTTCGGGGACTGTCTAGTGTTGTCCTCCCAGCAAACTCTGGGTCGTCCTGGATCCCTGGCTCTTAGTTTCCCATATTTGTCATGGTAGCCAATCTTCTTCCATTCTGCAGACATGGCCAAACCATCGTAGTCGGGATTGTTCTACTTTGGTCTGCAGGGGCATTTGTGATACCACACTATACTTTTATACTAGGATTAAGACAGTATGGTCAAATCATCAACCTACTTCCTGTGTAGTTCCGGAGACAAAGAACAGGGTTACTGCTCCTTCAGGCATGTAGCAGGAGGCATCTAAGATAAGGTTGTGCATCGCGCTGGCAACCTCAGCATGCAAAACAGAAAGCTACAGAAGCCACTGCTACAGGAGCATGTTCTTGTGATGCAGACTTCTTGCAAAAAGAACCAGCAGAAGTGGTAGCCACCCCATGTTCCGTAAGGAAGCAAACCAGGAAATGAAAGTATAAGAATGATCATTCTGATTGTGGAGCCGTGGTAGCGCAGTAGTTAGTGCACTGGCTTCCTAGCTTGGTGGTCCATGGTTCGATTTCCTGTTGAGGTGGGATTTTTTAGACCACAAATGGCTCCGGGGTCTACCCAGCCTCAAAAAATGGGTACCAGAGCAACTCTGGGAAGGTTAAGGTGGCCGGTGTGATGCTGGCCACATCACCCCTAGAGTGCCGACGGTCAAGAAAATATGGGCCTAACACCATATTCCAAATATGCCTCAATGGGCGTGTAACAGGATCCTTTACCTTTTTTTAATTCTAATTCTAATGATAATATTGATGATGATATTAATGAGTTGGTACTACCAGTGAATATTATGAAAATGATCATGTTACTGACGTAAATCAAGATGCTGGTGATGACAATGTTAATAATAATAATATTCAAATGTGATAGTAGGACACAAAGTTCAAAGAAAATGCCTGTGTTTTTTAAACTACAATTAGCGGTGACAGGAAAATAAGCTGCAAAACACTTCTGTTTTCTGGTTTGGAGTAAAAAATGTTACCAATCCTACTGCTGCATCCATTATAGCTGCTGTTCTAACTATCGCTTTAGAATTCTCTCCAAAACCCAGTTACAATGGTCTGGCCACTTCTGCAGAATTAGAGAAGATTGGTTACATGACAAATATGGGAAACCAAGATCTAGGGATCCAGACCTCCAGGTCAACCCAGTTTGCTGCCAGGACAACATCAGACAGTCTCTGAAGGACCATGGACTGGACTGGAACCTGGCTAAAAGGAAGACAGCTGATAGGATAGCAAGGCACTCTCTCTGGCAAGCCTCTACACACTAAGGTAGTAGAGGAGTGACTAAGTATGTCAAAATTATCTCCATCAATTTCAAGATAAATTATTGTCCAAACAAACAATTTTCCATTAAAACCTCTGCTGCCATCTTTTTTCAAGCATCACAGAAACCATGAGTTTACCAGCAGACCATACAGCTCTGTGCTAGTGGTATTTGACCTTTACCCGATGACAGGGCAAAAAAAATGTACCCACCAATAGCTATGGGTACTGTAAATGTCAGCTTGATCTAAAAATTAATAATAAATAATAATAATAATTTCTTTAAGCGCCAAACACGGCGCATAAGGCAGAAACCAGTGCTCTCCAGGTTGTTCGTTGTGACGCCACTCCTCTTAGCTCTTGCACATTATTTAGGCCCAACGTTCTTCCTTCTCTTATTATTGTTCTTCTGAGTGTTTCTTTTGGTCTTCCTTTTTTCCGCTTACCCTCAGGAACCCAAGTGAGCGCCTGTAGTGGTATTCTGTTGTTTTGCATTCGTAGGACATGACCGATATATGACCATCGTCTTTTCCTTATATAGTCGGAGACATATTTCTGCCTAGAGTCTTCTCTTATTTGTCGATTAGTCTTGAATTCTTTCCAACTGATGTTCATGAGTTTTCTAAGACATTTGTTCTCGAATGTATTCAGCTTGTTCTCCAATGATTTTGTTATTTTCCAACTCTCACAGCCGTATGTTAACACTGAGATAACATTTGAATTAAACAGACGAAGCTTGGTATGTATATTCAATGATCGTAATTTCCAAATGTTAGATAATCTATTGAAGGCGCTAGCTGCCAAAGCAATTCTAGTATGGATTTCTCTTGTTGTGTCACCATCCTGAGTCATTTTACTGCCTAAATAATTGAAACTTTCAACTTTCTGTAGTTTTTCCCCGTTCAAGATGATATCAAAGGTCTCGTTAGAAAAGTTCATAGCTTTAGTTTTAGAGGCATTTATTTGGAGACCAATTTTTAACCGAGAGATGACACAAATTATTTATTGCTTCTTGGGATTGTCTTGGTGTTGAACTTAAGAATGCTACATCATCTGCGAAATCCAGGTCCCCCAGGAATTTTCCATTTGTCCATTTTATACCCAATTGTTCATTGTGGGTATAGTTTTAATTAATAGTCTACATTAATTCAGTTCTGTTTGAAGGCTTTTATTTACTGTATCCCCAGCTGTGGAGCAAATAAAGAACTGTTTGGCTGTGAAAAACAGCTTTGACAACTGGTGCACAATTAATGTATGATGAGATCTGGGCTTCCATAGTATTAAACGTTATAACACTCAGTCTTTTTCACCTGTATGGTTTAAAAATGTTAACACTCACACAGTCATTTCTAACTCTTGAACTTGAAAAGATTAACATAGTCTTTTCCAGTTCTTGAACATGAAAAAGTTAACGCTCACAGTCTTTTCCAACTCAGGAACATCAAAAAGTTAATACTCACACAGTCCTTTCCAACTTTTGATCATGAAAAAGTTAACATTCACACAGTCAGCTCTTGAACAAGAAAAAGTTAACATGCAGTCTTTTCGAACTCTTGAACATGAAAAAGTTAACACATACAATCTTTTCCAGCTCTTGAGAACTCATACAGTCTTTTCCAACTCTTGAACATGAAAAAGTTAACACTCACACAGTCTTTTCCAACTCTTGAACATGAAAAAGTTAACACTCACACAGTCAGCTCTTGAACAAACAAAAAGTTAACACTCACATAGTCTTTTCTAACTCTTGAACATGAAAAAGTTCACACTCACATAGTCTTTTCTAACACTTGAACATGAAAAAGTTAACAATCATACAATCTTTTCCAACTCTTGAACATGAAAAAGTGAATACTCACAGTCTTTTCCAGCTCCTGAACATGAAAAAGTTAACACTCATACCATCTTTTCCAGCTCTTGAACATGAAAAATGTTAACACTCATACCATCTTTTCCAGCTCTTGAACATGAAAATGTTAACACTCATACAATCTTTTCCACCTCCTGAACATGAAAACTTTAACACTCATACAATCTTTTCCAGCTCTTGAATATGAAAAAGTTAACATCACATAGTCTTTTCTAACTCTTGAACATGAAAAAGTTAACACTCACACAGTATTTTCCAGCTCTTGAGCATGAAAAAGTTAACATTCACACGGTCTTTTACAGCTCTTGAACATCAAAAAGTTAACACTCACAGTCTTTTCCAGCTCTTGAACATCAACAAGTTAACACTCACACAGTCTTCTCCAACTCTTGAACATGAAAAAGTTAATACTCCCATAGTATTTTCCAACTCTTGAACAAGAAAAAGTTAACACAGTCTTTTCCAGTTCTTGAACACGAAGAAGTTAAAACTCACACAGTCTGTTCCAACTCTTGAGCATGAAAACATTAATGCTCAAACAGTTTTTCCAACTCTTTAACATGAAAACATTAACACTCACACAGTCTTCTCCAACTCTTTAACAAGAAAAAGTTAACACTCACATAGTCTTTTCCAACTCTTAAACATGAAAAAGTTGACACTCACTTAGTCTTTTCCAACTCTTTAACATGAAAAAGTTGACACTCACATAGTCTTTTCCTACTCTTTAACATGAAAAAGTTAACACTCACATAGTCTTCTCCAACTCTTGAACATGAAAAAATTAATGCCCAAAATCTGTTCCAACTCTAGAACATGAAAAATTTAACACTCACAGTCTTTTCCAACTCTTGAACATGAAAAAGTTAATGCTCACAATCTGTTCCAACTCTTTAACATGAAAAAGTTAACATTCAGTCTTTTCCAACTCTTGAACATGAAAAAATTAACACTCAGTCTTTTCCAACTCTTGAACACAAAAAGTTAACTCTCACAGTCTTTTCCAACTCTTGAACATGAAATAGTTAATGCTCACACAATCTTTTCCAACTCTTTAACACTCATACAGTAAATTTAAACTCCTGAACATGAAGAAACCTGCATTCATATATTAACTTCTAACTCTTGAACTTTCAGATGTTAACGCTTGCACAGTCTTCAATTCTTGAACATGAACAAGTTCACACTCATACAGTAGTTCCAACTCTTAAACTTGAAGACGTTAACACTTGGCAATGTTTATCTTCACTTCTTAGATTTAAAAAGTTAACTACTAGTAATCACTTCTTACCTGAAAAAATGAAATACCCAGAGCTATTCCTCCAACTGTACTTATATTTTCATCAAGAAAGTCCACAACCAGTTCTTGACAGCCCTTATTTAAAAAAAAAAAGAAGGCATCGTCTTTTTGGCCATCCATGACTCAACAAAAATAAATTAATAAAAGGGACAGACAAAAAGTGCCACAACAGAAGCATTTATGCTTTGCAAATACGTTAAACTTTTAGTCCCTGAAAGTTTGGATCATTGTTAGGTAAGGAACATACCATGGTCTGTACTGAGTCAAAAGTTGGTAGTTACTGTGTAAGTGTTAACTTCTTAAAGTTCAAGAGTTAGAACTACCGTGTGAGTGTTAACTTAAAGTTCAAGAAATAGAATTACTGTGTGAGTGTTAACTTTTTAATGTTGAAGAGTTGGAAATTACTGTGAGAGTGTTAACTTCTTCAAAATCAAGAGCAAGAAATTATCGTGGGAGTTTTAGCTTCTTCAAGTTTCAAGAGCTATAATTACTGTGCAAGTTCTAACTTTTTAAAGTTCAAGAATTGGAAATTACAGTGCGAGTTTTAACTTAACATTCAGGAGTTGAAATTACTGTGGGTATTAACTTCCTTAAGGCCAAGAGTGACTGTAAAGAGAATTAATCTGTTTAATCCATAGAGGTTCTTTTACTTGAGATTACTGCCTTCTTGTTTTGAGGCACGCTTCATTTAACCTATAAAATCAGTATTAAGGTCTTTGTCTTGTGTAATCTGACCTATACTGTATAATAGGGGAACAACAGAAGTGATTGCGTCATTAATAGGCTGGATTGCCCTAGGTAAATTTCCGGTGTTATGTGTTGCGGTAATAACCCCTGTCATCGAGGCACTATTTTTTGTGGTGCTTAGATAGCAGGGAGGATAGTGTGATTCACTTCCGTAGCTGGGCGGGGGTGCCGCACGGAAGGTCCTGGGTTTGATTCCTCTGTAAGCCACTCACGTCTGTTGTTTTTCTGTTGTCTAGTTTTCTACTTCTTTATTTCTCACGAGTGCCTGAAAACATACCTTTATGTGTGTAATATTTATTTACTGTTTACAGGCCTCGGGTTTCCCTTCTTTATGTGTTTAAATGTTTATACAATACCAAAACCTACCCTCTGTCCTGTACTTACTGTTCTTAGTCTTCTATCATTTGCTAGACACAGTATTAAGGTCTTTGTCTTGTGTAATCTGACTTATACTGTATAATAGGGGAACAACAGAAGTGATTGCATCATTAATAGGCTGGATTGCCCTAGGTAAATTTCTGGTGTTATGCGTTGCGGGAGAGTGTGATTCACTTCCGTAGCTAGGCGAGGGTGCCGCACGGAAGGTCCTGGGTTTGATTCCCCGGTAAGCCACTCACGTCTGTTGTTTTTCTGTTGTCTAGTTTTCCACTTCTTTATTTCTCACGAGTGCCTGAAAACATACCTTTATGTGCGTGTAATATTTATTGTCTTTTAACTCTTACTATCCGGCAAGCCCCGTGAAGTGGCGCGGGTTTAGTACCAATTTTACGGCTCGCCAGTTCAAGTGGCGCGCGACGGTAACGATAGCTAAACTAGCGCGTAAAAACACGGTTTTAGCTAACGTATAGTAAGAGTTAACCTAGACCGAAGGAAGTACATCACTTATATCACACTGTAATTGTCATTAGAAAATAAGTGAAATCTATCAATGCTATAAATATGAAGCCCTGAAAAGGACCACTAATGTCTATCAGTTAGCATGGCAAAGCCAATAAAAGGGCTAGCCCTGAAAAAGACTGCTGGCACTTGCTGTGTTACTAAATACTGAAAAGAACTAATGGTATATATCCGCTAGCTCAATGTAGCCCTGATAAGGGCCTGTCATGAAAAGGACAGCTTGCTACACTGATGCCGCATAGATTGGTGATGCAAAGACTTAAAATGATCCAATAGAATTGAAACAAGCATTATTCCCACTTCGATCCTTCATGAATGAAGATATTCCACTTCATCTAGTCCCTTGCATAGAGCTATTTCTCCAAGTGTACCTATACTTTCATCAACCAGTTCATGACAGCCCTTATTTCAAAGAAAAAAAAAAGAAGGCATTGCCTTTTTGGCCATCAATAACTCAACAAAAGTAAATTAATAAAAGGGACAGACAAAAAGTGTCACAACAGAAACACCTATGCTTTGCAAAAACATTTTACCTTGAAAGTTTGGATCATTGTTTGGTAAGGAACGTACCATGGAGTGTACAGGTGGGAAGTTACTGTGTGAGTGCTAATTTCTTAAAGTTAAATATAAAACAGCATTATTCCCACTTTGCTCCTTCATGAGTGAAGATATTCCACTTCAGCTAGTCCCCTTGTAGAAAGCATGCACCACCATTAACATGATCTTGCAGCAGAGGTTTCTGTAACAAATTGTTTTTCTGATGCGGTTGCCAGATAACAGGAACAACCTCATATTAGTCGCTTTGAACAACATGCCTGGCAGATGGCAAAAGAACAGTTGGGCGACCACAGCTGAGGACACGTGACATAAATCCAGCAGTCTGGGAGGATGAAGCTGCCGATCACACCAAGTGAACACCACCTCAGACTGGGTGAAAAGAAACTCACACAACAAGCAGAAGAGAGGAGAAAACGTTGAAAGCAACAGCAGGAAAATAAGCAACCGAGGGCTGTCACCTCAGGGATGCATTTCTATAGTCAGTTATGACAGAAGGGGCTTGTAGTGGTTTTTGATGTTATTGTGTGGTTGTTATGTTATCTAATGTTCTGGATGAGGTCAGCTGTGAAGACTCTTACTTACTTACTTAGTCGTTCCCCTTCTACCGTGAGGTGTAGAGGTTTGGAAGAGAGAGCGCCAGACCATTCTATCAGCTGTCTTCTTCCTGGCCTGGCTCCACTCTAGTCCTCGGTCCCCCAAAGATTGTCCAATGTTGTCCTCCCAGCGGACTCTGGGTCGTCCTGGAGGTCTGGATCCCTGGCTCTCCGTTTCCCACGCCCGTCGTGGCAGCCGATCTTCTCCCATTCTGCAGACATGGCCAAACCATCTTAGTTGGGACTGTTCTATTTGGGTCTGCAGCGGATGGGATTTTAGGCCTTGACGGATCGTCTGGCCGCGGACCATGTCTCCTCTTGCCACCCCAACCACTCCCCTCAGACACCCCATTTCCGAGGCCTGGATCTGGCCCTTGTGGGCCGCAGTCATTGCCCACGACTCGCATCCATATGTCAAGACTGGGACATAGGTGGAGCTGTATACAGCCATCTTCGTTTTCTTACCAACCTCTTTCTTGCTGAGGAATCCACGATTTATGGCCTGAAAAAGTCTCCCAGCCGCTGCTTTTCGAGTGGCCAACTCTTCTTTGATGCCTCCCTTTCGGTCTATAATAGCTCCGAGATATTTAAAGTGGTCGACCTGCTCCAAGACCTGTTCTCCCAACTTAATCTGATGTTTTCTTTCTTCTCGTGATATCACCATGGATTTTGTTTTAGAGCTGCTTATGACCATCCCTCTCCTCTCCAGCTCTTCCCTCCAGACTTGCAGGTTGGATTGGAGATGTGCCTCTGATCTAGCAATCAGGGCAACATCATCAGCAAATGCCAGCTCTGAAATATAGACCTGTCTCATCTTCCAGTACCCCACTGAATACTTTCTTGTTCTCTCCTTACATGCCTTGATGACATCGTCCATAAGGAGTATGAAGAGGTAAGGTGATAGGATATCACCTTGTCTTACACCAGTGGTGGTCCTGAACTCTTCTGACTTATGGTTTGCTGTCCTCGCATAATTTCTGCAAGACTTGTAGAAGCTATGTATAGCATGAATCAGAGGTGCTGGAATATTCTTCCTTGCCAAACAGTCCCAAAGTTTGCTCCAGGGGACCCTGTCAAACGCCTTTTCCAGATCTATGAAACAAAGATGGATCTCACTCTTATACTCAAGGGCCTTTTCACTCAGCTGTCTGAGTGTGAAGATTAGGTCTTGAGTACTTCGGTTTGCTCGGAATCCGCACTGGACCTCATCCAATTGTGGCTCAGCTAGGCGTCGGAGTCTCTGCTCTAGGATTCTAGAGTAGATTTTACCAGGGACACTGAGAAGGGATATGCCTCTATGGTTTCCACATTGTCGATTGTCACCCTTTTTGAAAATTGGTGTTATGATGGCAATCTCCCAATCCTTTGGTATGGTCTTGTTGCACCATGCTGCCTGTAGGACCTTTAAGAGTAATAGGTCGCCGCTGTGAAGACTCCTGAAGATAAAAGTTTATGTGAGTTACAGAATGCCTTTCTGCTACCACTTATGACCTCAAACAGACTTTTTCTACTATTATGTATGTTAGCCACGTTTAATGTCTAGGGTAATGAAATGTGATGTGTAGGTAATTTAAATACACTGACACACACAGGTAAACACTAATTCTAATAATAATAATAAGCTCTATGATCAACTCAACTAACACTGGCTTTAGAAGTTAAAGTTATAATTTTTTGAATTTATTTAGTCCTGAACCAAATTTTCTTATGGTCAGGACGTATGAAACAATATTTATTTATCAATAAAAGTGCATATATATATATTGCATAATCAAATGAAACTTTTGTACATAGATATATGTTTACATTGGTTAATATTAACACTAACTACAGTGTCATTGGAAAACTAGCACTGGATGTCGAGTCGGGGTGGTGTCATCATACCCGATCTCTGTTTACTATGTTCATTGTCTTTGAAATATAGAACTGCAGTATAGTTTTTATCAACCAGGATTTGGTTTATTTCTTTATTTGTGGAAACAGTTTGATGAATCTACAGCAGGCCAGGTATTCACTTATCTGGCCTGTGACGATGCAGTAAAGAATTCAAGTGGCCCACTCCTCACAAGTGCTGGAGTAAAATGATAGGCTTATGGGCATCCACTCTTGGACCTCTTCAAGCATCTGGCACTAGCGTAGTGCCAGACCAGAAACTCTGAAACCAAAATTTGTGCCATGTGTCAACACTCTGCCTACTGCACCATTTTTACACACAACAAAGCAAAGCAAAATTTACAAAGATCGGGTCAGATCTCTCTGACCAACTCAGCACATCTCACCCAGGTGGTATCAATTAGCACCAGTTTCCCATGACTGCATTGCATCCGAAATATGTTCATTAGTCTCCTATTCCATCCAATAAGGTGGGTGCTATGTTCCCACTGATCTCAATATAGATCTGTCTTCTATAGTCTTGGATATGTTTTCCTATATTATTTGTTTGCTTCTAGGCCCTGGACTGTCGCTGGGGACCTAGAATAAGCACTCACTTGTCGTAATCATTTTTCATGATATGGCAGTATTAATCACTCAAAATATTAAATATTAAATAAAAGGGTTAATGAATTTTTCTCCTTACCACAATTCAAAATTGAAAACACAGTTACGTTGTACTAGCAAAACTCAGCTGAGCTGCTGGCTAGATTATGGCGTCCCACTGATAATATATAATATCTCCTGGAAATCACTCTTCTAGCATTAACGAACTGTGCCTCTGGACAGTCTTCTATAAAATGGCAATTGCTTCTAGAGTTTTTTCTACAATATGAAATCTTCTGTCCAATCAGCGGACTTCCCCACTACTACCGGTATTCAAATATTTAAACTACAAAGTCAAATTTAGGTCCAGTTTCTGTCTAGTGTGTAATATTTGTATGTCGGTCTGTCCGTCCCAACTTGGCTTTTCCCAAAATTACACTTGTTTCTAGACGAAACTACAAAAAAACTACACAAATTTTCCCCCACTTACTTACACGATTTCGAGATAAAGTTATTTTTAGCTTCTATCCTCCTACCCTGCCCCTAGTCCACCTGCAGTTTGTTTTTGCATTTTTAGTCTCAAGGACGTCAAAATGTAACTTTAGTGAAAATATGCACAAAAAACTGTCTGCTAGTCTGTATTGAACAATACAGTCTTTCGTCAATATCTTCCGTGTTATCTGTCCGTCTTCGTAATTAAAAGTATATTCTTTCTCTGTTAAAGATGGGCTATCAAACTAGCTAGTTTTTATTCTCCTAAACTTATTATTAAGAAAAAACCTACTTTTTTCAAGGTTAGTTTTGAAATTTGTTTTTGTACCTTCGTTCACGCGTTTGCCGCTAGATTCAAACTAAAACAACTAATTACCGTAAAACGTCCAAGATACGTCTGTTTCTAACAAGAGCTAAGGTCGTTTTTTTTGTCCATTTCCTTACATTGTGTCAACTAGTGGTGTAATTTTTTTCTTTAAAACTACAATTTGCGTCTTCTAGACTTTTTAGATTCAAACACGTGTTCAGACCGTCACATTTTTTTTTCTTTTATCTCCGTTTCCACCCCGTCTAAAAAGATAGTTCGTTTAGTCTGCATGTTATAACTAGTTAGTTTCAATGGCGCTAGAAAACGCGGGCATGGGCGAGAATGTATCAGCGTATCTTACCTATATTTTTATCCCTACATGTTATTTTACCTGTTTACTTTATAAATGGAGGAATTTTAACGTTGCATCACTGTAATTTCACCACACATCTCCCCACTTAAGAACATGCACTAATGCAAGTTCCAAAACCAGTGATACACATAGATAAAATTAACTCCTCACGCCTGCCAACTACTCTAATTTTGATCACAGGGGTGCCTACTGAGGAAATCTGCACCGACATTCTGTGACCCCGGGATATATTCAATATTAAACTGATATGGTTGCAACAATAAAGACCATCTTAACAATCTTGCATTTTCATGCTTGGCCTGAGATAAGAACACGAGCGGCTGGTGATCTGTCTGACCACAAAAGTCCTACCATACAGATAGATTTGGAACTTTTTTATTGCCCAGATTAACGCTAAACATTCTTTTTCGCTTGTGGAATATCCTTGCTCCGCTTTGTTCAACTTGCGGCTTGCATAAGCGACTGGGTTCAGTTCCCCATTGGGTGAAGAGGACCTTTGCAACAGAGTAGCCCCCAGGCCTACATTGCTTGCGTCTGTTCTCACCACAAAGTCTTGAGTCAAATCAGGCAATTTGAGAATAGGCTTGCTAGTGAGTTTTTCCTTTAACTCTTGAAATGCCAATTCACATTGCGCGGACCAAACAATTTTATCTGGATTTCCCTTGCGAGTCAGATCAGTCAGAGGAGCACATATAGAGTTAAAATTGTTGATATATTTTTGGTAAAATCCACATAACGACACGAATGATCGCACGTCTTTTTTTTTTTTGCGGTCTAGGTGCTCTCTGCAGTTTTTCCAAGTTCTTGGGGTCAGGGGTCATGTTACCCTGATATACAGTATGTCCCAAGAATTCCAACTCTTTGCATCCAATAAAACATTTTGTTGGTCTAGCAGTTAAGTTCGCTTCTCTGAGCCTATCAAATAACATATTCAGAGAGTTAATGTGTTCTTCAAATGTTTCTGTGGCGATGAGAATATCATCCATGAAATTTGTGATACATGGATTATTCAAGGGATCCAACAATTTGCGCATCATCCTAGAAAATACACTCGGAGCATTTTTCAATCCGAATGGTAGCATGTTGAATTCATAATGTCCTTCCGAGGTGCTAAAAGCTAAATAAGGTCTAACTTCAGGCTTCACTGGAATCTGGTAATAGCCTTTGCTAAGATCCACCTTTGAAAAGTATTTTGCCTTATTCAATCTGGCAAATAACTGTTTTGTGTCCGGTAATGGATCCACTTGACCTTCTGTGACAGCATTCAGTTTCCTGTAATCTATGCACAGTCTATGTTCCCCAGACGGTTTCCTCAACAAAACTACACTGGAGCTAAAAGAAGATTCACTGTGAGAAATAATCCCTTCCTTCAACAAATACTCTATCTCCTCTTTCAATGCCTTCTCCTTAGCCAACGGAACAGAATAGGCTCTCATACAGATTGGGTTTGAGTCTACCAGCTTCATGTCATACTGTAGCAAATTTGTATGTCCTGGTTTATCTGTTAATACATCCGTATGTTCCTCCAGAACCTGTTGAACTCTCTCCCTCTGATTTTTAGTCAGGTGCTTACTGACTTTTACCTGTGCAGCTGTCTCACAGGGGTGTAATGGGTATTCATGTGAGGTGAGTGGTTCCTTTTTCATTTCAGTTGCGATAGCCAAGGTCAGTAAGGGGGTGCCTTTCTGGATTGGTCTGTCCAGATACTTCTTTAAAAGGTTCACATGATATATTTTCTCCTTCCCCTTTTTGTCAATTTTATAGTTTGTTCTAGACACCTATTGCCAGACCAGAAACTCTGAAACCAAAATTTGTGCCATGTGTCAACACTCTGCCTACTGCACCATTTTTACACACAACAAAGCAAAGCAAAATTTACAAAGATCGGGTCAGATCTCTCTGACCAACTCAGCACATCTCACCCAGGTGGTATCAATTAGCACCAGTTTCCCATGACTGCATTGCATCCGAAATATGTTCATTAGTCTCCTATTCCATCCAATAAGGTGGGTGCTATGTTCCCACTGATCTCAAATATAGATCTGTCTTCTATAGTCTTGGATATGTTTTCCTATATTATTTGTTTGCTTCTAGGCCCTGGACTGTCGCTGGGGACCTAGAATAAGCACTCACTTGTCGTAATCATTTTTCATGATATGGCAGTATTAATCACTCAAAATATTAAATATTAAATAAAAGGGTTAATGAATTTTTCTCCTTACCACAATTCAAAATTGAAAACACAGTTACGTTGTACTAGCAAAACTCAGCTGAGCTGCTGGCTAGATTATGGCGTCCCACTGATAATATATAATATCTCCTGGAAATCACTCTTCTAGCATTAACGAACTGTGCCTCTGGACAGTCTTCTATAAAAAAAAAATGGCAATTGCTTCTAGAGTTTTTTTTCTACAATATGAAATCTTCTGTCCAATCAGCGGACTTCCCCACTACTATTCAAATATTTAAACTACAAAGTCAAATTTAGGTCCAGTTTCTGTCTAGTGTGTAATATTTGTATGTCGGTCTGTCCGTCCCAACTTGGCTTTTCCCAAAATTACACTTGTTTCTAGACGAAACTTACAAAAAACTACACAAATTTTCCCCCACTTACTTATACGATTTCGAGACAAAGTTATTTTTAGCTTCTACCCTCCTATCCTGCCCCTAGTCCACCTGTAATGTTTTTCTGCATTTTTAGTCTCAAGGACGTCAAAATGTAACTTTAGTGAAAATATGCACAAAAAACTGTCTGCTAGTCTGTATTGAACAATACAGTCTTTCGTCAATATCTTCCGTGTTATCTGTCCGTCTTCGTAATTAAAAGTATATTCTTTCTCTGTTAAAGATGGGCTATCAAACTAGCTAGTTTTTATTCTCCTAAACTTATTATTAAGAAAAACCTACTTTTTTCAAGGTTAGTTTTGAAATTTGTTTTTGTACCTTCGTTCACGCGTTTGCCGCTAGATTCAAACTAAAACAACTAATTACCGTAAAACGTCCAAGATACGTCTGTTTCTAACAAGAGCTAAGGTCGTTTTTTTTGTCCATTTCCTTACATTGTGTCAACTAGTGGCGTAATTTTTTTCTTTAAAACTACAATTTGCGTCTTCTAGACTTTTTAGATTCAAACACGTGTTCAGACCGTCACATTTTTTTTTCTTTTATCTCCGTTTCCACCCCGTCTAAAAAGATAGTTCGTTTAGTCTGCATGTTATAACTAGTTAGTTTCAATGGCGCTAGAAAACGCGGGCATGGGCGAGAATGTATCAGCGTATCTTACCTATATTTTTATCCCTACATGTTATTTTACCTGTTTACTTTATAAATGGAGGAATTTTAACGATGCATCACTGTAATTTCACCACAGGGCTATTCTGTAGGACATGCCTGATGTGGCGGTTGTTCCATCTTTTTTCTTTGTCTCATCAGATACCTCCGATAACAACATGTGGTAGTGATTCCGATTAATATTTCTTTTATGTGCAGTTTCTTTTCATGAATGATATTATTCTTTTGCGTCTTACTTTTCCTATTTGCACCTTACGGAGCATGCAGCCACCAATACAGTTTGCCCTTGAGCAAACAGCCTGCGTCGATGCATTTATGTGCTGCTCTTCTATGTTACACTTTTTGCTCCCTAGGGAGCTGGTGCCTTGGCAGGGAACCTGCATCAAAGCATCCAGAAGTGGTTTCTGTAGCAATATGTTATACGTGATGCCAGCCTCCATGCACAATCACATATAAGTTGCCTCTTAACTCTTGTGACTCCGGAACACCCGTGCCAAAACAACTCTCTGAGCGTTGTTTTTAGTCTATAACGAATTAAAATTACGTGGTGGAAAATAATTGCGGCGTCAAAGAGTTAAGACATACCTGAGAGAGCAGTAAAACTATTTAGTTTTTGCCATGTCTGAAGAAGGAGAGAAGCTCGGTTACCACGACAAATATGGGAAACCAAGAGCCAGGGATCCAGACTTCCAGGATGACGCAGAGTTCGCTGGGAGGACAACAATAGACAATCTCTGAAGGACAAGAACTAGAATGGAACAAGGCTGGGAAGACAATTGCCGATAGAATAGTATGGTGCTCTCTCTGGCAAACCTCTACACCCTAGGATAGAAAAGGAACGACTAGGTAAGTAAGTAAGTCTTTTTAGAGACCCCGAAAACTACACTGGACAAGATATAATTACCTGAGTATATAAATACTTTTTATTGATACTGGTTTTCTTGAGGTCAGTATGATGGCACTTCTTCAAGCTGACACGGCAACACGACTCTGGTACTGAGGGGCCATTCTGCTTTCTAGAATATGGTGTGTCAAACCAGTCTGTGTAGTTGTCAATGCCACAACATTCAAGCTGGGGGGAAGAAATAACAGGTAGACTTAATCATCATCAGGTGCCATCTCCACAGAGAATGTTGGCTGCAATAGATCTCCATAGTTGTCTGTCTCTTGTCTTGGTGGTACACTCTGATTTGACTTTTTTCCTGTTCATCTCTTGATGTTATCTTCCCCTTTATAGTGCCGTCATCCTCTTGCACATTTGAATTCAGCTTTTCTTTCTATTATGGTCTTCAGTAAGGTGTTATGTCTTCTTATATGGCCAAAATATTTTAGCTATCTAACTTTGATCTCCTTCATTCAACATTAATAACCTACGACGTCTGGAGCTGAGCACAATCTTCCAACTAAGAATAGAACACACCAGACTCAACAAGCACTTAAACAAATTAAACCCCACACATGAGCCTAATTTCCGCAACTGTACCCATCTGTATGAGGCAGTTCAGCATGTGCTGCTCACTTGCCCAGGACTCTCCATAGAAAGACGACAGCTATTGCCGGGCTCCCCAACAAATCACAAACACTCTATACAGCACCACTCAACAGCTGCAGAACAAATTCTTTAGCTTGGCATTGATTGCTAAAGAGCGACAAGCTCAATAGCCATTGTTAATCAACAACAACAAAATCTCCATTAATTTTCTTGGCTGGTGATGGTGTTCGGCAAGAAAATCTAAGAATTTTCCTCGGCAGGTTGTGTGGAAAGGGGACAATCTGGGCATTTCTTTTTCTCTTACTCTCTAGCATTCTGCACTGTACAGAAATTACGCAGCTCTCATATATTTTAAATTTAGTGTTTGTACTCTACTGGGAGAATTTCCACATGTTGTTTAGGTTGGCGAAGGCTATTCTGGTTTTATTAATTCTGCTACTTATGTCTTTGCTTGTTGCGCCATCTGGTGTTACTATCTTCCTAAGTACGTCAATGTTTTTGTATTTTCTGGCTCTTGCTCCTTTATTTTTATGGTTGCTGGGTTTCTGACATTTATTGTCATGACTGGATTTCTGACATTTATTGTCATGACTGGGTTTCTGACATTTATTGTCATGACTGGGTTTCTGACATTTATTGTCATGACTGGGTTTCTGACATTTATTGTCATGACTGGGTTTCTGACATTTATTGTCATGACTGGGTTTCTGACTTTTATTGTTGTGTCTGGGTTTTCTGACATTTATTGTCATGACTGGGTTTTTTTTCTGACATTTATTGTCATGACTGGGTTTCTGACATTTATTGTCATGACTGGGTTTCTGACATTTATTGTCATGACTGGGTTTCTGACATTTATTGTCATGACTGGGTTTCTGACATTTATTGTCATGACTGGGTTTCTGACATTTATTGTCATGACTGGATTTCTGACATTTATTGTCATGACTGGGTTTCTGACATTTATTGTCATGACTGGGTTTCTGACATTTATTGTCATGACTGGATTTCTGACATTTATTGTCATGACTGGGTTTCTGACATTTATTGTCATGACTGGGTTTCTGACATTTATTGTCATGACTGGGTTTCTGACATTTATTGTCATGACTGGGTTTCTGACATTTATTGTCATGACTGGATTTCTGACATTTATTGTCATGACTGGATTTCTGACATTTATTGTCATGACTGGGTTTCTGACATTTATTGTCATGACTGGGTTTCTGACATTTATTGTCATGACTGGGTTTCTGACATTTATTGTCATGACTGGGTTTCTGACATTTATTGTCATGACTGGGTTTCTGACATTTATTGTCATGACTGGGTTTCTGACATTTATTGTCATGACTGGGTTCTGACATTTATTGTCATGACTGGTTTCTGACATTTATTGTCATGACTGGGTTGTCTCTGACATTTATTGTCATGACTGGGTTTCTGACATTTATTGTCATGACTGGGTTTCTGACATTTATTGTCATGACTGGGTTTTCTGACATTTTATTGTCATGACTGGGTTTTCTGACATTTATTGTCATGACTGGATTTCTGACATTTATTGTCATGACTGGATTTCTGACATTTATTGTCATGACTGGGTTTTCTGACATTTACCCTTGTCATGACTGGGTTTCTGACATTTATTGTCATGACTGGGTTTCTGACATTTATTGTCATGACTGGGTTTTCTGACATTTATTGTCATGACTGGATTTCTGACATTTATTGTCATGACTGGATTTCTGACATTATTGTCATGACTGGGTTTCTGACATTTATTGTCATGACTGGATTTCTGACATTTATTTGTCATGACTGGGTTTCTGACATTTATTTGTCATGACTGGGTTTTTCTGACATTTATTGTCATGACTGGGTTTCTGACATTTATTGTCATGACTGGTTTCTGACATTTATTGTCATGACTGGGTTTCTGACATTTTTGTCATGACTGGTTTTCTGACATTTATTGTCATGACTGGATTTCTGACATTTATTGTCATGACTGGATTTCTGACATTTATTGTCATGACTGGGTTTCTGACATTTATTTTCATGACTGGATTTCTGACATTTTATTGTCATGACTGGGTTTCTGACATTTATTGTCATGACTGGGGTTTCTGACATTTAATGTCCATGACTGGGTTTCATGACATTTATTGTCATGACTGGGTTTTCTGACATTTATTGTCATGAACTGGATTTCTGACATTTATTGTCATGACTGGGTTTCTGACATTTATTGTCATGACTGGGTTTTCTGACATTTTATTGTCATGACTGGATTTCTGATTTATTGTCATGACCTGGGTTTCTGACATTTATTGTCATGACTGGGTTTCCTGACATTATTGTCATGACTGGGTTTCCTGACATTTATTGTCATGACTGGGTTTTCTGACATTTTATTGTCATGACTGGGTTTCTGACATTTATTGTCATGACTGGGTTTCTGACATTAATTGTCATGACTGGTTTTCTGACAACTTTATTGTCATGACTGGATTTCTGACATTTATTGTCATGACTGGGTTTCTGACATTTAATTGTCATGACTGGGTTTCTGACATTTATTGTCATGACTGGGTTTCTGACATTTATTGTCATGACTGGGTTTCTGACATTTATTGTCATGACTGGGTTTCTGACATTTATTGTCATGACTGGGTTTCTGACATTTATTGTCATGACTGGGTTTGTGACATTTATTGTCATGACTGGATTTCTGACATTTATTGTCATGACTGGGTTTTTCTGACATTTATTGTCATGACTGGATTTCTGACATTTTATTGTCATGACTGGGTTTCTCTGACATTTATTGTCATGACTGGGTTTCTGACATTTATTGTCATGACTGGGTTTTTCTGACATTATTGTCATGACTGGGGTTTTTCTGACAATTTATTGTCATGACTGGGTTTCTGACATTTATTGTCATGACTGGGTTTCTGACATTTATTGTCATGACTGGGTTTCTGACATTTTATTGTCATGACTGGATTTCCGACATTTATTGTCATGACTGGGTTTCTGACATTTATTGTAATGACTGGGTTTCTGACATTTTATTGTCATGATTGGGTTTCTGTCATTTTTTGTCATGACTGGGTTTCTGACATTTTTTGTCATGACTGGGTTTCTGACATTTATTGTGATGACTGGATTTCTGACATTTATTGTCATGAACTGGGTTTTCTGACATTTATTGTCATGAACTTTGGGTTTCTGACATTTTATTGTCATGACTGGATTTCTGACATTTATTGTCATGACTGGGTTTCTGACATTATTGTCAATGACTGGATTTCTGACATTTATTGTCCATGACTGGGTTTCTGACATTTATTGTCATGACTGATTTCTGACATTTATTGTCATGACTGGGTTTCTGACATTTATTGTCATGACTGGATTTCTGAAAATTTATTGTCATGACTGGGTTTCTGACATTTATTGTCATGACTGGGTTTCTGACATTTATTGTCATGACCTGGATTTCTGACATTTATTGTCATGACTGGGTTTCTGACATTTATTGTCATGACTGGATTTCTGACATTTATTTCATGACTGGGTTTCTGACATTTATTGTCATGACTGGATTTCTGACATTTATTGTCATGACTGGGTTTCTGACATTTATTGTCATGACTGGATTTCTGACATTTATTGTTATGACTGGGTTTCTGACATTTATTGCATGACTGGGTTTCTGACCTTTATTGTCATGACTGGATTTCTGACATTTATTGTCATGACTGGAATCTTTTCTGACATTTTTGTCATGACTGGATTTCTGACATTTATTGTCATGACTGGATTTCTGACATTTATTGTCATGACTGGATTTCTGACATTTATTGTCATTGACTGGATTTCTGACATTTATTGTCATGACTGGATTTGATTTTCTGACATTTATTGTCATGACTGGGATTTTCCTGACATTTATTGTCATGACTGGGTTTCTGACATTTATTGTCATGACTGGGTTTCTGACATTTATTGTCCCATGACTGGAATTTCTGACATTTTTGTCATGACTGGGTTTTTCTGACATTTATTGTCATGACTGGGTTTTCTGACATTTATTGTCATGACTGGGTTTCTGACATTTATTGTCATGACTGGTTTCTGACATTTATTGTCATGACTGGGTTTCTGACATTTATTGTCATGACTGGGTTTTCTGACATTTATTGTCATGACTGGGTTTCTGACATTTATTGTAATGACTGGGTTTCTGACATTTATTGTCATGACTGGGTTTCTGACATTTATTGTCATGACTGGGTTTCTGACATTTATTGTCATGACTGGGTTTCTGACATTTATTGTCATGACTGGGTTTCTGACATTTATTGTCATGACTGGGTTTCTGACATTTATTGTCATGACTGGGTTTCTGACATTTATTGTCATGACTGGATTTCTGACATTTCATGACTGGGTTTCTGACATTTATTGTCATGACTGGGTTTCTGACATTTATTGTCATGACTGGGTTTCTGACATTTATTGTCATGACTGGATTTCTGACATTTATTGTCATGACTGGGTTTCTGACATTTATTGTCATGACTGGGTTTCTGACATTTATTGTCATGACTGGGTTTCTGACATTTATTGTCATGACTGGGTTTCTGACATTTATTGTCATGACTGGGTTTCTGACATTTATTGTCATGACTGGGTTTCTGACATTTATTGTCATGACTGGGTTTCTGACATTTATTGTCATGACTGGGTTTCTGACATTTATTGTCATGACTGGGTTTCTGACATTTATTGTCATGACTGGGTTTCTGACATTTATTGTCATGACTGGGTTTCTGACATTTATTGTCATGACTGGGTTTCTGACATTTATTGTCATGACTGGGTTTCTGACATTTATTGTCATGACTGGGTTTCTGACATTTATTGTCATGACTGGGTTTCTGACATTTATTGTCATGACTGGGTTTCTGACATTTATTGTCATGACTGGGTTTCTGACATTTATTGTCATGACTGGGTTGACTGGGTTTCTGACATTTATTGTCATGACTGGGTTTCTGACATTTATTGTCATGACTGGGTTTCTGACATTTATTGTCATGACTGGGTTTCTGACATTATTGTCATGACTGGGTTTCTGACATTTATTGTCATGACTGGGTTTCTGACATTTATTGTCATGACTGGGTTTCTGACATTTATTGTCATGACTGGATTTCTGACATTTATTGTCATGACTGGATTTCTGACATTTATTGTCATGACTGGATTTCTGACATTTATTGTCATGACTGGATTTCTGACATTTATTGTCATGACTGGGTTTCTGACATTTATTGTCATGACTGGATTTCTGACATTTATTGTCATGACTGGATTTCTGACATTTATTGTCATGACTGGATTTCTGACATTTATTGTCATGACTGGATTTCTGACATTTATTGTCATGACTGGATTTCTGACATTTATTGTCATGACTGGATTTCTGACATTTATTGTCATGACTGGATTTCTGACATTTATTGTCATGACTGGATTTCTGACATTTATTGTCATGACTGGATTTCTGACATTTATTGTCATGACTGGATTTCTGACATTTATTGTCATGACTGGATTTCTGACATTTATTGTCATGACATTTATTGTCATGACTGGATTTCTGACATTTATTGTCATGACTGGGTTTCTGACATTTATTGCCATGACTGGGTTTCTGACATTTATTGTCATGACTGGATTTCTGACATTTATTGTCATGACTGGATTTCTGACATTTATTGTCATGACTGGGTTTCTGACATTTATTGTCATGACTGGGTTTCTGACATTTATTGTCATGACTGGGTTTCTGACATTTATTGTCATGACTGGATTTCTGACATTTATTGTCATGACTGGATTTCTGACATTTATTGTCATGACTGGGTTTCTGACATTTATTGTCATGACTGGATTTCTGACATTTATTGTCATGACTGGATTTCTGACATTTATTGTCATGACTGGATTTCTGACATTTATTGTCATGACTGGATTTCTGACATTTATTGTCATGACTGGGTTTCTGACATTTATTGTCATGACTGGGTTTCTGACATTTATTGTCATGACTGGATTTCTGACATTTATTGTCATGACTGGATTTCTGACATTTATTGTCATGACTGGATTTCTGACATTTATTGTCATGAGTGGGTTTATATTCTTGACATTTTAATAATGTTGCTTGTACAGGATGTCCTTGACTTACGAGACTTCTGGCCACTCATACTTGCAACGGTAATCCCATTAATACTATTACGTGGTATTCTGTATGTTGTATTATGTTATGTTATAATTTGTACATTTCATTATTTCAATATAAACAAAGAGTAAGATTAGTTTTTAAATATAAGAGTAGACACATACACATTTTAACATTCAAACAGGTCAACTGTTGACCCATGTAGACACATAAACATTGTAACATTCAGACAGGTCAACTGTTGAACCGTGTAGAAACCTATACATTCAGACAGGTCAACTGTTGACCTGTGTAGAAACCTATACATTCAGACAGGTCAACTGTTGACCCATGTAGAAACCTATACATTCAGACAGGTCAACTGTTGACCCATGAAGACACCTACACATTGTAACATTCAGACAGGTCAACTGTTGATCCGTGTAGAAACCTATACATTCAGACAGGTCAACTGTTGACCCGTGTAGAAACCTATACATTCAGACAGGTCAACTGTTGACCCATGTAGAAACCTATACATTCAGACAGGTCAACTGTTGACCCATGTAGAAACCTATACATTCAGACAGGTCAACTGTTGACCCGTATAGATAGCTATACATTCAAACAGGTCAACTGTTGACCCGTATAGACACCTATATATTCAGACAGGTCAACTGGTGACCCGTGTAGACACCTACACATTTTAAAATTCAGAGAGGTCAACTGTTGACCCGTGTAGACACCTACATATTTTTAAAATTCAGAAAGGTCAACTGTTGACCCGTGTAGACACCTACATACAGGGTGTTTCAGAATTATGTATGCGCACTTTGAATACTGATAACTCAATTATCACTTGAGATGGAATAATGGAATTTCCAAATTTAAAGTCACAAATGTTCAAAGTGTCGAAGACCTGAAACAATGCAATGTTCACTGTCATAAACAACTGACTGCCATTCTGTATTGTTATTGAATGAATACTGGAACATGCAGTTTTAATTTGATGTCTCAGACAGGTCAACTATTGACCCGTAGACTTCTACACATTTTAACATTCAGACAGGTCAACTGGTGACCCATGTAGACACCTACACATTCAGACAGGTCAACTGTTGACCCCATGTAGACACCTACACATTTAGACAGTGTTAAAGTATGCGACATTACTTCACTGTGCATAGTATACTGTTAAAGTGCAAACTTTCTTAGGTACGCCACACAGGCTATTATAAATATGTGCGCTGCTGTACTGTCACTGGATGTAGAATGTTGGTGGGTGTGTAGATTCATTGACCAGGACAAGTCAGTATGGTCGGGCTTACGTATGGCCGACACGTGTGTACTGTGTTTACATCAAGGTATGCAAATGCGTAAAGTAAGTTCGTATGTTGAACATTCATGGCACACACACCCTCATAGCAACATTGGGTTAGGAAACAGTGGAACTCATTCTGACTCATATATATAGTTTATTTACGCCACGACACAATCACGTTGACATAGTAGAAATACAGTTTACAGCAAAAGCACGAAGTATCGGATAAATAAATCTGTAAAGCTCAAACACTCCATAGAGCTCAATTACAGCGCATAAAGGCGCACTTCTCATAGAAGATGTATAGTAACAAAATCCCTCAAAGGACTGCATACACAGCAGTTTATAATAATATGGCCTGTACAACTCCTGGCCTCATAATGTCTTCACAAAATATCCACACTGCAGTTTACAAAATATGGCCTATACAAATCATGGCCTCATAATGTCTTCACAAAATATCCACACTGCAGTTTACAAAATATGGCCTATACAAATCATGGCCTCATAATGTCTTCACAAAATATCCACACTGCAGTTTACAAAATATGGCCTGCACAACTCATGGCCTCATAATGTCTTCACAAAATATCCACACTGCAGTTTACAAAATATGGCCTGCACAACTCATGGCCTCATAATGTTTTCACAAAATATCCACTTGTACACACAGCGAAAACATCGCTACATCTTCACAGAACACTGCCCAGGAACACACTGTCACGAAATTATTCTTCCTCAGCCAATTAACACATGCGCGGGGCTAACCGCGAGAGACTATCGCTCACCGCTCATAACAGCTCAAAAATAGCTCAGTCAAATTCATCTCACACGGGAACTTGCCGCTGTGAGTAGCGTTCTGAAACTCGAACATTCGAGTATAATTCGATCATATATTTTTAAATAAACAGCTAGACACAAAAGCTGTTCAGGCGAGATAACAACAATCTGGCCTGCGCGTACAAGTATTTTAATGTTTAACTCCCCTTTCTAAAACACGACTTTAACAGACAGGTCAACTCTTGACCTATGAAGACACCTACTGTCAAAGTATAATAATAGGGGTACTGAATAACAGCACCACTACCATACCCTACCACTGTTCCTGCTGGATTTGACTCAAGATAGACAATGGCTCGCTCACACTAAGGGACCATACGAACAATGGCTGACACAAGAAAATAAGGCTTCCAACAGCTAATATCCCTTTATTAAGGACATAACAGCTTGGCCACAAATTGCCATAATGAAATACATAAATACAAGCGCTATGAAAATAAAACATTGGGACTAATAATTGACCGACACTTAAGTTGGAATTTGCATGTACAAGCACTGACCAAACAAACGGCACAAAATGTTTACCAGTTAGCTAAAATCAAACATTTCCTAGATGAGGAGACATAAAAAATGTTCTATACATCCCAAATACAAACACATCTAGACTATTGTTCCACAATTTGGGATGGCTGCTCCATGTCGAACACTAAAACATTACAAAAACGTGCAGTGCGCGTAGTTTCAGACAAAAACCTCAGTGTGTAGACCCATATACATATCTTAACATATTACCACTTAGAAAGCGCTTTCTCTTCAACAAAGCCAAATTTATTCACAAAATCCTATCACAGAATGCTCCAACGTATCTGTGGCCTATTTTCAAATACAATGGAAGACACAGCCAATGCACATGCCTAAGTCTAGGCTCGACTTATTCAAGAAAAGTTTAGCTTTTTCTGCTGCTCATCTGTGGAATAATCTTCCACACGATCTAAACACGCTTAGTCCATATTCATTCAATCACAGACTTTTCAAATACATAATGAGTGCAAATTATATGCCATCCTAATTTAGTTATGTTCTTAAATAATTATATAACATCATATGTAGGTTTGAAAGATAAATTTGCCCTGTTTAGTATTAATTACGATAAGGTGCTGTAAATGTAACTATTATTGTACTGTTACAATGTTGGGATTTTATTTTATTGTTGACAATTCTTTGGCAGAGCCCAGTATTTTAGCTCTGCATATTTGGAGAGCCCCATTGGATGGCAAGGAATGCACAGTATGCCAAGCGCTTCTTTTCCCCTGGTTTGGGACTAGATGTGATGATCCTTTAAATGCAAGCCAAGCTGGAGCTCATGACTTCAACACAACATGTTTCGGAATGGCAGAAAAGTCCCACAAAAAGCCTAGATCTACAGTGTAGATAATACCAAGCAGTCTTCAACGTGGTACTGTCTGCAAAAGAGTGAGAATCTCAGCAGCTCTAGTTAAACATCAAGACCTAACACCCATTTCCAGTTTGAAAAAAAAAACATAAATAAAATAAAGAGGTGTCACATTTACACTTACCGTCCTCTGAAGTTTATCAAATGCATCATTGATCTCCTTGCCACTTTTCTCATCATATTTCTTTAGAGCATTTGCCAGCCCATTTTCAAAACCTTCCTCAATCTAAACAGAAGACAAACAAACAGACTTGCTGCAGTAAAAACCATCAAGACAGGCACATTAAAGCATTTTCACCAATTAACAATATACCTAGGTAGCAATATCAACATGGTTGGAGTGACAGACAATAATATCAAAATAAGAACACAAAAGGCTAGAGAAGCTTTTAATGCATTGGGAAATATTATATGGTGATCAAAAGAAGTCAAGCCCAAACAAAAATCAGAATCTTCAACTCAAATGTCAAGTCAGTCCTATTGTATGGCTCTGAAACATGGAGATCAACAAAAACAACACCCAAAAAAAAAAAGTTAGACTTTCATAAATGGGTGCTTGCGTAGAACAGAAGGATTGAAGTGAGATGACAAGATCATTGATGTGGAACTGATGACAAGATCACTGATGTGAAACTGATGGTAATTCATTGATGTGGAACTGATGACAAGATCACTGATGTGGAACTGATGGTAATTCATTGATGTGGAACTGATGACAAGATCATTGATGTGGAACTGATGGTAATTCATTGATGTGGAACTGATGACAAGATCATTGATGTGGAACTGATGGTAATTCATTGATGTGGAACTGATGACAAGATCATTGATGTGGAACTGATAATTCATTGATGTGGAACTGATGGCAAGATCACTGATGTGGAACTGATGACAAGATCACTGATGTGGAACTGATGACAAGATCACTGATGTGGAACTGATGGCAAGATCACTGATGTGGAACTGATGGCAAGATCATTGATGTGGAACTGATGGCAAGATCACTGATGTGGAACCGATGGCAAGATCACTGATGTGGAACTGATGGCAAGATCACTGATGTGGAACTGATGACAAGATCACTGATGTGGAACTGATGACAAGATCACTGATGTGGAACTGATGGCAAGATCACTGATGTGGAACTGATGGCAAGAAGCAGACAAGTACCACTGAGACAAGAGATGAGAAGAAGACACTGAAGATGGATAGGACACACGCTGAGAAAACCTGTAGACAGCATTACAAGGCAGTCCTTGCTCTGGAGTGCCCATGGTAAGACAGATAGAGGGAGACACAAGGAGAAGAGAACTGGAGACAAGACAAGAAGACGACATGGACAGACCTTGACCTGATGGCACGGGACAGGAAGGACTTGGCTTAAGTTTGTTAAACACCTGTGCTTCCTGGTGACAGAGGATGATCAATTAACAATACCAAAGGCAAGAGGATCTTTTATTCATTGGGAAATATTAAAGAAATCAACAAGTTACGAATCTTTAACTCAATTGTCATTGGGGATCTTTAACTCTTTGACTCCAGACCAACGCTCTGAGCGTTGCAAAATTCAACACGCCGTGCCAGAGCAACGCTCAGAGCGTGGTTTTTAGTTTATCACGAATAAACCCTAAAAATCGTCCGCTTAATGCAGTTCATATATTAAAACTCATAGAATGACTTCCGCTACTATTTAAACAACTAATTTGACTTTAGTTAATCAGCACATGTGCGTGTTTTGATGTTATTATCACAATTTTTGTGAAGATTCGCGTGTTTACGTTTTTCGTTGTTTTTGCTAGAGAAATATGTCACGCTTTATATTTACATTTTCTAAGTCTCCTTTGCCCAATGGGCTGATCACCCGTTGGCTTGTCACACCGATTACGGAAACAACGGCAGATGGATCTATTTGTTGTTGCCCTAAAGACGCCGCTAGGCGTGATGGGAAACTACAACAGAGAAAATCAGTCTGCTGTTGCCCTTAAGACGCCACAAGGCGTGATGGCCTCTGACTGCTTGGTCGGTCTTTGGCTAAGGACGGAAGAAGAAGAAGAAGTCTCCTAAGCAAATAATTGTGTCAAACTACTTTGAAACATTGCTGACATTGATGATGATTGTTTGGTAGTCACAGTTTGTTGTCAAAATACGGAATATATGCAGAAAAGCTAGACACACTAGATTTAGTTGATGAGTGGGCGTAGTCATATTCTGGCCGATCAAAAAGCAACAAAACTAGACCTACCGTAACATCTAATCACTAGTTCTTGGTAGAAGATGAAGCTAGGGATACTATTAAAACATTAAACAATAGTAAAAAAGTATTTATATGACGTTATTCTTATTTATTTGTTTGAAAATTACGTAATGCACGATTGCATAATTTATTTTTTTCTTACAAAGAACCACGGAAAAACTGGTGCGAATAACACTAAATGTACTAATTTTGGCCATAAGCATGTTTTTTTTTACTTTGTATATGGATTAACTTGACGTTTGAAGACTAAAAAGAAAGTTTTATTGTCTACGACAGTAATTTGTCTTTGGTAAGATCGTATTCTACAGTCAACTTTTTAGCGTTTTTCAATTTTACATGCAAAATGATTAAATTATACCGAACATACTTGTGTTAATACTACCAAAGACATTATATATTTGAATTCTCTATCCATTTCCCTACAGTTTGGTATATAATAAGTACATGTTCAAAGGAAAATTTACAAACAAATTTAGACTGAAAGATGAACACTTCACTCTATAAAATTCTGCCCACAAAAAAAGTCTGGCACAGCGTGCAAAATAACTCTGGAATGAATGAGTTAACTCAAATGTCATTAAGAATCTTTAACTCAATTGTCACTAAGAATCTTTAACTCAAATGTCATTTATAATTGTTAATTCAAATGTCATTTAGAATTATTAACTCAAATGTCATTTAGAATTGTTAACTCAAATGTCATTTAGAATTGTTAACTCAAATGTCATTAAGAATTGTTAACTCAAATGTCATTAAGAATCTTAACTCAATTGTCATTAAGAATCTTTAACTCAAGTGTCATTTAGAATTGTTAACTCAAATGTCATTAAGAATCTTTAACTCAATTGTCATTAAGAATCTTTAACTCAAATGTCATTTAGAATTGTTAACTCAAATGTCATTTAGAATTGTTAACTCAAATGTCATTTAGAATTGTTAACTCAAATGTCATTAAGAATCTTTAACTCAATTGTCATTAAGATTCTTTAACTCGAATGTCATTTAGAATTGTTAACTCAAATGTCATTAAGAATCTTTAACTCAATTGTCATTAAGAATCTTTAACTCAAATGTCATTTAGAATTGTTAACTCAAATGTCATTTAGAATTGTTAACTCAAATGTCATTTAGAATTGTTAACTCAAATGTCATTAAGAATCTTTAACTCAATTGTCATTAAGAATCTTTAACGCAAATGTCATTTAGAATTGTTAACTCAAATGTCATTAAGAATCTTTAACTCAAATGTCAAGGTAGTCCTTGTTCTGGAATAACCTGTGTAAGAAAGGTAGAGAGAGATGGGACAGGGAACTGTGGACAAAAATGTCAGGGATACAGAGGATAAGGAAGCACCTTGAGCGGACGGCATGGGACAGGAAGTTTGTTGAAGGCCTATGCTCCTGGGGAAGCTAAAGGGTGATGATGATAATAATGATTGTCATCAATTAGCGAAACATCATACAAGACAAAAACAGTAGCCTATAAATGACTTTAACAAAGGGTCGTCCCAGACCAGGCACTGACATAGAGGAGTGAAGTGTTATAGACTTCACACTATACTAGATCCAATATTAAGAGGTGGTTTGACCAGTTCCCTTCTTTGCAGCCTTTTCCTTCCCTAACTCAAGAGCACAGTCCAGTACAAATTTAGCTGGGTAGACTGGACCATGACACCACCATGTTTGAACCCAGCACCTTTTGCCGCGAGAGGTCATCACTCTAACCACTCTGCCAAACAAATGCTCTCCAACGGATTAGTATTGTTAAATTATTTTATAACACAGCACCCCCACCCCGCCCCCTACTGAATATTATATGTCCTATATTTTAACAGTTGCAGGAAGCTCAGTAACTGTGAGGATCTACTTCAGAAACACTGAGCTATGTAAATATCTAAGCTGATCAATTCCATGTTATTTTCTGGTTTCAGAGTATTTGGTTTAGTTTGGAGGACTATCTTCATTGCACATGGACAACTCCATCAATGATCCTATCTCCTCCCTTAGATCACACAAGGAGGATCTTAGCACAGTGCATGAACTCTGTATCACCGGCAAGAATCCCATTGTGTGTATATAGGTATCACACATTCTATAAATATTTTTGCGGTGGGTAGGTTTCTAATTTTTAAATTTTGCCAGGGTAGCGACCTTATGGCCTACTCTTTACGATTTCCAACTACCGTGGGGTTTTTATCGTGCGCAACTTGCACACGGGACCTCCTATTTTTCCGCCCTCATCCGAGAAGGCTAAGCATCCGATCTCACTACCCAGGAGACCCTGGTGGAGTATGACATTATTAGGACCACTGGTTCTGAAAAAAATGTCCATAAATTATATTCTTTCTACTTGGAATTGAACCCGGTACCTCTAGAATTCGAGGCAGACGTCATACCTCTTAGCCACTCCGACCCTCAAAGTATCTGTAATAAGTGCATCCTATAAATATGATGCTTCCTGTATTTCCATCAACAATCATTACCACCTTTTAGCTCCCTATGGAGCATAGGCCTTCAACATGTACATGCCAAGTCCTCTGTCATGGCATGGAGCATAGGCCTTCAACACATACATGCCAAGTCCTCTGTCATGTACCATAGGCCTTCAACATGTACATGCCAAGTCCTCTGTCATGTACCATCAGCTCAAGATCTCTCCACGCCTCCCTTATGTCTTTCATTTATGTCTCCAGTTCTCTTCTCCACGTGTTTGTTCACCTCCCTCTATCTATCTCACCCCCAGGGATTCCAGACAAAGAACTGCCTTGAAATGCTATCAACATGTTTCATCAGGATGTTTCATCAGGATGTCTCATCAGGATGTCTCATCAGGATGTTTCATCAGGATGTTTCATCAACATGTTTCATAAACATGTTTCATCAACATGTTTCATCAACATGTTTCATCAGGATGTTTCATCAACATGTTTCATCAACATGTTTCATCAACATGTTTCATCAACATGTTTCATCAGGATGTTTCATCAACATGTTTCATCAGGATGTTTCATCAGGATGTTTCATCAACATGTTTCATCAGAATGTTTCATCAGGATCTTTCATCAGGATCTTTCATCAGGATGTTTCATCAGGATGCATCTTTTTCTCATCTCTCCAACCACTGGCAACTGTCTGGTTCTTATCATCAGTTTTACATTGGTAATCTTGTTGCACTATTTCAAGTATTATGAAAGTTTTTACATTCTTGGTTCTTTTTGCTGTTCTTCAAAAATGTCTGTAACTTCTTGGTTCTGGTTCTTTTTGTTGTTGTTCTTCAAAAGTCTGTAACATCTTGGTTCTTTTTTGTTGTTCTTCACAAATCTGTAATTTGTTGGTTCTTTTTGTTCTTCAAAACGGTGTCAGGGTCTCTTCTGAGGATGTGGCCAACCCAATTCTAGCGTCTAACCGCTATGATGGTGTGCAGGTCTTCTTGGTGGCGCTGAGTTAACAGTGTTTGGTTGGTGATGGTTTTCAGCCAGAAAATTCGAAGAACTTTTCTTAGACAGGTTGCACGGAAAGAGGACAGGTTGTCATAGTATGGCAGCGTGAGTACCCTGACAACCTCAAGAGCTATGCCAGTGGGAGTTTAACTCCTGGCAGGTTCTACCAATCTGGACAGGTCTGCTAGGATAGGTGTCAGACTAATGCTGGCACTCTGGTCCTCAAAGTTGGGGGGTTTTAGCACAGGGCTGACACCTCTATGTAAAAAAACACACGTTTCGGAATCAGCAACACATGAAGAAGCTTTGTTGTGGGACACACATCCAGGGTCTGAGGCTCTTATGACTGCCAGTGGTTGAAGCCACTGACATCAAAACAGACATCCTGACTACTAAACAAATAGAGGGGTGCTTATATAAAAAGCTGTGCTTACGCTCTTTGGTTTTGGTAATTCAGCTAATTGGCAATTAAGACAATCACAGAATTAGACATTTGGATAAGTAGAGTTCTACTGTACCTGTGTTGCTATGACCTAGCAAATAGCATACCTTATCCCTATAAGCAAGCAGAGCAATGCCAACGCTAAGCTCCGTAACGAAGATAAGGAACAAGAAACCAGCAAACTGTGAAACAAAGTCAAATTACAAACACTACTAGAATCAGCAAAGACAAGCAGAGCAAAATTTTTAAACATTGTAATAATGAAGACCGCCGACAGTACAGTATGGCATTCTTTCTGGCAAACCTCTACACCCTCAGGGTAGAAGAGGAACGACTAAGTAAGTAAATAATAATGAAGTGTTGTTTAAATGCAAATTTTATAATGCCTCTACACCAGGGGTCGGCATCCCAGGAGCTTTTGGACCAACATTAGTAATGCTGAGCCCTCTAGATGTACCATATACAAGTATATATACACACACACACACATGGACAACCTATGCTAAGCAAGAAAGAAGGCTCAATACCTTCCATCTACGGTGTCTACATCACATCCTCTGTATTTTGTGGAAGGACAAAGTGACAAATGTCGAGGTGTTGTCACGTGCTGGCCTTCAAAGCATGCATACACTGCTTAGACAGCACAGACTATGCTGGCTTGGCCATATCCACAGCATGGAAGGTGGTTGCATCCCGAACAATATCGTCTGCGGACAAATGGCAAATTGCAAAAGAACAGTTGGCGAACTGCAGCTGAGGTTCAAAGATGTCTGCCAGAGACATGAGAGTACTCGATATAAATCCAGCAACCTGGGAGGATGAAGCTACCAATCACACCAAGTGGCGATGCTCTCTGCTGCACCACCTCAAACTGGGCAAAAAGAAGCTCTCACGGCAAACAGAAGAGAGGAGAAAACATTGAATGGAGCACCAGGAAAATAAGCAGCCGAGGGCTGTCACCTCAGGGGTGCATTCCCAGTCAGTTATGACTGAAGGGGCTATTATATATATATGTGTGTGTATATGATTTTAAGTGGGGGGGGAGATTGGGGATGAAGAACCTTACAAAGAAAATATTGTGTTCCTACTTCATGCAGTTCACGCATATATTTTAGTGGGCAGTTCAATAGTTGTCATTGGGAATGCGGAAAAGTACCTTTGATCCCGGGGACATTGAGATATAAATGCCAGTGGGATAGATCTAGTCAGAAATTTTCCTAGTTCAAAAGTCTTCTGACCCCTGCTCTACACTGAAACAAAAACAGTGAATGAATTAATATAGAAAAATTTTCAATATCACCTCATATAGTTTCTGCTGATCTCCGAAAAAGCATTGAAAAAAAAAAGAAGGACGTTTACTCTCCACATTTCAAATAATGATTTTATCAAATTGTCTTTATTTTGTGTCTATTGATGTATTACGATGATAAAAATCTGTAACGAACCTGGATTACTTTCTAAGTACACACAGAAAATACACTGTTACCCTCTGCATTATGTCCATTTCCACATAACATTTTGTTAAAATTATTCCATGTAAATGCAACATTTCTCTGAGGAAGTCATATTTTACAAGTGTTAAAGTTACATATTTTAAAATTGTATCTGGTGCCTTATTTAGTGTATTCTGCACGGTAATTAATTTGAATGGTGAACCACCAAGTTTCCAGTTACAATACTGAATGATTATTTCAAACATTTAGCCCGAGCCATATTTGTTCACATCAGTGGGAACTCCATAATAAATAATGCTGTTTTCTTCCAGAGAGTGTATCAATAAAGTGCTTTGCAGTCACAGAATGACAAAGCAGTTGTCTAGCTTCTGGTGCAAGAAAATTTGATGGCAATTTCTGAGTCACAGAAAGCGTCTGCTTCTTGTAATCAGTTCCACACCGGTGATCTTGTCGTATAATTTAAATCTTTCTTGTCTGAGCAAGCACTAATTTTTTAAAGTCTGTAGCTATCTGGTTGTAATTTTTTTTTTAACTTCATGTAGTGCAGAAAAGAACAATTTAATTCTCAAATAGTTTATACCGAACACCATACTTCTTCGTACACTCTCAGACGTCTACTTGAATGTTTTCAAAGAAAGCAGAAGTCAGCTAGTGGCTATCTGAATCTCAAATGGTACTGGTGTCGGCCATATGCACCTTTCTCTGTTCCACATACGAGTATGTTAGTCAACTTTGAAGCAGATGTTTAGCAGTCATTTTATACGTGCCACAGTTATACTCATAGGTAGTTCCTATCTTTAGCTTGTTGAATAGATGGTATCTCAATCTGTTGTGGCCAGTGCGGAGTCTGAAGACCACTTATTCTCTACTGTTGAACTGGTAGTATGAATCATTTTGTGTGTGACCTAGATGCTCTGCATCCCATTTGTTTCTGTATCTCGCTTTGATTAAACTCGTTGCCTCTTAAGAGTTTAACATCATACAAACTGACACACACCACATATAACTTCACATATATCTTCTACTCAAAACACCATTTTTCAGAGTACACAAAAAACACCATACAAACTGACACACACCATATATAACATCACATATATCTTCTACTCAAAACACCACTTCTCACAGAGTATACAGAAAACACTACACTTAACATAGAGTAGACAGAAAAGAACAATTTAATTCTCAAATAATTTATACCAAAAACACCCCATATATAACATCTTCTACTCAAAACACCATTTCTCAGAGAGTACACAGAAAACACCATTTCTCAGAGAGTACCCAGAAAACACCATTTCTCACAGTACACAGAAAACACCATTTCTCAGAGAGTACACAGAAAACACCACACTTAACATAGTCTATACAGAAAAGAACAATTTAATTCTCAGATAGTTCATACCAAAAACATCATACACACTGACACACATACCATATATAACATTTACTCACAACACCATTTCTCACAGAGTACGCAGAAAACACCACACTTCACATCATCATTATCAATACTTTACTTTTCACTTCCTATGGAGCAGAGAGCCATAACAGATGAGTCCTTTACAGGAAGCCTGTACCAAACATTGGGAGCCACGGTAGCACAGAGGTTAGTGCACTGGCTTCCTAGCTCGGTAGTCCATGGTTCAATCCCCGGTTGAGGTGGGATTTTTTAGAGCGCAAACGGCTCTGGGGTCGACCCAGCCTCATGAATTGGGTACCAGAGCAACTCTGGGAAGGTTAAGGTGGCCGGCATGATGCTGACCACATCACACTGCCGATGGTCAAGAAAATATGGACCTAACACCATATTCCCAATATGCCTCAATGGGCGTGTAACTGGATCCTTTACCTTTTTGTACCAAACATTCACATGCTCCTGCAACAAGGTTTCTGTAGCTATTTATTTACGTGACGAGGTTGCCAGCCTCATACACAATCTCATATTAGTCGCCCTGTACGACATGCCAGAAGGAACAGTAACCTATTCTTTCCAGAAACTACAAAAAGGCTACACTTCAGATGTATTTAAAATAAAAACACTACACAACTTTACGTGGCATACACACATAAAACACCATACAAATTCACATACAGAGAACATCACTGACTTCACACCGTGTACAACAGGAGTGAATTTCCCTTGATGGTACAGCAACAACCAAGGCAGCCAATCAGAATAATGAATGCTCCGACACCAATCAGAACATACGGTACTTCAGGCTGGTAACTGGAGGAGAGCGTCAGGTACTTGTACAAATCAACCGTTGTCCATACACCAATAGCAAGAATCACGATTCCTGTCACCTGAGACATAGAAAGAATTAAACTTCATAAAGATAGCTGCTATCCCTATACAGCACATCATCGGCTTATGATCATAAGTCAGTATGGTTATAATTGGGCAATCAACAGGGTGATGGAAAGGCATTTCCTGTTTAACTTTTACATTGTCTGTTGTATCTATTGGATACGTCATCATCAAATGACGTACATTGCACTGATTTGTTAGGCCTGTGCATCCAATTTCAACATGCATTTATGTCAGGTTGCGTTCTTTATCCTTTGACTGTCCCCAGCCTACCATCTCACTGTGGCATCCCCGGCAATGAACAGGCTGACAGACTGACAAAGGAAGGCTACCTTAACTTGATCACTGATAAAATGACTGTTGAACATCTGCTTCAAAGATGCCCAACATACGAGGAACATAGAAAGAACATATGGTAATCACCAGTACCATTTTCACAAAAACTTTATGGAGATGCAAACAGTCTGAACTGACTACTGCTTTCTTTGAAAATTTTCAAGCAGACGTCTGAGAGTGTACGAAGAAGTATCTATTGGATATATCTGAAACACATGCCAAAACAAGGTGCAATAACTGCCATCTGACAAATAAGTTTTATATTTTTTTTACAAGACACAAAATAAAATAAAATCTAAAATAATAATTAAAAAACTGACATCACAAGAGACAACAAAAATGGTGGCCCTCTATGACATCATGTGTTGAACAAACCGGATCTCAAACTGAGTTGTGATGTTAATGTGACACAGCATTTTTATGTAATAAAATGATAGTTGTCTTTACTTAATTGTATCTTCAGGAGATGCAGAAATGCCTCCCTTATCTTCCCTAATGCTAGAACAGTTCATGTTTGGCCTCTAGCAGGGAGGGGATTGGGGGGGGGGGGGGGGGCTATGAAATCTACTGCTACCCCAGCATTATAGTATCATGCAGATACCCCTATAAGGTAATCGGATAAACACACATAACGCATGTGGATACACACATATTCAAGTCCAACACGAAAATAACAATCTTTAACTCAAATGTCAAGTCAGTCCTATTGTATGGCGCTGAGACATGGAGAACAAAAACAACAACCAAAAGGCTACAGACTTTTATAAATGGGTGCTTGTATAGAATAGAAAGATTGAAATGGTATGACAAGATTACTAGTGTGAGGAGCTGCACTGGTGTAATGGTTACCACAATGAGCTGGTGATCAGGTGATCCAGGTTTAAGCCTGGGCGGGACCATTTGAAGGAGTTTCGTCAACCGGGATTTGGACTGGATTAATTCGAGCACTGGCGAAGACATTTGAAGAAGTGTCGTCAACCAGGAACTGGAATAACCTGAACGGCTCCTGAGCCGACACAGTTCAAATGGTTACCCTCCGAAGACGGTGAGTAGTCAACCACTTTAAATATCTTGGAGCTATTATAGACCGAAAGGGAGGCATCAAAGAAGAGTTGGCCACTCGAAAAGCAGCGGCTGGGAGACTTTTTCAGGCCATAAATCGGGGATTCCTCAGCAAGAAAGAGGTTGGTAAGAAAACAAAGATGGCTGTATACCGCTCCACCTATGTCCCAGTCTTGACATATGGATGCGAGTCGTGGGCAATGACTACAACCCACAAAAGCCAGATCCAAACCTCAGAAATGAGGTATCTGAGGAAAGTGGTTGAAGTAACAAGAAGAAACATGGTCCGCAACCAGACGATCCGTCAAGGCCTAAAATCCCATCCGCTGCAGACCCAAATAGAACAGTCCCAACTAAGATGGTTTGGCCATGTCTGCAGAATGGGAGAAGATCAGCTACCACGACAAGCATGGGAAACAAAGAGCCAGGGATCCAGACCTCCAGGACGACCCAGAGTCCGCTGGGAGGACAACATTAGACAATCTTTGAAGGACCGAGGACTAGAATGGAACCAGGCCAGGAAGAAGACAGCTGATAGAATGGTCTGGCGCTCTCTCTTCCAAACCTCTACACCTCACGGTAGAAGGGGAACGACTAAGTAAGTAAGTAAGACGGTGAGTATCTGCCTGAATGGCGAGGGGACACCTGTCAGCGTACAGGGAAAATAGGATACTCACGTAAAATCAGTCTCAGGTTTAGACATAATAACCTGAGATTTTGCCTCGAGTAATAGCGGGCGTACGTAAACAAAAAAGAAATACGCGTGGAGCTGATGATAAAAACCAGAGGAACAAGAAATTAGAAGACAACACTGGCGATGAATAGGACACACATTGAGGAAACCTGTTGATAGCTTTACAAGGCAGTCCTTGATCTTGAATCCACAGGGAAAGAGAGGTAGAAACGTGGAGAAAAGAACTGTAGACAGAAGTGAAAATGATGATAAAGACATGGAAAGAACTTGAGCTGACGGCACGTGACAGGAGAACTTGGCATGTGTTTGTTGAAGGCCTATGCTCCTTGGGGAGCTAAAGGATATTTGCTGAATGACACACACATATACTTGCTCTGTCCCACTCATACATTCAAGTGTTCATCATATTGCAGCCATGGTTGTGCCTTTCCAATGATCCTGGTGTCTTTTCATTAACTTGAAAGCTGATTTCACCCAAAAACCTGTTGATAGCATTACAAGGCAGTCCTTGTTCCAGAATCCCCTGGGTAAAAGAAAGAGAGGGAGACCAAAAAATGCAAGGGGAAGGAAATCTGACACATATATTCAGAGGATAGAGAAAACATGGAAAGACCTTGAATAGATGGCACAAAACAGGAAGGCTTGGCATGTATTTGTTGAGGACCTCTTCACCATTTGCCTTGTGTACTCCAGACAAAAACTTGACTGGCAACGTTAGGTTTATGTCATGCAGACTATATCCTATTCATGTCAGTTTGTGTTTCTTGTCAATACTGTTCATATGTGCTCAGTCTGTTGCTATATTCTTCATCAATCAATCAATACCCTTTAGCTCCCCGAGGAGTATAGGCCTTCAACAAACACATGCCAAGTCTTCCTGTCCTGTGCCATCCGCTCAAGTTCTTTCCATGTTTTCCTCATCATTTTCACCTCTGTATCCAGTTCTCTTCTCCATGTGTTTTTTGGTCTACCTCTCTTTCCCTGTGGATTCCAGAACAAGGACTGCCTTGTAATGTGTCAACAGGTTTCCTCAATGTGTGTCGTATCCATCGCCAGCGTCTTCTCAACTCTTGTTCCACTGGCACTTGTCTGGTTCTTGTCATCAATTCCACATTTGTGACTTTGTCATACCATTTCAGTCCTTCTATTCTACGCAAGCACCCATTTATAAAAGTCTGTAGCTTTTTGGTTGTTGTTTTTGTTGTTCTCCATGTCTCAGAGCCATACAATAGGACTGACTTGACATTTGAGCATATTCTTCATTTCAAGTTTTATTCTTAGTTTCATTAAGATTTGATTGAAAACTGGATTAGTAGACACATACCACCATGTTGCTATCAATACAGCCTCAATATCTGTCGGATATTATATTTGAAACAGCTTGAAACTTGGTTTGGGTTAGTGTTTGAGGGTATTTTTAATTTGAAAAAACCTGAAATAGGGGTTCGATTAAGTTAGCTTTATAGACTATTTTTAATTAGTCAAAGCAACACTACGGGCGAATAGGTAGCCATTTGACCAACATGACAGCCTGTGTCTACTCTTCTGAAATTCAACAAGATTTTGGTGCATGTAGCAACCTGAGAGGCAAAAGGGTCATTGGGACATGCAACCTTATCATATAAAACTTACTGTTACAGAAACCTTCATGCTAGAGTAAAGAAAATGTTTTGGTGCAGGCAACCTGCAAAAGGGTCAACTGGTGCAGGTTTGGCGTTTTATATACCTCCATGTTTCACCTCCATACAAAAACCACAACCAAGAAGATACAGACTTTCATAAATGGATACTTGCATAGAATAGAAGGATTGAAATGGTGTGACAAGATGACAGACGTGGAACTGATGACAAGAACCAGTGGAACAAGAGATGAGAAAAATACTGCTGGCGATGGATAGGACACACACTGTGGAAAGTTGTTGATAGCATCAACTGGCAGTCCTTGTTCTGGAATCCCTACTAGGGAATAGAAGCAGAGGTAGACCCAAAAAATATATAAAGAAGAGACCTGAAGACAGAAATGAAAATGATGCTTTTTTGTATTCTTCTTTTGATATCATTGTCTGTCACTCCAACTTTGCTTATATTCCTGCCAAGATATGTGTACGATTCTACATCTTGTAGTGGCGTTTCTTCAAGTTCCACCTTGTTATCATTCCCTGCATTTATTTTTATTTTCTTTGTCTTTTCCCTGTGTATTTTCAGACCCACTTGCTGTGACCTCTCATTGAGTATTTTCATTTTTTCGTGCATCTGATTACAGTTATGAAACAGAAGAGCCAAGTCGTCTGCAAAATCTAGATCATCAAGCTGTTTAGTCAGAATCCACTGGATTCCATTTCTGTTGTGTGATGTCAATGTTTTCATAATCTAATCTACTGCTAGGAAGAAAAATGGAGACAAGAGGCACCCCTGTCCCACTCCAGTTCTTATCCATAAGCTAATGCAGAAACTCAGTTTTTACTGTAGAATTAACTAACATTTTGTGTGATCATGTCTGTTCCGTTTTAATCCACAAATTTATTACTCGTCATGCATGGCTGATTCCCATCATCATCCATACCTCTCAACTTTCTAAGCAGCACAGGCATCATCCATGCCTTTCACTCAAAGTCTTTGCCATGCGTTCTTTATCCTTTTCAAGAAACTTAACAAAACACTTCTCAAACTACAGATGGGAAAAGACTATTTCAGAATAGAAGAACCTTACTGTGCAGGATGTCTTCAAGACAATAATATAGAACATTTCTTGTTAAAATGTAAGAGGTATGAATAACAGAGAATCTCAATATTAGATTATTTGCATGCTTCAAATTCGCACAAGATGGCTGCTTAATTTTTGTTGTTACAAGCAGAGGCGTACTTAAAGTATGTGGCACCTGGGGCGGATTCTACCTTCGGCACACCGTCCCATAAAGAATCACACTTGCAAGTATATTTTTAACAGTAAATACTATCATAGAAGTGTCCGATGGTACCCCTCTCATGGCTGTCACCCGGGGCAGTCCGCCCCCCTCGCACCCCCATTAGTACGCCACTGGTTACAAGTTTTCTGCATTTTTGTAGTCACCAGCCAAGTACAGACCAGCCATATAGAACTGCAAGGAAGTTGAGAACAAACCAAAAGGAAGGAAAGTAGCCCCCGTATAAATGCATACTGAAGTCAGATGCACTGGGCCGCAAGGTGCGCAACACAGTGCAACGCAAACCGCCTTACAATGACTGGTGCAAATATGACTCGATGAGGTGGTGTTCGACCCAAGAGGACTCGCCAGGTAAGAAGAGTGCTAGACCCCTTGCCTCGACAAGGTCCATCCAAAGATACTGCTGGTCACCTATCACGAGCTATCTAGGCGAGACCAGGTCATCATTTTCCGCTTATGTAATGGTCACAATAGGTTGAGGTGGTTGGTTGGTTGTTCGTCCATCACGGGTGATGAAGACCACTCTGTTCATCCAATTATTTAAGAATATGTTAGGTTAGTCTATGGGTACGAAGGTGACTGAAGAGCCTGATGCGGGCCTGGAAAGATCTTGGACAGTGTGGGCAGGGAATGTTTGCTTCATGTGAAGGTTTTATTTCACGGTCCTTTCTAGCTTGTCTCCGCTGTTCCTCTTCTGGATGATTCGCATGCTGCTGCACCTTTACGAAGAGATGTGCGCCAAGCAGTTCGGTCTTGCGCAGCAGCTTCCCATGTGTCTGGGTTTATGTCAAAGGTTTTCAATGACGTCTTTAACGTGTCTTTGAAGCGCTTCTTTTGGCCACCATGGAAGCGTTTACCCTTCTGCATCTCACCATAAAAGAGTATCTTTGGCAGTCGATGGTCTGGCATGCAGACTACATGACCTGCCCAGCGAATTTGTGACTGCATCAGAATAGTATCAATACTAGGGATACCAGCTCTGTCAAGAACGGCGGTATCCGGGATCTTGTCTTGCCATTTGATGTTCATTATCTTCCTGAGACAGACTGTATGGAAGTGGTTTAGCTTCTTTACGTGGCGCCTGTATACAGTCCATGTTTCACATGCATATAGCAGCACTGGAAGCACCGCAGCTCTGTACACCTTCAGCTTTGTCTGTAGACTAATGCCACTTCGATGCCAAACGTTGGTGTATAGTCTGCCAAATGTGCTGCTGGCTTTGGAGATCCTGGTGTTCACCTCATCATCAATGACAATGTTCTGGGATAGTGTGCTACCAAGGTATGTGAATCTGTTCACAACATTCAGTTTCTCACCATTAACCTTGATGACTGGCTCAGTATAAACTGTGCCAGGAGCTGGTTGGTACATGATTTCTGTTTTCTTCGTGTTGATGGTAAGCCCAAAGTTGGCGCAGGCTTCGGAGAATCTATCCACACTATGCTGCAGATCAGCCTCTGAGCCAGCATTGAGGGCACAGTCATCAGCAAACAGAAGATTTCTGATGGTGTGTGATTTGACCTTGGTTTTTGCTTGAAGCCTCCTAAGGTTAAACAATTTTCCATCAATACGATAACTAATATCGATTCCTGTGTCCCTGTCTCTAAAAGCATCAGTCAGCATAGCAGAAAACATGATACTGAACAGAGTCGGTGCAAGTACGCACCCTTGTTTAACTCCATTTGAAACGGGGAAAGGCTCTGATAGCTCACCGTTTTCCTGAACTCTAGCCTGCATTCCATCATGCAGTTGCTGCACTATTGTGATAAATTTCTTTGGGCAGCCGTATTTTGCCATGATCTTCCATAGACCCTCTCTACTGACCGTGTCGAACGCCTTTGTCAAGTCGATGAAAGCTGTGTACAAGTCACAGTGCTGTTCTTGGCATTTTTCTTGTAGCTGTCTTGCAGCGAACACCATATCTGTGGTTCCACGTTCTTTCCGGAATGAGGTGGTGTTCGACCCAAGAGGTAAGAAGAGTGCTAGACCCCTTGCCTCGACAAGGTCCATCCAAAGATACTGCTGGTCACCTATCACGAGCTATCTAGGCGAGACCAGGTCATCATTTTCCGCTTATGTAATGGTCACAATAGGTTGAGGTACCATCTATATCACAAGTACAGGATTGGTCCAACAGATCTCTGCTCCTGTGGCACGAGCCCCACGACAGCCGAACATCTGCTACAGTCCTGCCTAACTTACAGCAGTGAAAAGAGTGGCATATGGCAAAACCCACTTCTCTCAACGAAAAACTGTTTGGAGATGTCAGGAACCTTGAGCCGACTGCTGCCTTTATTAGAGTCATTAATGTAGAAGTCTGAGGGTGAACAAAGTAGAACAAATTCACCTACAAATATAGAACAAGTGTTAAGAATAGACAGATTTATGGAACTGTATAATATAGTAAAACAGCACTTAACAAGGACAAAGATTAATATAGAGTGATTGGTGAGTAAATGGCAGGTCGGGGGAAGGTCTGGTAATGTATTTATAAAAGATCTTATAAAACTTATGACAAATGAAAGTCAAGTAAATTTTCAACTAAACATCCCAGGCCTTTCCCCCCCCCCCCCCCCTTTTTTTTTAACGTTTCTTGTTTCTGTTTGGTTTTTCTCTCTCTTTTTATTTTGACACTATTTGGTTATTTTGATTTGCCCTAAGCCTAGGCTCTATATACAATGACTAGACAGACGATAATGATGTCATTTTCACATATCGGCAATTGAACATATTATTTGACTTTAAAACACTTAATATCCTAATTATAACCATCAGAGGTTGAACGAGAAATTTCTTATCCTCAATTAAAAAAACAAAAAAACACTTGATCCACTGGCACTTGTCATCAGTTCCACATTAGGGATTTTTTCGTACCTTTTCAGTCTTTCTATTCTACACAAGCGGCCATTTATGACTGACGGATTCTCAACAAGTTTACATTTAATATATCTGGACACCTACCCAGAAGACAAAGTTAAACAACATCATTAATGTCTTTGTACACAACACTACTGGCCTAAAATACAAAGCAGTGTTAATTCTTCCCTTTCCCATACTCAGTTTTCTCAAACTGGCGACGACAAATGTGTTATTAAGCCCAGACGATATTTTTACATTTCGCAGCAAAAGATGAGCAACTTAAAAAAGAATATTGCCACTTCTGCCTGTATAAACTTATATCGACTTGCCTACATGAACGTAATATTTGATGTATAAACAATGAATCTTTTAATGAAAAAAAAAAAAAAATTATTATCAGTTGCAATCGTCACATCGAAGTTCGGCTGCAATGCATCTTCATATTTTTGTTAAAGACCTGATGGGTCAATAAATGAATAATAAAATTTGATTTCCGATATCTAAATATAGTATCTTCTCCCTCTCCACTCAGTCCAAATATAGTAAATCAAAACTGTAAAATGTCTGTGAATGTACGAGTATGTGTGCGTGCCTTCACCTTTCAAAAATAAACAAACAAACAAAACAAGAACAACAAGCAAACAATTAAAATATAAAATATATATTAAAAAAAGAAAAAAGTTAAGTTAAAAAAAAAAAGTAAAGTCTCTCACAACTACCCTATTGTTAACAAGGTAAAAATGGGTGAGAATGCATGGGGGTATCCAGGATGACACCAAATCCACCTGGATGGAGCACTCTGGTTGACTCTTTCCTGCCCATCTCTTAATGTTATCTCACCACTTGTAGCGCTATCTTCCTCTTGTACGTTTGCCTTCAACTCTGCCTTCTATTCTGGTCTTGAGTAATGTGTTGTCTTTTTACATGGCCATAATATTTTAGCTGTCTAATTGGTTTTGTTTATCTCGTTTTTGCTAAACATCCACGCAAAATGGGTAATTTTGATTTTCCCTGTTTACAATGATTTGACAGATGTGATGCCACTTTCTAGTATTGGTATTTAGTCGTATTATTTGGAATTGAAAACAATATATTCCCTTATTACCAACGGGCTGATCACCCGTTTGCCAGTCACTTCGATTACGGAAACAACAGCGAATGGATTGATTTGCCGTTGCCCTAAAGACGTCAATAGGCGTGATGGGAAACAATGGCAAAGAAAACCTATCTGCTGTTGCCCTAAGACGCCACTAGGCGTAATGGCCACTGACTGCTTTGACGGTCGGTGGCTAAGGACGGAAGAAGAAGATTCCCTTATTGTAACCCATCATGATTGAATGGGATATTTTTCCTCACTAATTAAAAAAAAAAAACTATTTAATTTTGATCTCCTTCATTAACTCTCTTTTCATTCCTAGGTTGTCTACTGACCTCATTATTTGTGTTCTCTTTCCATGAGACGTTCCTCATTAAAAAAATAAATATGTGTACGTATAAAAAGAAAAAATTGTATGTAAAATATTTACCAAAGCATTTTTGCCCTTGCAGCACTGGTTTCGGTGGCAATATATTTTATATAATGATGTTGCCAGCCTCTTGCACAAACTCATATAAGTCGCCTGTTACTGCATTAAAAAAAAAAATTGAGCATGAGGAATATCCCGTTCAACTTTGTCTCCTCGGCGGGAACATCACCGGGCATTTCTGGTAATCCATCCGCATCAACGGTTTTGGTTTTAATAGCCTGGTTGGCAGGTCCATGAGACATGCGTATTGCTGTATTCTTAGTAACACAAACTTCCGTACAGAATAATGGCGACTTCTTTCAAAAATTACACATAAGCTTCAAAGGTATGCAATAGAACCATATGTTAAAAACGGTAAATATAAGTGTATGTACACACCGAATTTAGCCAAGACTTGGTTGAGTGTTTTCATCATTTATAAGACCAAACTTACAAGCATTAGAACAAACAATGAGCACAATTTTTTCTTCTGAATAATGGAGTAGGCCCTATAGGCCTAACCAACCACGTCTATTTTTGAAATTTCTCCCATAATTTTCTGCCATCGGTGTAAATTTTCTCACGAGGTTTGGTGCTGACATGTTGTTAATCCCTTTCGGTTGAAATGAACAGTGGGATGGCATTCAACTAAGTCGCCCACGTCGTTAAGTTTAGGATTCCTAAATCTTAGGCCTACGCCTTTCTACTGTGTCTCTGAATTCTTTTTTTTTTCTTTTTTTTTTAAAGCAGTATCGAACAAACAAACCACTATTTTTATTTTAACCATCCGTTTCTGTCCTTGAGCTGGCATTCTTGGATGACAGGCCTCTACTGTTTGCTTGTCCTCGCAACATGAACCTATGCTTGAATTATTTTTAATTTATAGAACAGATCGTATTTAAGTCTGCAGAACTTTGTTTCGAGCTTTTTTGAAAAAAATAAGGTGCGACATATTATTGATAACGCCAGAAAGGTGAAGACATGCATGCAACACATAGGAAAAATAATTGCACATGGACAAGCATGCACATGTACGGACTGGCTTTGGCAGCGTACTGATCACAGATTCGGCTAAATGGCGGCATGGGCATCATAAACTGATTCAACTGAGTGGTTGAGCATGCGACCGTTATTTCTGACAGTGGGTGTTCCTTGTAGGCCTACCATATTCTCTAACCTATTTTTTAATATCGCATTTAATTTTTCAATATATTGTCCTGTTCTCAGCTTGAATTTTGGGTTGAAATGAAGAACAGTAGGGCATGTTTTTCAATGCCATCCAGATCAGTTGTTAGGCTTAGGATTCCTTATCCTAATTCTTATCTTTAATACTGCTTCTCTGAATCCTTTTTTAAGGGCTTATCAAATAAATGGCTCACTGGTCTTCTTTTCAACCGAATTATGTTTCCTCCTTCTTTGGTGAGTACTCATATTCTCATCTGAATCCTTTTTTACTGCATTGGGAAAATAACACACTTTAATTTTAAAAGGCTTATCAAATAAATGGCTCACTGGGGTCTTCTTTACGGCCCGTACAACCGAATTATTAAACATTATAAATCCTCCTTCTTTTGCGTCATTTTTAATGTTATTTTGAGTACTTCATATTCTCCGCGTTTATTTTCTGTGAATTTTTTAATCGGCACCAAACACGCGGCCATTTTCGCTCTAATTTTAATGGATTCTGACTCCGATGCGATGACAAGGAGATCGTTGTCTTTATTAGAAATCGGTCCACTGGAAACGAAAGTAGGAATTCACTGCTAGTATGTATAATTTTAGGGGTTGAAAGGTTTAGTTGCGGCCGAAAAAAAAAACATACTGCTGACGAGGCATTTGTTGCTTTGCTACTGATGATGGGTGTAACTCGTCATTTGATTTGTATTGGTCAAATGACTTTCATTGAGATGCAAAGGAAAAGGACTCTTCGTTTGTTGGTTGTTTTTTTTTAACTTTAAAACCCTTTCAGCACCATTATGACGTAAGCCGTATAAATCTTCACAATTTTTGTCGCTGTGCCGTACTGCGTACGTCACGGACGTTACCTTAGATTTTAAAAAAGCAACCAGAACTCTTCTGTTTACAATCGTATCGGCAATTGCTGGGCATAATCGGATTCAGCATTTAAAAATCTAGACAAGCAGGGTATACTGAACAGTGATTTTACACTCCAAACTGTTGGCTTTGCCATGAAAATTCCTGTTTTTTGATAATACTATTCCAACTCTGTTCTGGTTTACCTTTAGTGCCGTCGAGATATATGTGTATTTTCGTACCATTTAGAGTTTTCTAATGCTGATTCAATACACATATTATACATACTCGACGGCACTAAATGTAAAGATTACCCAGATTTAGGGTCAGAGTATGTGTAGTCTGGTTCTATACTTTTAATGGGTTTCCTTTTACGATAAACTGTTTACAGTCAAATTAAAATATGGCCCCAAAAATTACAATTATCCTGTCGTTCACGGGAACGAACTTGAAAATGGGGAATGAAAAACCCGTTTTAAAAAAAAAAAATTTTACCTTTTCCTATTCAGCCACTAGTCGAACAAATATTTTACTGCTAGCGGAATACAGTAGAACTGATAAGTGATTTTTACCAAAGCGTGAAAGTACACAAACATGGACACTGGCGCGAACAAAACATCTAGTGGAAGGAAAAAGAGCATGAAAATTCTTGTTTCAGTTGAATTTAATTAAACTTGAATTCTGACAACTTCTGGTATCTTTACCTTTAGTGCCGTCGAGTGGTTGAATATGAACCATTTAGTGTTAAAAAAAATAAATTTTAATTTTTTTTATCGTTTTTTTTTTTTTTTCGTTCATCTTTCCATACCTCTCGGTGGCCTATTCATACTCTAACATGTACACAAACAAATTTTATATCATCAGATTCATCATTCATTTATCAACTATAAAGCAGCCATAATAGAAAACATTTTTACACTTATTAACTCTTTTGATATGTTTTTCAGTCTTTTATTTTGTACAGGTTTTGTGGGCCTTTGTACAGGGTTTTTGAATTTTTTGTACAGGTTTTTCATCTCCGAGGTGTGGCATGTATGTTAATTTAAATTTTTTTTTCCGAAGAAAAACAGCAATGGGGGCAATATGCACCTATGCATAGTGTTCTTTGCCAAAAAGCCAAAATTTCAAGTCATTAGTCCCACTATAAACAGGTGATATGGCACAAAAATTAGGTTTTAGGATTCTTAAAAATTAACCCTTACCCCAAACAGCTCATTACTGGCAATGGAGAATGGTAGCACATTGATGAAATGAATTTTTTATTCATAACAACATATTTGAGAAAAGATGCGCCATATCGAACACATGGCCCATTTTTTCATTTTAACTGCCTTCCCCCTCAGTTTTTTGTAACTCGGGTTGATTATCCACTTACATATATGTGTGGGTTCAATGTGCAGCTATTTTTATGTCCGTTCCATAGCTGTGTTTCCTCTCTGCATGGAGGATCCAGTTACATGCCCATTGAAGCATATTGGGATTATGGTGTTAGGCCCATATTTTGTTGACCATCGGCACACTATGGTTGATGTGGTCAGCATCACGCTGGCCACCGTAACCTTCCCAAAGTTGCTTTGGTACCCATGAGGCTGGGTCGATCCCGGAGCCGTTTGCACTCTAAAAAAATCCCACCTCAACTGGAGATCAAACCATGGACCACCGAACTAGGAAGCCAGTGCGCTACCGTGGCTCCATTTCTGCATGTATTAAGCAAAATTTTTTTCATCACCTCTGGTATGTTGTCAGCCAGTTCTAGAAATTGTGTTCTCTCCCATGGTGGAAATAAGCTGCTTATCATCAGAGGCTAAGCCTTTGTGCATGGTCTGGTGCAATAGATGCAAATTATTTTCCTTTTTTTTTTTTTTTTTGCTAAACTGTTTCTGTGTAATCTACCCTTGCTATATTCTTTAAGTCTGTTGTTGAGTGGCTTACTTGGGATAGCTTTACATTTTAGTTCTTGTTGTAGTACTCTTTAGTTGTTTCTGTCATTCATGGGGTGTAGTTTTATCACCATGTTCATTCCATTTATTGGAGTTTATTTCATTGCTGCAGTTGTAATTCTTTAGGTTTTGTTATCTGGCTGTTCAGTCAAAGTGAAATTTTGCAACATTTGAAATGAAGAACAGAGCGACACGTTCTTTGATGCCATCCAGATAAGTTCCCCACATCATTATGGTCAGGATTAAGTCCCTAATCCTTACCCACTATTACAGCTGCTCAGAATTCTTTTGTATGGCTACATCAAATAGACATCCCACTGTTCTTCATTTCAGCCTTTTGCAACAAATATCCAGGCTTTCATTCCTGTATGCAGTGCTGGCCTAACATTTCCTGTATGGAACAGGTTTAATATTTGATGCTCTGTACCTATAGCAATTCTTGCTAGTTTTTTTTCATTTAAGTTACTTGCCATCTAGCACCTTTGTAGACACTTATAAGTTTGATTTTTCCATAGTAGTCTGCTGTTCAGTGTAATTCCAATATAATTGGTGTTCTTTTCTTGTGGCCACTTACGTCCACTTAATTTCAGTGTAACTTTTTGCTCCTTGTTTGAGAGTGTAACAATTGTATATTCTCTTTCTTCTCATTTATTTTTATGAATCATTCTTGTGCCATTTATTTTGTGTTTAAATGGCCTCTTACGTCCTATTTGCTGTTTAAATATTTTCTTCTATTAGCTATGATGGTGCTCTAAAACAAAATCCATGGTGATATCACGAGAAGAAAGACATCAGATTAAGCTGTGAGAACAGGTCCTGGAGCAGGTCGACCACTTTAAATACCTCGGAGCTATTATGGACTGAAAGGGAGGCATCAAAGAAGAGTTGGCCACTCGAAAAGCACCAGCTGGGAGACTTTTTCAGGCCATAAGTCGAGGATTCCTCAGCAAGAGAGAGGTTGGTAAGAAAACGAAGATGGCTATATACCGCTCCACCTATGTCCCAGTCTTGACATGGATACGAGAGATGGACAATGACTACAACCCACAAAAGCCAGATCCAAACCTCAGAAATGAGGTATCTGAGGAAGGTTGTTGAAGTAACAAGAAGAGACATGGTCCACAACCAGACGATACGTCAAAGCCTAAAATCCCACCCCCTGCAGACCCAAGTAGAACAGTGTCAACTAAGATGGTTTGGCCATGTCTGCATAATGGGAGATCGGCTACCACGACAAGCATGGGAAACAAAGAGCCAGGGATCCAGACCCCCAGGATGACCCAGAGTCTGCTGGGAGGACAACATTAGACAATCTTTGAAGGACCGAGGACTAGAATGGAACCAGGCCAGGAGGAAGACAGCCGATAGGATAGTCTGGCGCTCTCTCTTCCAAACCTCTACACCTCACGGTAGAAGGGGAACGACTAAGTAAGTATTAATATCTGATTCTTCTTGTTGAATACAGTTTTGGCCATTGCTGTTCACTTTTTTGAGTTCTGTTAAACACCTGCCATACTCTATTATTATATGTATAAAATATAAGCACAGTTTCATCTCCATCAGTACCATACCATTTATTCTTATGTCTGATATTAGTGTCTCATTAGTCTTGCAAATTATCTTATTTTTTATATGCAGTATTTTATATTTTGTGCTTAAAATGGGTTGAAGTAACTAGAAGAGACAATGGGCCGCAACCAGACATGTTATGGTCTCAAACCCAGCCCCTGCAGAACCGAGTGGAACAGTCCCAATTACTATGGTTTGGCCATGTCTGCGCAATGGAGAAAGATTAGCTACCATGACAAGTATGGGAAACCAAAAGCCAGGGATCCAGACCTCCAGGACGACCCAGAGTCCGCTGGGAGGACAACATTAGACAATCTCTGAAGGACAGAGGACTATAGGAACCAGACCAGGAGGAAGACAGCCGCTAGGATAGTATGGCACTCTCTCTGCCAAACCTCTACACCCCAGGGTAAAATAGAAACAACTAAGTATAGTTATTAAAATGAATGTCAGACTCTGTAATCAGCCTACCATTTACGACCACTACAAATATGTTCTTATTCTTGAATTTTTAGCTCCTGACTGACAAAGCACTCAGCGGCCATCACGCCTAGTGGCGTCTTGTAGGGCAGCATCAAACTGTCCCCATTTTGCTCTTTCAGTGGCTATCTTTCGTGCTGTGCCTAAACTCTGGTTCATGCTTTTCATCTCAGCCTCCACTGTTCTCCGCCACGTTGTCTTTGGTCTGCTTCTCTTTCGCCGTCCTTCTCGGGTCCATAGCATAGCAGTTCTGGTAATGGTATCACGGTCCCTTCTTAGGACATGGCCAACCCAGTTCCAGCGTCTGCCTGCAATGATGGTGTGCATGCCTTTTTGACTGCATCATGTAAGCAGTTCCTAGTTGGAGATGGTATTTGGCCCAAAAAATGTGAAGAATTTTCCTTAGGCATTTTCCATGAAGTTAATTGTAAGTAATCATCTCCATTTTGCTTTTAGCTCCTTGTAAAACATGGCGTCATCACTGCGTCTGGCACCCTAACAGGAAGTCTGCACTAAAGCATTAATGTTGTCTTGCAGCTGTGGTTTATGTAGAAATCTGTTTTAAATGATGAGGTTGCCAACTTTCATACATTGGAAATAATAAAACTGCTGAATTAAGGGGCCACAAAACATTTCATTTGCCTTTGCAGTCAGTCAGTTACAGCCCTTTTTTTTTTTAAACCCGGTGATACATCGTTCTCTTTTATTTTCCAAGAGTAAACATTAATGACTTGAGACTATCAAAACTGTATCTGGATAGTTACATTTTGTATAAATAAACTTAACTACTTTTTTAAAAAACAACAGTGTGTGATTTGCAATCATGCTGCGACGAAAACCAACTCGAATTGAGCTGAAGATGTCTGACCTGGAAGAGTATGAAGCAGTGAAAAAGGAACGCGAAGCAGCTGCAAAGACGTCCAAAGTTGACCCCACCCTGACACCAGAAATGTACACAGCTAAAAGCCGCATGGAAATTATCCACGCTAGGATTGGCTATGACCCAAAGCCTCTGCCACAACCTTCAACTTTACCCCATTAGGTAAGAGCTTCAAGCAGAACAAAGTACTTGAGTTATTTTTTAATGCGTCACTAATTGGCTGTTTATCATTATCACCCTCTAGCTCCCCCAGGAGCATAAGCCTTCCTTCAACAAACCTTTCCCTAGAGTCTTCCTGTCCCGTGCTATCAGCTCAAGGTCTTTCCATGTCATCCGTTTCCATTTCATATCTGTCTCCAGTTCTCTTCTCTCAGTGTTCCTTGATCTCCCTCTACCTATCTTACCCCTGGGGAGTCCAGGACAAGGACCGCCATGTCATGCTATCAGCAGGTTTCCTCAGTGTATTTCCTTTATATCTCCCAGTGGCTTCTTCTCATCTTTTTCTCTACAGGCACTTGTCTGGCTTCCTGTGCTTATCATTGTCATCATGATCATCATTGTCCTGGCACAAGCCAGGAGCATAGGCCTTCAAGTTCACGGCTGGCCTTCCAATACTGTGCCATCCGTTCAAGCTCTTTTCATCTTATGTAACCTTGTAGTGTTTGTGCCTAACACTTTTTGCTCCTTGTTTAGCACGGAGCCACCACTGCAGCTGGCCTCGCAGGAAGCCTGGGCTGAAGCATTGATGGGCTCTAGCAGCAGTGGTTTGTATAGGAGTTAGTTTGTGATGATGTTGCCAGCCCCATACGTAAACCTCATATTAATCACCTCCTACATCATACCTGAGTGAGCTGTAGTCCTTTCGTTGAGTCCTCAAAGAACTACATCATTCTTCATTAACCTTTGTGCCCCCTTACGGAGCATGGAGACACAACTTTAGCTGGTCTCTTACAGGAAACCTGCTCCAGGCATTCATGTGCTCCTACAGTGGTGGTGTCTGTGGCAGTTTGTCATGATGAGGTTGCCAGTCCTCATACACAACCCTCATATTAGTCACCTAGTACGACAACCTCCTGGATGCATTCATTCTATTCTTTCTTTGTCTCTTCACAGACTCCCAGGGACGACTCGTGGGCCATGTCAATGGATATTTTGTGTTTAAAGCTTCTCTGTTCCTTAGTGTTTATGTTTCATTGTTCAGACATAATAGCCAAGATTTAAAATTCAAATGATTTTCCACATTCAAAATTTTTGGAGCATTTCTTATCAGGACATGACTGGTTGGGTTTGGAGATAAGATATCTTGATAAGCTCCATACATTTGCCAGGAAGATTTGAGGTCACGGTTTCAGTTACATGCTGGCATTAACAGCTGTTCTGTATTCTGATGTTGCATAAATTTGTTGCAGTGTGAGAGGTTTGAATATTGTTAGTAGTAAGTCACAAAGTTAACATAAAGTTCCGAGACTTTCTTAAGTGAATGTTTGTGCTGAACAGTAGGATTGAAATGGTGTGAACAAGATCACCAGTGTGGAAATGTTGACTAGAACCTGACAGGTACTAGGGGAACGAGCTGAGGTCAAGATATTCACTTTGAATAGGACATAATTGAAGAAATCAGTTGTTAGCATTACAAGCCAGTCTTTACTCTGGAATACCCCAGGTAAGAAATAGAAGACCCAAAAAACTTATGGGAAAGGTCAAAGGTGACAGACATGACAGGATCAAGAAGACATGGAAAGATGGTGAATGGATGGCACATGTCAGGTAGGATTGGGTGTCAGTCTGTTGAAGGCTTATTCTGGTGAATGGATGGCACATGTCAGGTAGGATTGGGTGGGAGTCTGTTGAAGGCTTATTCTGGTGAATGGATGGCACATGTCAGGTAGGATTGGTGTGAGTCTGTTGAAGGCTTATTCTGGTGAATGGATGGCACATGTCAGGTAGGATTGGTGTGTGTCTGTTGAAGGCTTATTCTGGTGAATGGATGGCACATGTCAGGTAGGATTGGTGTGAGTCTGTTGAAGGCTTATTCTGGTGAATGGATGGCACATGTCATGTAGGATTGGTGTGAGTCTGTTGAAGGCTCATTCTCCACCGGGGTTTGAAAGGCAATGGATTAATGAAATCACTAAGTTTCAGGTTTCTTTTTTTTTTAGTGTTTTTTTCCTTCCTTGTTTTCACATAACTAAGTTGTTGGTTTCTTTTTCACTGTGTTTCATGTTCTTGTTTTCACATCACAAAGTTTTAGGTATCTTATTGAATTATTTTTTTTCCCACACCAAGTTGTAGGGTTTTTTTTTTGTTTTTTTTTTTTAGTGTTTCTTTTTCTGCCACATAATTAAGTTGAAGATTTCTTTTTTAATGTTTTTTTTTTTTGTGTCATTAAGTTGTAGATTCTTTTTTAATGTGCATTTTTTAAATCAAGTTGTAGATTCTGTTTGAACGTGATTTTTTCACATCATTAAGTTGTAGAGTTTTTTCAATGTGCTTTTTTCACATCATTAAGTTGTTGGTTTCTTTTTTTAATGTGATTTTAAAATATATCAATTTACATGACACTAATATATTTTATGAGCTTAACAATCTATATACTTTTGGACATCCTCAGACACAATTTCACTTCGAGGACTGTAGCTCGAAGCTTATCACTAAGCAAACTGGCTTACAAGTGCCAGTCAGCTTGGCTTCTTCTCAGCTGTATGCTGAGGCTTCTTACAAGTGTGAGTCAGCACGCTTGACGACTTCTCAGCTGTACTAGCTTGCTGTGAAATTGGGAAGTGGTGGAACTGTCTGAAACAGGCTTATATACCCTTTTTCTGAGCCTGTGTTTCTATAGATGTTGACTTGGTTTCCTATACATCCACACTCTGACCAATGATATTTTTTTCAGACTGACTTTTTAACAATGGCATAAAAGCAGATTTACTGTGATTTACTTTTTATGGTTGAAAATCCAGTGAAACATGAAATTCCACTGTGTAAAATCACAGATAGAATCCTTATTTATAGTTAAATGATGAAGATACTTGTTTTCCACGGCTAAAATTCAGTGAGAATGATATTTATAATCAAATCTTAAAAAAAATGATAATTTACGGTGCAATTTCCAGTGTTTTGCCTGTCTCATTACAGCGATATTAGGATATTACTTTCACAGTGTTTGTCAAATGTACTTCATAATGTTTTCTCTAGTCTTGTTTTACTTATATTGTATTAGGGCCTTCTCTCAGTTTCACATTGCTTATCTTCTTGTCCCAGAAAGTCGTTGTCTGTGCAAGAACCTGTTATGAATATTTGTGTTTCATTTTTGTCCAGTACATGCTTTTTTACATGCAGCGTCATGAGCCACCTTAATATAGGACCTTCTTCCAACTCTGATAGCTGAATAGAATTTAAAGGATTTTCTTTGGTTGTCCTGTTCATAATTGTTGTAGTTTTTGTGGCTGAAAGTTTTTACTTGGTGGGATAACTGGTCACATGCCCAACTCTCCTTAGTTGTCTTTTGTGAAATACTTGGTAGGTTACAGTATTATTTATGTATCTTTTCTCCCCTTTCAGGCCCCTGTAAAACAATGCTTATTACGTTGTTCATTTTCTGCCTACTACTTACTTATTTAGTTGTTCCTCTTCTACCATGAAGTTTGTAAGAGAGAGCGCCATACTGTCCTATCAGCTGTCGTCCTCCTAGCTTGGTTTCATTCTAGTCCTCAGTCCTTCAGAGATTGTCTAAAGTTGTCCTCCCAGCGGACTCTGGGTTGTCCTGGAGGTCTGAATCCCAGGCTCTTGGCCTCCCATACCTGCTGTGGCAGCCAATCTTCTCCCATTCTGCAGACATAGCCAAACCATCTTAGTTGGGACTGTTGTACTTGGGTCTGCAGGGGTTGGGGTTTTAGGCCTTAACATATCGTCAGGTTGTGGACCATGTCTTTTCTAGTTACTTCAACCACCTTTCTCAGATACCTCATTTCTGAGATAATCTGCCTACTAAATTAAGATTATTTTCACTTTGTTCATTATGATTACACTGTTTAATATTGTTTATTCAGTACTCAGTACATTGTGTTGTTGTATTATTTTTTTCAGATATCACACAAGCAATGAGGCATATTATAAAACACGCATACATAACTGTTACACTGCAGTGCAGTGGTCCAACTATCCCACGTCGCACATTAAGTTTGCTTACAGTTCCACAGAGGGAGAAGTTTGGAACTTTAAACCCAGATCCTCATGCCTGTCTTGGAAATGGGAGATACACAAGTGCATATTTCAACACTGATAGATACCTGAAAAACTGTGCGTCTTGCTGTGTGGATTCTTTCAGCGATAACACTTTGAAGAAGTTCTTCAGCACGTTAAATATTGCTCAGACCAGCAAACACACATTCTGTCAGCTTGGAGAAGGGTATCATATCTGCACTAGCAGATCCTTTCAGGCTTCCACTGCAGCCAAATCTGCAGCTGACTTTGTCCAAAATAACGAATGTAGGCATTTGGAGATTACATTAGGAGTATCTACGTTGAATTTTCCTTTTGTTTGGCTTCGGGATCACTGCAGGTCACAGAAATATTACAATCATACAACATTTCAAAAGAATGCTGACCCTGATCTTTTGAAAAGGGATTTAACCCCTGCTGCTGTTGAGTACTCGGAGAACAAGCAGGGTATTAGAATAACTTGTAAGTATTTAGTCTGAAAGAGGATTATATAGGCTGTGTACTTTCTGTTGTCATGAATATCAGTTCATTAATTAGTTGTACATTCCATTGACATCGGTTCGTTAATTAGTGGTACTTTCTTTTGACATGAGTTCATTAGTTAGTGGTTCTTTCATTTGATATCAGCTAATTAGTGGTATGTTCTTTTGACGTCAGTTCATTAATTAGTGGTACTTTCTTTTGACAGTTCATTAATTAGTGGTACTTCCTTTTGGTAATCAGTATTGATTCATTAATTATTAGTACTGTTTATTGTCATCAGTTTTAGTTCATTGGTTAGGGACACTTTCTGTTGTCATCAGTTTTAATTCATTAGTTAGTGACACTTTCTGTTGTCATCAGTTTTAGTTCATTAATTAGTGACACTTTCTGTTGTCATCAGTTGTAGTTCATTAATTAGTGACACTTTCTGTTGCAATCAGTTGTAGTTCATTAATTAGTGACACTTTCTGTTGTAATCAGTTGTAGTTCATTAATTAGTGACATGACACTTTCTGTTGTAATCAGGCAATAAAACTTTCTTTATAGTCTTCAAACATCAAGGTAATCCAATTATGAAGTAATGAAACACTGATTATGGCCACAGTTAGTACATTTAGTGTTATTTACACCAATTTTTACTGATATGAGTATACACTTTTTTTTACTGTGGTCCCTTATAAAGAATACACAAAAATTATGCAATAGTACATAACTTAATTTTCAAAGAAAGAAGAATAATATCATATAAAAACATTTTACACTTGTATAAGGTTTTAATAATATCTTTAGCATCATCTTCTAACTAGGACTAGTGATTAGATGTTACTTTAGGTCTAGTTCTGTTGCTTTTCGATTGGCCAGAATAGGACCACGCCCACTCTTCAGCTAAATCTAATGTGTCTAGCCTTTCTGCATCGATTCCATTATTTGACAAGAAATTATGACTACCAAACAATCATCATCAACGTCAGCAATATTTCTAAGTAGTTTGTCAGTTAGTTATTTGCTTAGGAGCTTAGAAATTGTAAATATAAAGCTTGACATATTTCTGTAGCAATAACAACAAAAAACGCAAATACTCGAATAGTCACACAAATTGTAATGATACCATCAAAATACGCATACGTGCTGAGTAACTACACTAACATTAGCTGTTTAAATACTAGCGCAAATATAAACTGCAGTAAACATGATTTTTTTGGGTTTATTCATGATAAACTAAAAACAATGCTCTGAGCATTGTAACGGAGTCAAAGAGTTAATTAGTGATGCTTTCTGTTGTGATCAGTTTTAGTTCATTAATTAGTTGTCATCAGTTTTAGTTCATTAATTAGTTGTACTTTCTGTTGTCATTAGTTTTATTTCATTAATTAGTGATACTTTCTGTTATCAGTTTTAGCTCAGTAATCAGTGAATTTTCTGTTGTCAACAGTTTTAATTAATTAATTAGTGACACTTTCTGTTGTCATCAGTTTCATTTAAGTGGTACTTTCTGTTGTCATTTCATTATATTTTTAGTGGTTCTTTGTGTTGTCATCATTATCAGTTCATTAATTAGTGGTACTTTCTGTTGTCATCCAGTATCACTTCAGTTAAGAGTTTGTTTTCATTTCAATAATTGATATCACTAGGCTAGGATTTTAATAATTTTTCACTTTTTTGGGGGGCATAACTGAAACGTTCAGTTAAATATAAATGTGCTTCATAAAAAAACTAAGCTGATGTAAGAGCCTTTGTTACGGCATTTTTTGGCATGTTAGGGCATTTTTTTAATAGATTTTTTGGTCATTTAAAAGCATGTTTTGTTGTTTTTTTTTTTTTTTTTTTTTTGGTCATTATTTAGCATCTTTTGGCATTTTCAGTAAAAATAGACATTTTTTAGTGTTAAAATGTTGTTACTTATTGCTTTTTACAAATTTGCTGTTTAACCCCATGCTATTTAATAATTCTCCCTAAACCCCAGAAAACAATTGTTGCTGGTAAATTTTCCTACATAAAGTCAAATTTTTGGATTTCTGCCTGGTGCCATTATTTCCTTGGAGAAGTTCGCAGCTCTGTTAGTGGATCAGATAGATTTGATGATGTCAGCAGTTCTGTTAGTGGATCAGATAGATTTGATGATGTCAGCAGTTCTGTTAGTGGATCAGATAGATTTGATGATGTCAGCAGTTCTGTTAGTGGATCAGATAGATTTGATGATCTCAGCAGTTCTGTTAGTGGATCAGATAGATTTGATGAAGTCAGTAGTTCTGTTAGTGGATCAGATAGATTTGATGAAGTCAGTAGTTCTGTTAGGGGATCAGATAGATTTGATGAAGTCAGTAGTTCTGTTAGTGGATCAGATAGATTTGATGAAGAAAATGGTAAATGACTTAGTGTTAATGGAGATGTGGGAAAAGCTGTGCAAAAGAAAATTGAGCAAGTTTTGAAACAAAAATGTGAAATATAAAATGCTGTGGTTAATTGTCTTATACTCTATCGGGTAAAAAAAACTTTTCACTTGGTAAATTTTCAGCGAACTTAGAACCAATAGGCGTAGTTTATTTCAAGCATGCTCCTGTGGTGTCAGTAGTAGTGGAAAGGAGATTTTCAATGTTTAAAGATTTGTTGGTAGACAATAGAAAGTCATTCTCTTCTGAAAACCTGCACATGGTTGTCATTGTGCATTGTAATTCTGAACTGATTAAATAAAAACTTTCAGTTGTCATAGAAACTTTAAAAACAAATATTCAGCTGTAATTGTTTGTCTTCTTTTGTGTGTGTGTTTTTTTGTTTTTTTTTTAATACAGAATTATTTGGTTAATAAAAATAAAATTTTCAGTTTGGCACAGATACTGTGAAAATTTAAATTGCATTTCTAAAAATGTCTTTATGTGTGTGTGTGTGTGTCTTAGACTGCATGTTTTTGGTTAATTAAATGGACTATCAATTTGGCACAGAAACTTATTAAAAAATGAAGTTTTTTCCTCTTTTTGTTTTATTGTTTTTTGTTGTTGGTTAGTAGCATACAGAATTTCAATTTGGCACAGTAACAGCAACAAAATAAATTTATATTTTTTAGGTTCTTTTTGTTTATGCCATTCAATTTCTTCTTTTAATAAAACAAAATAATTTTAGTTTAGTTCGGTACTAAAAATGAAAGTTGTATTTTGCTAGCATACTTCTTCTTAGATCCTTGGTCACTGACTGACAAAGCAATCGGTCACCATCACGCCTAGTGGCATCTTGTAGGGCAGCAACAAACTGTCTCCACTTTGGTCCTTGGTCACTGACTGACAAAGCAATCGGTGACCATCGCACCTAGTGGCATCTTGTAGGGCAGCAACAAACTGTCTCTACTTTACTTGTTCGACAGCCATTCTTTGTGTGGTGCACCAGCTGTGGGTCATGCTTAGCATCTCCGCCTCCACTGTTCTCCGCCAAGTGGCTTTTGGTCATCCTTGCTTTCGCTTTCCTTATGGAGTCCATAGCTTGGCAGTTCTGGTGTTAGGGTCACTTCTGAGGATGAATTCTAGCATTAATTTCACTTAATTAATATCACTTTAGTGTCGGTTTCACTTCATTAACCGCCGATACTACTTTTGTTTAGCGCGATCATAAGTTCATTAATAGAAACTACTAAATGTTAGAAATGTGAGTTGTAAATGTTTGGTCGTGATTTGATGCTTAAGGTTGTTGTTGCTTTCAGCAGTGCTTCTTAACCAGGGGTACATGCAACCCCGGGGTTATGAGATCTGTTACAATGCCATTCGTCATTATCATTATATAATACACAGAACTCGAATGTATTTGTATAAAATAGAACATTGACAATGGGAATTCAATACCGAACTTTAGTCATATTTTGTAAATAACATTTTTCCAAAACATACTTGTATCTCTTTTTCTCATTTTTGGCATATTTTGTGAGCTAGAAGATAATGGCGTGTGAGGCTTCATAAGATGCTGTAAAGGGGTGCGAGGCTTCTTAAGATACTTCAAGGGGTGCGAGGCTTCTTAAGATGCTGTAAAGGGGTGCAAGGCTTCTTTTGATGATGATAGAAACTCTATTCAGAGCAATACAACAAGAGGCAATCTGATCATCAGAATCGGTCCTCTCATCCATCAAGGAGGCTGACACTTGGGAGTCATGACCCAACTGAGTCCGCACCCCTTAGAGTGAAAAGGAGATTAGAGGTCATTACTCCGAAGTTTCAGCCTCCTGTTGTCTTGTGCAGAGAATTGAACCCACTAAACATTTGTTACAACCTTAAACTTCACTCCTGTTTTTGCTGTCAGCTGGAGACAGTAGTGAAAGTAACCCCTATGTTGAAAATAAATTACTGTCCTGACTTCCATAGCCTGTTGCGGTTGTTCCACAGTTTCACTGAGCCTCGTAAGTGCCCTTGTTCTTGAGTGTCCTTTCAAACACAATAGTTTCATAAGATCATACACTGAAGCAGCCACTAGACCTCTTGTACCTACCTCAACAGTTATGACCCTTGCAGTGAACCCGTCGTATCTCAAGTCAGTGACCAGACCATTATACTTGGCCACTTTGAACGAGAGTTGCTCGTTCAGTCTGGATCCAAATGGCATGGTCAGCTCAATGATTGTAGTCTGTTGTGATGACTAAAATCCCACCCCCTGCAGACCCAAGTAGAACAGTCCCAACTATGATTGTTTGGCCATGTCTGCAGAATGGGAGAAGATCGGCTACCACGACAAGCATGGGAAACTAAGATCCAGACTTCCAGGACGACCCAATGTCTGCTGGGAGGACAACATTAGACAATCTTTGAAGGACCAAGGACTAGAATGGAACCAGGTCAGGAGGAAGACAGCCGATAGGATAGTCTGGCGCTCTCTCTTCCAAACCTCTACACCTCCCGGTAGAAGGAGAACGGCTAAGTAAGTGATGATGAGGAATATAGCACTATATCTGGTCATCTTTGAGATCTTCTAATGCTTTCCGGATATGTCCCTCACACAGTCAAGAATAGATGGTTACCTGCTTGTTGGTTTACTTGGTTTAGGATTTGATGACTTTCCTGCTCTCAGAAAAGTTGGATTTGTGGTATTCGGTCTGAGTTTGCTGTTCACCTTCACCCTTGCCAGGTCTGTTGTAGTGGCCAGCTCATTTAGTAGTCTATTGTGACGCCATGTGTATTGCCCTTGCCCTAATGACACCTTGCAAGCTAAGAATACATGTTCAGGTGTCTGTATCCCATGACAACAGGGGGCGCTGAGCATCATCGGACTTTCCCCATCTCACAAGGTTTGTGGACAATGGCAGGAGGTCATACATTGATCTGATAATGAAGCTGAGTCTAAGAGGTGCCATATGCCATATATCAGCGGTTTTCAACCTTTTTGAGTCAATGGCTCCCCTGACCAACTATATTCTTTCTGCGGCTCCCCTGTGGGATAACTGGTAAAAACTCTAGCAATGTTTCAACATTTAGCCTAACTTTTTTTTGAGCAGGAGAGCTTTGGAAAGGCTTTTAAACAATGTAATTTATAAAAACAATGCAGTTGGACAATCTGTGAAAAAATTACATGTACAAGAAAAAATATACACAAAGTGCACTTTGAAAACCCTTACTATGAAAAAGAAAACAGCACAGATAAAGTAGTTTCTGTCTAACATTTTTTTATATTTTTGTCTGAAAATCATTCACTGATATACTGCACTCATGATTCAATCTCCATAACAAAAATTGTGTACAGTAAAACTAAAGAAAAAATATGATGAATAAAGTACCAGTCACCTCAGTGTAAAACTTGAGCTTGCTTGTTGTTACACAGCTTGTCAAATCTTGGCACTAATTGAGATACAGCTACCCTCATTTCCTTCTCCACATCAAGTCTTGATCTGAACTTGGTTTTTATGACAGCCGCTGCTGAAAACCCAGCTTCGCAGAGATAGGTTGCAAAAGGAATTAATATCTTCAGTGCTCTCTTGCTCAAGCTTGGGAACTCCTGTTTTACTGAATACCAAAATTTTGGCAGTGCCATGGATGGAAACTTCGCTTGTAGTGAAGAGTCTGATGAAAGTTCTATCAGTTCTTCCTCTTCTGCAGTACTGAAGGCTGAAGGAGCATCACTACTGAAGGGATTTTGAACCCACTGAAACCTGTCACAGTTTTCAGGAAAGTGTTTTTCAAAATGAACACTGAGTTGAGATAAGTGTCCTTGAATTATTGAAACAATATCTGCACTAAAATCTATTTCATTGTCTGTAATGAACTGCTGCAAACCTGGGAAGTAGTCCATTTCTCCTCCTCCAATGATTTTTCTCTTACAAAGAAGAAGCTTCTATTTGAAGACCGAAACTTTGTCAATAATTGTACTGTCCGACAAAGGAATGGGCAAAAGCTGTTTTCCCACGAACTCTCCAACCATAATAGACACTATATCAATAACACATGGTAAAACGAGTTCTTCTGCAATCGTATGGGGTTTCTTACATTTTGCTACCTGGTATGCTACCTTGTAGGATGCTAGAAGAGCTTTACTCGAGATTGTCGCCTGCTTAGAAAATGCTGATTTTTGTTCTTTCATTTGACTTAGCTTTGTAGAGAAATATTTTCTTGGTTTGCCCACGTCATTCTTATGAACACTTTCTAAATGGTGCTTCAATTTGCTAGGCAGCATACATTCGACAGAGAGTACTTTGAAACACAAAACACACTGTGGACACTCTTCATTGTTCACAAGAGTGCACGTGAAACCAAAATCTAAGTAACCTTCGTCGTATTTTCTATACTTGCGTTTCCTTTCCTCATTACCACTTTCCTTGTCATCCTCAACAAGTTCTCACTTTTTACTAACACTTGCCAAATTAAAAAATCGGGGGAGCGGGACTTCAAAGGCTGGCCAACATCAAAAGTGAAATTTCTCCGGGGTCACACTGGTGGACAAACACCAAAAATGAAATTTCCCACAGCTCTGTGTTTTCTTTACAGCTAAATACGAAAAAATCCACGCCCATCCACGGCGCCCCTGACCGTCAGTCATGGCGCCCCAGGGTGCCGCGGTGCACAGGTTGAAAACCGCTGCCATATATCATTCCATGTCAAGGACCTCTGGGGAGCTGCCTCCCATGTAGCACCTTGGGCAGCACCAACAGTTTCATCCACTTTGATGTTATAAAAGGGTGCAGGACCTCTAAAAAAGGTTAAGAGACACAGCTTTCAGTGTTACTTCTTCATTATTTTTCAATGTAGTCTCAGTTTTTTTAAAATATCATATCTACCAACTTGATATTGGTAGAGCCAGTCTTGTCATATGGAAGTGATTAATGGTTGTTGTTATTGTTGAACAGAATCGACACCATTGCATTCCGGGCAAACCCATAGGTGCTCAGTCTCCCTCCGTATATTTCGAAGAGTATGAATGCTGTTTCTGTAGCTCTCTGGTTATATACACACCGGATGCATCCTCTCATACGTCCATCTCTGCTAGCCTTACGTTTGACACGAAATTCCAACAGTCTTAACCTTGATGGTTCATCTATTGCAGTGCCATTCTCTAACAGGCAATCATTAATTGTTCTCAGTATCTCTCCCGTATCCATATCCAGTGTCCCCATTGTTGGTGTTCTTGATGCTAGTCTATCAGTTCTCTCATTACCATGTACACCTGCATGACCATGGCCAGTAGATCATCACCACCTCCAGCAGATTTGAAGCTTCTATGAATGTTTTCCATTCATGCCGTAGCCCGCCATTGTAACCTTTCGAAGCATAGACTGAGAGTCTGACACAATGACTGCCTTTATTAATGAAGTTTCAGTTAGTCACCTTAAGGCTGCAGTAGCTGCCTCTACATCCATTCTCATGCTGGAAGTTATTTTCTTGTAAGCCCCGCTATGTTCAGCGGCGATTCTGCCCTTTACTCTAGGAGAGAAGAGATTAATGGAAACCTGGTAAAGAAATGAGAAGTCCCTAGAAGTTGAAGAAATGAAGTCTTACAGAAGAAGGATAAGAACACCATAGACAGCTAAAAAGAGTGATGCCCTGAAAAAAACCATCCTCAAAGTCAGCTAATTATCTATATTAGAAGGATTTCTTGGACATGTTATGGGAAGAAGAAACCTTAACCCTATAACTGTCATAACGGCCAACGATCGGCCATTATGTCTCTTGAGGTGTCACGGCCGATGCGAATCGACGTTTTTCTGTGTGCAAAGGGGAAACAACAATGATAAATAGTTTTCCCTTCTTTTCTGGTGTTTGAGCTTGGTGTAAATATGCGTTTGTATCCCTTTCATTTGCGTTCAATCGGATTGAAATTTTTTTCGACAGCCATCATGTCTGATGCTGTTGAAGGTTCATCGGGACTAGAAAATAAATCTAAACCGTCATTATTTGAAATTTTTCAAATGGATAATAGTGATTCCGACGATGACTTTGTACACATCCCACATGTCAGTGATGAAATAAGATCGAGTAGTAGTGAAGATGAAGCCGAATCTAGCCCTGGGTCTAGTGTTGTCACTGACCAATTTGGATGGCAAAAGGTGGACAGTGAAAACAGTAGACTACGATCTGATCTAAATTTTATTGTAAGAAATCCTTACAGCTCCCAAAATATAGGTGCACAGAGCCGTTTCATTTTTTTTCTTTGATTTTTTTACGCTGAACAATGTGCTGCGAGAAACAAACTGATATCCTCAACATTTCCTGAAATTGGAATCCACAGCTGCACAGATGGAGGCACACCCTAACAGTCGGTACCATAAAATACCAGAAAATGGTATCACAATGGAGCAACTGAATAAATACCTAGGCCTACTGCTAAATATGAGTCTTATTTAAGAAATAACTTAGTGATTACTGGTCAAGTAGGCCTTCACTAATTGCTCCATTCTTCAATGAAACGATGAGTTTCAATACCTTTTGTTTTCACTCATTCATCGAATGCTGCATGTCAATGACATTACAAAAGAAAAAGAGAATAAGATCTGGTAACTCTGTCTGTATCTGTTTTGTCCACATCGTGAAGAAAAACACCCAAGAAAAAGTAGTCAGTTGAAATATATAATTTCGGTTCTTGTGCGTTTATTCACCGGTTAAATCAAATTCTGGAAATTTATTACCAAAACTGAGAACCGTACTTTTTCTTGACTGAAAAATGTTGATTTCACATTGTGATTTGGGAGGCAAGTTAAAAAAAAAAGCGTTTCTCTTGCATTCATAGTTGACACGCTTCCGACCCACCCCCCCCCAACCCCCCCCCCCCCGTATTTTAAAAAAAAAAAGTTTATAAACCAATAGAACGGAATTGAATCAGTTCTACAAGTTAACGGTACAAAGGAAACAAGGGAAATCGCTGCCGTTGCCTTCTCTAACTCAAGATCAGAGTCAGGCACCCTTTTACAGCTGGTTTGACTGATGCGTGACACATGTTCCCTTCCTCGCTGCCGTTGCCTTCTCTAACTCAGGATCAGAGTCAGGTACCCATTTACAGCTGGTTATGGAGTGTTAGAGACTTCACCATACTAGGTCCAGCATCGAGAGGTGGGGAGACCAGTTTCCTTCCTCGCTGTCTTTTCCTTCCCTAACTCAAAGTTAAGTACCCATTTATAGCTAGGTAGACCCCATCTCTCGATGCTGGACCTAGTATGGTGAAGTCTCTAACACTCCATAACAGCTGTAAATGGGTACCTTACTCTGATCCTGAGTTAGAGAAGGCAACGGCAGCGAGAAAGGGAACAGGTGTCACGCATCAGTCTAAAAAAAAAAAAAAAAAAAAAAAAAAAAAAAAAAAAAAAAAAAAAAAACCAGCTGTAAATGGGTACCTGCCTCTGATCCTGAGTTAGAGAAGGCAACGGCAGCGAGAAAGGGAACAGGTGTCACGCATCAGTCTAACCAGCTGTAAAAGGGTACCTGCCTCTTATCTTGAGTTAGAGAAGGCAACGGCAGCGAGAAAGGGAACAGGTGTCACGCATCAGTCTAACCAGCTGTAAAAGGGTACCTGCCTCTGATCTTGAGTTAGAGAAGGCAACGGCAGCGAGGAAGGGAACAGGCCACCCCACCTCATAAAGCTGGGACCCTGTACCTCGAAGTCTATAACACTTCACTCCCCTACGGCAGAATGTGCTACGTGACTACAACCTTACGAACGGCAGGCGTGTTTTTAAAAAAATTCTAAGCAACGGGGGAGGGGGGAGAGGACAATGACACTTTTTCAGTCAAGAAAGAGTACGGTGATCAGTTTGGGTAATAAATATCCACAATTTGATTTAATCAGTGAATTAACGCACAAGTACCATAATTTCTTTTGTCACTTTTGGAAGTGGGTAGAAAGGCTTTTTTTAGGTTGCGAATGAAAAAAATTCATTAAAATTACAGTTTTAATAATAAAACCTTATAACTATACTTACTTACTTAATCGTTCCCCTTCTACCGTGAGGTGTAGAGGTTTGGAAGAGAGAGCGCCAGACTATCCTATCGGCTGTCTTCCTCCTGGCCTGGTTCCATTCTAGTCCTCGATCCTTCAAAGATTGTCTAATGTTGTCCTCCCAGCGGACTGTGGGTCTGGATCCCTGGCTCTTTCTTTCCCATGCTTGTCGTGGTAGCCGATCTTCCATTCTGCAGACATGGCCAAACCATCTTAGTTGGGACTGTTCTACTTGGGTCTGCAGGGGGTGGGATTTTAGGCCTTGACATATCGTCTGGTTGCGGGTCATGTCTCTTCTTGTTACTTCAACCACCTTCCTCAGATACCTCATTTCTGAGGTTTGGATCTGGCTTTTGTGGGTTGTAGTCATTGTCCATGACTCGCATCCATATGCCAAGACTGGGACTTAGGTGGAGCCGTATACATCCATCTTCGTTTTCTTACCAACCTCTCTCTTGCTGAGGAATCCTCGATTTATGGCCTGAAAAAGCCTCCCAGCTGCTGCTTTTCGAGTGGCCAACTCTTCTTTGATGCCTCCCTTTCAGTCTGTAATAGCTCCGAGGTATTTAAAGTGGTTGACCTGCCCCAGGACCTGTTCTCCCAGCTTAATCTGGTGTCTTCTTTCTTCTCGTGATATCACCATGGATTTTGTTTTAGAGCTGCTTATGACCATCCCTCTCTTCTCCAGCTCTTCCTTCCAGACTTGCAGGTTGGATTGGAGATGTGCCTCTGATTTAGCAATCAGGGCAACATCATCAGCAAATGCCAGCTCTGAAATACAGACCTGTCTCATCTTCCAGTACCCCACTGAATACTTTCTTGTTTTCTCCTTACATGCCTTGATTACATCGTCCATGAGGAGTATGAAAAGATAAGGTGACAGGATATCACCTTGTCTTACACCAGTGGTGGTCCTGAACTCTTCTGACTTATGGTTTGCTGTCCTCACATAATTTCTGCAAGACTTGTAGAAGCTCTGTATAGCATGAATCAGAGGTGCTGGAATATTCTTCCTTGCCAAACAGTCCCAAAGTTTGCTCCAGGGGACCCTGTCAAACGCCTTTTCCAGATCTATGAAACAAAGATGGATCTCACTCTTATACTCAAGGGCCTTTTCACTCAGCTGTCTGAGTGTGAAGATTAGGTCTTGAGTATTTCGGTTTGCTCGGAATCCGCACTGGACTTATCCAATTGTGACTCAGCTAGGCATCAGCATCTCTGCTCTAGGATTCTAGAGTAGATTTTACCAGGGACACTGAGAATGGATATGCCTCAATGGTTTACACATTGTCGATTGTCACCCTTTTTGAAAATCAGTGTTATGATGGCAATCTCCCAATCCTTTGATATGGCCTTGTTGCACCACACTGCCTGTAGGAGTAATAAGTCGCCTGATGCTCCCATGTACTTAACCATTTCTGGTGTTATACCATCATGCCCTGCTGCTGTGTCCATCTTGGTTTTCTCCAGTGCTGCCTTCAGTTCTTCCATCTTTATGTCATCTTCACCACCATTGGTTTTCTCTTCTGTTCTAGTGGTTATCATTTCTGATGCTTGACCTTGCTCTCCATCAAGGAGTTCTGAGAAATATTCTTTCCATCTTTCCATTACTTTCTTTGCGACAGTAAGCAATTTGCCTTGCTTGTACTTTATAAATTTGAGATGGCATTGTTTTTCCTTCCTCATGTTCTTTAGGGTCTTATAGAACAATTTCTGGTTTTCTTGCGCATCTTTTCCTAGCTTTTCTCCAAATTTTTCCCAGGACTTCTGTTTTGCTGCTAGCACCTTGTTCTTTGCTTCTGTTCTGAGTGTCACATATTCTCTATATTTCTCTATTTGTCCTGCTGTGTTTTTAGCTCCTAAGTATTGTTTCCATGCCATTTTCTTCTCTCTTATTTTCTCTTTGGCTTCCTCTGTCCACCAAGGTGTCCTCTTTCTCTTGTTCCTAAGTCGGACTTCACATGCTTCTGCAGCAGCTGTCTTTATGATGTCCTTGAATTTAAGCCACAGGGTTTTGTTGAGGAGTAATATTTTGTAGTCACCAAAGTGTAGTGGTAATATTACTACTGTAGACACCAGGGGATGTTGAAGGCTGTATGGAAGGGTGTCTCGTGTCTGGTAGGTTGTCTGATGTGTTGATAGAATATGAAGGTCCACACAGGACTACAGTACACAGGTCACAAGGACGTCACTTTGACTCACAACGAGGAAGTCAAGTAATGGTAACAGCTGGTGACGTTCTATCATTTATTTGAGACGACACAACGACAACATCCATATAGCATAGTCATTTACAACACTTGAAGACATCACAGTCAAACAAATGGCGAATAAAGTAGATGGCATAAATAAATCATAGGTAAGCTTTCTAGCTCACAGCTCTGCCATCAAACTGCATCCCTAGGCACAGATGCATAGAAAATCACCCCGCATTGAAACGGGTCTTAAATATGTAGGCTTAGCTTCGCCCTGCTCCAACGTCCACAAGTCAGATACAGGTCCTAGACTACAATAGGTCGCACTCCATGGCGAGATCATAAATACTGTTCATAATGGCCTCCATGGTGATACTTTTATAAACCTTGCTTAAGTGTTACCGCTAGCATAGCGGAGTTCAAGAAAACATAGCTACTGTTCTCCGGGCATAGAGTAACCCGATATATGAATCAATGGTATGATGATACCTGAGGTGCACTTCTAATAGTAAAGTGAGCAAGCAGGGAACAAAAATGTCAGAACCTAAACTGGCTACAGATCGAAGTAATGAGAGAGCAATTACCTTTACATTCGAAATACACCACAATTCACAACCGTCTCCAGACGTTTAGAAATAGTCACATGGGAATAATATCAGTAGACTATCAGTCAAACTCACAGAGGACTTCATTCCCATGATGAAAAACTCGGGTCGACGAAAAACACGTCTTAACCCATCACAGGTTTACCTTCGACTCCCGGGCGGAAGTCTCTTTCTCACATTCCAAAACTTGACGCATGCATAGTTACGCTACCCTTCTGAACTAAAATCAGATCGGGCGATGCGAACACATTCTAAGAAAGATTGACCATTCAAGCCTTATATGGTCATGAGATACACATCGACTCTAGTTTGCAATCATTCTAAGAAAACTTACTTATTTGAGCCCTATAAGGATAACAACCAGACGTCGATCTAATAATAGATCCCCAGGTTAAGACACAAGAGCGGGTAACAACCATTGTAAAAATGTAACCTCAGATATCCAAGAGTTATGTACCTTTGATTACAAAAAATTAAAGTGTACAAACAAGACAGGTAAAATATATATTGACTCAGAAAAATCTGTGCGTAACAGGTTTCCAAGTCATCAGGTTGTTCTTCTGTGTTTCTCACCGCTGTAGCAATAAGCCCCTGATATCTAGTCTTAATTTCTTGCTCTCTCAGCTTTTAGGTCTTAATGCTTATTCCTCCAAATAAGCCTTGTAAACAGTAAATCCGGAAGGTCCCCTGGGTAAGCCACTCATGTCTGTTGTTTTTCTGTTGTCTGGTGTTCTACTTCTTTATTTCCTGCGAGTGCCTGATAACATACCTTTATATTTGTTTCATATTAATTTGCTTATTCCTCCCATTCGTTTACTTAGTTTCTTGCGTGATGTTGGGCAGTTCCTAGGCTGTGCAACTCTTTCAGTTGTTCTTTTAATTGTAAGCAGGTAGTGATCACTTCCAATCTCTGGCCCCCTCCAGACTCTAGCATCCCGGACAAATTTGAATGAGCTCCTCCTAACAATGGCATAGTCGATCACTGACTTCTCATTCTTTGTTGGTTCACATCTAGTGTATGCATGTATGCGCTTATGGGGGAACTTTGTGTTTGTAATGATCAGATTCTGCTCACTGCAGAATCTAAGGAGTCGCTTTCCATTGTCATTGAGAGTATCTTCTCCATATCTTCCGATAACTCCAACCCATCTAGCATGGTCATTTCCAACTCTGGCATTGAAATCTCCGAGCATGATAACTTCATCTAGGCAGTCATCCACTGTCCTTTGAAGCAGCTCGAAGAATTCATCCTTGACCTCTGCTCTCTCATCTTTATTTGGCCCATACACTATGACCAGGTTGACTATGGTTTCTCCTTCTTTTAGTTTTACAACCATAATGCACTCCGAGACAAAGTTCCATCCCTTGATACTATCTTTTTGGCCACAATGCAACCCACGCCCCCTTTAGCTCTTTCAGATGTGGGTACACCACTGTAGAGCAGCGTGTTGCCATCGAGATCCATGACTCCTTGTCCCTTTTTCTTTGTTTCCGTTATAGCCAGGATTTCTAGTTTTGCTTTCCTCATCTCTTCCACCAGCTCCTCTTCTTTCCCATTTATACTTCTTGTGTTCCATGTTCCATAAGTCGTAGTCCGTAGTCCGTTCCAGTTCGTCGCCTTTAGAATCAGTCTGGTTTTCTTTCTTGTAGTTCGCGTAATCGTGATTTAAAGCAAACAGGTGATTGGTCTGTTGTGCCTTTGCATGGTGGAGGGGCTGCCTCCTTACGGCCTCCATGCAGGCCGCCCTCCTCCTTTTTCAGCCGGGATTGGGACCGGCCTAGGCGGAGTTATAACTATACATTTTCTGAAATAATATTGTTTGCAGTGTCTGAAAAACTTATTCAGATGAGAAATAGAACCAAACAGTCAATGTGGGGGTAGGTTGAAAGCTGATGAAGAGTTACATAATTAATTGTATTCATTGTGAAAAGGTCAAGGTCATCATACATAATTCTCAGATACCTTGAAATTAGTACCATATGATTCCTTATCCAATATACTTTCAGAAAATGTATACTTATATGGAGCTCTGACTTCATTTTCTATATGTTTCTGGTATTTTATTGGAACTAGTCAAAATTCTCAAAATAGCAGTGACACCACAGTACAAATGCACTTGACAGTTGAAGGGTTAAATGTATTGTGAAAACATGAAAGATTGAAGAACAAAATAGATAAAGAATTCAAAGAAAAGGTATTGGCCAGTTGACATTGTGGCTTAGAAAGAAGTCAACAACATAAATGATATACAGCACTTGGGACAGGAAGTTGTGGAGAAACATGATCATCTACACCAGCTGGTTAGGGTACTTAAAGAAGATGAAGCATTCAGTTTTTCATATTGTTGTAAAGTTAAAATGTTTTCTCTAGAATATGACCGGTCATTATCATACTTTGTTTACAATTAACTCCAGGGCAGGATGGACATGTCACAGAGTACACTTTTGAGTTTCTGTTCAACAACTTTTACCCCGGATACTTCAGCAGACAGACGCAGAGACTGCTGTGGGATAAGGCTATCATGGAGTCAGAACTTCTGCCAGCTGTTCCCTATGACGATCACTTGACTAAAGAGTCGGGCCTCAAGCAGACGTTAAGAAACCTTGTCAAATATGGATTTACTTTTGTTACTGGGGTGAGTTCACTTAGGTTCCTTGGGGCACATACGTGTGTAACCATTTATGTTTGATATACTTCTTTTGTTTACTTCATTAATTACCTTTATAACTCATGTACATATTGTAGTGTTCGTACATATTGTAGTGTTCAAGGCATCTCGAGATTACAGACACTTCCATGCTGACGGATAAAATTTGAAAGTGGGATGATCAATTCCCTTCCTCACTGCCTTTGTCTTCACCAATTCAAGTCAGGTACCCATTTACAGTTTGGTAGGCTGGAGGTCTTAGAAAAACTAGGAATGAAAAGGGAATGAATGAGTTAAAACATATAATCTTCTTCTTCTTCAAGTACCATGCCTAGTGGCGTAGGAGATCATGTCTCTCTACAACTTCCTGTCTCCAGCACAATTTATCAATTCTGTTGTTGACCTATTTCCATGCCACGATGTCAAACTGTCCAGTACGGGCTCTCTTTGTCTTCCTCTATCTCTTTGTCCTCCAATCTTGTTGTTACGATATAATTCAGCTTTCCTCTTCTCATAACATGCCCCAAAAAGTGGATTTCTTCTTTCAAACTTGTGAAATAAATTTATTTTGTGCATTGGCTTCTTTCAGGACATCCTCATTACTCTTGTTGGCTGTCCATGGTATTTTTAACATTCTTCTGTAAAACCACATCTCTGTGGCCTCTAGTGCCTTCCCTATTTGTTTACTAATTGTCCATGACTCACTCCCATATGTCAGGATTGGTTCTATATAACACTGAAGAACTCTCTTTCTATTAACACATTAACTACCGCAAGCCGGTGGGACCGGCTTTTGAAATCCTATCATTTGGACCGCAAGCCGCTCAGAGCGTCGATGTAATTTTAGTAATAAAACGAATGAAAAATGTACTGAAACACTTTCTGATCTAGTTCGAAATTTTAAGTTGCTACCGGAAAACAAATTACCAAAGCATGGTTGTTGTAGAACACTGGAAAATTGATATTATGTTCATGTTTTTCAGCGTTTTGGGTTAGTTACCAAATCGTGTAAAACTGTTTACCGTGGCAACTAGTGAAAGGACCACAAAAAATGCTTGTGCATCTTGTCTAATGGCTGAATAGGCTAGAAATTTGTTTCAACAATTGACTGATAGATCTAGCGACGAGGACAAGAGTGAAAACGGTGTGCACATTGATTGAAATAGGAATTTTGATAGAGATAGGGCGCAAGCAGTTATAATTGTGAAAATATTGCAAGTCCGCGGCCATCGGAGGGCCGTTAAATAGCAAAAACCTCTATTACAGTTACAAATGGTAATTATTGTAATAGTACATTCATTTATCTTTAAAATGATGTGTAATTCATAAAAATCTGTTCACAATTATGAAAACTACCGCTTACTTTGTGCAAACACCTACAGGATAAAAATGGGGAAAAAATTTAATTCGGCCACAGTGTGTTTTTTAATTTGGTATTTAACGTGTTAATAATATATATTAGGCCATATAAAAAGACAATATGGTGTTAAAGACTGTAATGGAAGGAAGAGTTGAAGGCAAATGTGCAATAGGAAGTCAGCTATATAAGGGGGAAGGTAACATTGCATACATGCCACACCTCACAGATGAAAAACCTGTACAAAAAATTCAAAAACCCTGTACAAAGACCAGCAAAACCTGTACAAAAAAAAGACAGAAAAAAACGTATCAAAAGAGTTAATTCGTGTTAAAAAAAATTTCAATTACAGCTGCATCATAGAGGTATGGGGACTTTGCCTTTTAAAGCAGGTCTTCACTTATTTTAAAACCAAACAATAAATGTCTGAGTTTATTTTACACTGTAAAAATAATGTGATCGTGTCATCATTTAGTCTATTTCTGCGCTTAATTATCACTAACAGACCAGGAAATCCTGTGTTTGATAGGACCTTATCCTTTAGCACGCTGCATTGTTTTCCCGAAAATGTGCCCTGCAGCTGCATTCTTTTTCACAACACCCCCTTTTTTTATAGTGGATGACTTGTAAATTCTATAGTTTTTTGGTCAATTGCTCTAATTTTTGGACTGTAGGCTTTAGAAATAAATGAATGATGAATCTGACGATATACAATTTGTTTGTGTACATGTTAGATGTGATAGGAAGAGAGGTATGGAAAGATGAAAAAAACGATAAATAAATTTTTAAAAATTTGTTTTTTAATTTAAATTTTTTTTTTTTAAATTAAAAAAAAAAAACCAACAAACGAAGAGTCCTTTTCCTTTGCATCTCAATGAAAGTCATTTGACCAATACAAATCAAATGACGATCTTTTCGTTACACCCATCATCAGTAGCAAAGCAACAAACGCCCTCGTCAGCAGTGACATTCGGCCGTAATCCTAAACCTTTCCGATAAACCTAATCCTAACCCCTAAAATTATACATACTAGCAATGACATTCTACTTTCGTTTCCATCTCTGCCATCACCCATATTCTGAGAACCGATATTAGCGCTAATAAAGACAAAGATCTCCTTGTCATCGCATCGGAGTCAGAATCCATTAAAATTAGAGCGAAAATGGCCGCGTGTTGGATGCCGATTGATTGCGATTTAAAAAATTCACAGAAAATAAACGCGGATACTCCCATTACTAAATAAAGATCGGAAATGGAAGCTAACTCTCTTGCAAATAACATTAAAAATGACGCAAATTACGGCTACGATAGTGGCACAAGATGATCGATTTATATGTATGTTTAATAATTAGGCGAAAAAACCCGTACAGACGTTTGTACGGGCCGTACACATCTGAAAACGCAAACACCCCGTACAGATTATGGGTAAACCATAGCGTGTGGCATGTATGACATTGGGAGTTGGGAAGGAATGGGTCTATCAGAGACACAAGATGTTGGAGATTCATTGCAGCTGGCCTTTTATGTGGAGATGGCAGCTGATGATGAGCCTGGAGCATGATGCTATCAGTTGTCTTCCCTTTGCCCTGGTTCCAGTGTAGTACTCTGTCCTTCAGGGATTGTCTGATGTTGTCCTCCTAGTGAACTCTGGGTCATCTTGGAGTCTGGATCCCTGGCTCTTAGTTTCCTGTGCTTGTCGGGATAGCCGATCTTCTCCCATTTTACAGATATGGCTAGACCATCGTTAATGCGACTGTTCCACTGTTCTTCAGAGGTTGGGTTTCAAGGCCATGACATATCACATGTGTGTGTGTTTTTTTTGTTTTATTTTTTCGTACGCCCGCTATTACTCATGGCGAAATCTCAGGTTAGTATGTCTAACCTGAGACTGATGTTACGTGAGTGTAAAGTGCAATTTTTACTATCTTGCAATATAATACATTTATATACTTATTATGTTCGCAAATATTTTGTAAACAAAGTATTTCCTTTTTAAGTGCTTAAGGAGAAGTCATTTTTGAGTTACTTCCCTTGAAATGAGTTCCGTCATCTTCGATCGGACTCCGCGGACGAATTTAGGCCTACTGCGATTTATTCTTTGGCTGGGTAGGAATAGATTGTTCTTGCTTCAGTATATCTATGGCCTGAATTTATACGTAGTGTTTGTATGAGTAGGACGAGTCTGTCTTATATATGGATATCTTTACATTTCTAAGTCGAACTATGTTGGTTGTCGCTAGAAAAGGTCAAAGGCTATGCAGCGGAAGTATCGCTAGCAGGGGGGTGATTCATGGCTGTCATCCTGTCGGGATGTCGAATTTTGTTGTAGCCGGCCTATCGCCGAAAAAGTGATCTATAAGTAGATGGGGAAAAGTGATAGTCATTTAGACATGTTGTATGTACTTTACCCCAGTGTTTATTCTCTTTTGCCAAGGAATGGCAAAGTTATATTTCGCATAGAAAGGTAAAACCACAATTTATTATGAACTTGGGCTTCGCCATCGTTGTCGATAAGCAGATGCACAGTGGTACTTTTGAAAAGAATATTTATTCAAAGGAAGATGACATTCCTATGTATCAGCACTAGATTATATGATATTATTCAATTACCTCTATGATAGAAGCTATGAAGAAATGAGGACATTTAACGAATGACCAATTTTGGTCTGTATCCAATAGTGAGTGAAGCTCACGAGAGAAGCACAGCCATGTTGAAATTCATATACTTTGTATTTATCGAGTGAGAAAAAGGGATGCCTGTACTATCGCTCGATGAACCAAGAGATCACTGCTACATGTGAGAACCCATGTCTGGGATTCCTATATCTTTATGGAAAATATATATATTGAACTTTACGTGAAGGGATATTCGCTAGACGAGGTTAGGTCTAGGAGCCTTCCTATATATTGGTTATGGCTGACGTGCCCAGTCAGTAAAGCCAGATGATTTACATGATGGAACTCTGAATGCTTATTTACGAATGCTCCATTATGATATTTGCCAAGCATGAATGCTAACTTAAGATGATATTCCTGTGATCAACATTATGCTGTCTATGTCGACATTTGTTCCTGTAACCATACACGTACTGTCCAAGTGTGCGTCTCATTAAATGTTATAAAAAGACCACCGTAGTTCCAGTACTTCTTGAATTCGAACAGTGTGAGTATGAGTGATGTACTACCAACCTGTCAACTCTATCGAATCATTCTACCATTCGCGTTCTGACATTCATATACACACTCATTGTCTACACTCACATTCTTGTCGGAGCCTCATCACGTTCCAGGACAAGATGACCTGTATGACCAAAACTGTGCTGGGTTTAATGAGTTGACAATCGTTACACTTTACTACACCAGTCCCAACATCTACATTTATCAACTGGTGGACATTCACGGCATTTAACAAATAAAACGTGATTCAACAACTAGTAGCCAGTATGAGTTAACAACTACAGAGTTTAACAACTGGTGTGCCAGCTTCCTGGGTCAACCTGCACAGTGACCATATTGAGAAGTAAACTACTGAGACCAGACGTTCCTTGGGGTCTGTTACGACACACAAATACATCAACAGTACAACTCTACAGTGATGTCAGCGTGACCTGTCCTGTCGACAGTATGCAGTAACTAGGTCAGCGTTTGTTGACATTTGGTTCGTTGGACATTTGCCATACAACTGACAGTGTTACACAGCAAGCTTGGTTGAAACATAGAACATTACACATCAGGACTGGAGAATATTTGACAGTGTTTGCGAAAGGAAATGTTATTGAACTGAGAAGTCCTACATCGATTGTTATCATTCACATCAACGATGGAGCTTCTATTTCTGTGTTGAATTTAAAATAATTAGACCAGAAGTATTTGTTTAATAAAGTACCACAGTACTGTACTATTAGGCAGTGTAACTGAGCCTTCTTTACAACACATTCTTTCTGCAACACTCTATTTACATCATATTGCCATACTATTTATGCATTTATGTATTTATGTTTAAATATTTATATGTGATATTTTTTTGTATCCAGCGGGTTGTTGTTTTGGTTGGGCGGTGTCACACAACAGAGTATCCCACGTAATAGAGGGTCTGTTGTGTGCGTTTCTATAGGTGCAATTTTCTTAATTGAAAATTTGCTGCGACAGCTGTTGCTATTAGTGTTAGCTGTGAAGACTGTACTCATTGTTGTTTTTGTAATATTCCTCTGTTCTTTAGTTTGTTTTGATTTGTTTGTAATTTGTTGGTCTACCCTATTCTATCTTTCAGTTCTATTCTCAATTTATATTTATATACTGTGGCGTTATTTGTATTTGTTATCCTCTTGCGGTTTATCTTTTATTGTTTTTCCCATTTGATTTATTTCATTTCCGCAAATGTTTTCATGTTCTTCTGTATAACTGTTTTGTTTTGTGCCTGATCGACATACACTATTTAAAATATAGTTGATCATATAAATTGATGTACAAGAATCAACTGATAGTTAATTGCTATTACTAAAGGTACACAGTTGATGATATAAAACACTATTTCTGGTGCACTGCACTTATATTATAGAGTGAACCAGCAACTTATAGCTGTTATTATATAAGGATTTATACAAGACCTTTGTAAGGCTTGTTTCCCACAGTGATTGGGATAGTTAAGTACTATTTTCCACAGGTTAAAAAGTTATCATACAAGGTCTTTGATTAAGACTAAGAAAGTGAATTTATTTACTTTTGCAAATTACTGATCTTATTAGACAAGATGTCTACATTAGATTATTTTATCACACAAGGCAGGGCTCTTGATAAGACTGGTCAGCAATTAGAAGAATGGGCAGTTGCTCAATATGACAAAGCATTAGCTGCAGAAGAGAGAAAACTTGCTGCTGCTGCTGCTGAAGAAAGAAAAGCATTGATTGAAGAAAAGAAATTAGCAGCTGAGGAGAAAAGATTAGAAGCTGAGGAAAAAAAATTACAAAGAGAGGATGAACAAAAGAAATTGCAGATACAGACTGATGAAAAAAGATTCCAGATGGAAATGGAAAAAGAGAAAAGAAAAGATGAAGCTGCTGCAGAAGAGAAAAAAAAGAGAACATGAACACAAAAAAAAGAACTTTTAGCATTTGAGTTAGAAAAGTTAAAGTTAACAAACATAAGTAATGTTAATCAAGCATCTGGTGGTAATGGTAAACCCTTTACTTACAAGGTCAAGGTACCAGCGTTCAACCCTTCCAGTGATGACATAACATTCTGGCTAAACAGATTTGAACGCTCGTGTCGAGCCCATAATGTGGACAAATCACAATATGCTAACCAGTTATCAGAAAATCTGAAAGGTGATTCTCTGACTAGTTTAAGTTTGGTTGAAGAGGCTGACAAAGATAACTATGATGTTATTAGGGCAGCCTTATTAAAGAAGTATCAGTTGTCTGAAGAGGGTTATCGGAAGTTGTTTAAGACAATGGTGCCTGAGGCAGGTGTAGAATTCTCAGAATTCATTGCAAGGACACGTCTTACATTTGATCGTTGGATTGAGCTATCCAAAACAGAAAAAAACTTATGAAGCCCTTATGGACTTGATACTCAGAGACAAGATTATGTCAAGTATAAATAAACCTTTCCTCGAATTCTTACATGAGCGTAAACCTAAGTCTCTAAAAGAAATGGAACAGTATTGTACCCAATACGTCACTGCACATCCGGACGTAGCTATTAGCAACAGTAAGGTTAAAGAAGGTATGCCAGTTGCTTCTGCAACACCATACAACCCTAATCACTCTCAAAAATTCCAAGGACCTCAAAATAGGTTTAATAAAAAAGGTAACTATAACAGTTATCAGAACCAAGGTAACCAATCATTTCAGGGTTCTTCTTCGAATACCTGGAGAAGAGCTGACAGCCCTCGATTCAGGGGTGGTCATAATTACAGGAACTTTCGCAAAGGAAGTCATTCTAGAAACTATCCAAGTTTTCCTTCATGGAGACAACAGGATCATAATTACCGAGATACTCATTATAATGAATATGATGATAGTAACCAAATGAGCTATGATTCAAACCCGAGTAGGGGTTATAATGGTGGAAACAATGATAAGTACAGAGGCAATAATAACAGAGGTAGAGCACAATTCAAAAAACATAAAGCTCATTACCAGGCGAACTCTGCACAGCAAGAGTCCCACGAAGCCTATAAACAAAGTAAAGATAATGATGACTCTAATAATATGGCATGTGTCGCTTTTGATTTTGGGAGAGCATCTCAGTGCCCCCAATGCAAAACATTATTTGAGCCAACCACAGTGTCTACTTTAAGCTGTGGCCATCCTCTTCCCGCTCTTCCTGCGTCAATCGCGCATGATGGGAGAGGTTCTCTTGTCTTACACAAAGGTTTAGTAAATGACAATCCAGTCTCAGTACTTTTTGATTCTGGATGCACAACTATTGGGGTTAGGCAGTCACTCATAGATCCTTCTCATTCTACAGGCAAAGTAGTCAAATGCGTAACATTTGGCGGCACCATAGAGAAATACTCTACCGCTATCATTAGGATTGCTACTCCTTTCTTCACAGGAGATGTACACGCATGTCTTTTGCCGAATCCGATCGCTGATCTTATCATCGGTCGCATTCACGGAGTCAAAGAATGCACTCCGGAGCAAATTTTCCGTTTGGGAAAATCAAAATATGCAATCTGCTAATGCGGTAGTCACTAGAGCTCAAGCTCTCAATATGCCTGAAACTTCATCTGTTGAAGATAATGAAGTGCATAACCAAGATGATCCCTTGGTAATTTCTCGTGACTCGTTTATAAAACAACAAGAAGAAGATCCGACTCTTAAGAAATTCTTCACTCTTGTAACAAAAGGTGATCCGAATAAAGATTCAAATTGTAAATCTTGGATTACAATGAAGAATGGCGTACTTGTACGTATGGTGCAAGACTCCGCTAAGTCAAGTCATTCTCAGATTCTTGTACCCAAGAATTTGAGAGTTAAGATCTTACAACATGCACACGACTCTCAGTGTGCTGGTCACATGGGTTTTTCCCGTACAAAGTCAAGAGTTCTTGCGGCTTTCTTTTGGCCTTTTGTGAACAAGGACATACGGATCTATTGTCGATCCTGTAAAGTATGTCAAGAAGTCAAATCCAAAGGTCCTCGTCATGCTGCGCCTATTCAGGCTGCAGATATTCCTATTCGTCCATTCCAGAAAATGGCGATAGACATCATTGGTCCATTCAAGATCAAATCTGCTAGAGGACATCAGTTTATCTTAACGTGTGTAGACATGTGCACACGTTGGCCAGAGGCTATCCCTCTAAAGAGCATTACTACCGCTGACATTGCAGATGCTCTTTGGCTTATATTTTCTCGGCTGGGATTCCCCGGAGAAATATTATCAGATCATGGCACCCAACTGATATCGGATACCATGTCTCAAGTAATGTCTACTCTACAGATAGAGAGATCTTTGAGTAGCATCTATCATCCTATGTCCAATGGGATGGTCGAGCGACTAAATAGAACACTTAAGAACTTATTAGGGAAGATAACTGAGGATCATCCTCAAGATTGGGATAGGGTTTTACCCGCGGCCCTCTTCGCGTACAGAGAGGTCCCCAATGAACATACAGGGTTTTCTCCCTTTGAACTTGTCTTTGGCGCGCGACCGCGCGGCCCAATGTCTTTGCTGCATGATCTTATAACAGCTGACAATATTGACGATGACACAAAATCTTCTTACGAGTATGTCATCGCGCTGAGACAGAAGATTATAGAAGCATGCAAATTGGCAACGTCCTCTTCTGAATTTGCTAAGCAGAAGGCAAGACAATTTGCTAATAAGAAGAGAACTTTACGACAACTTTGTCCTGGTGACAAAGCATTTGTTTTGCTACCTTGTCGTGAAAATAGACTCCTTATTAGTTGGAAAGGACCGTACGATATAATATCGAAAATTTCAGATGTTGACTACATCGTCGATATCAACGGGAAGCATAAAACCTTCCACATCAATATGCTTACGGAGTTCCATGAACGTCCTGACTATCTACAGCCTATTTTCCAGGCAACGGACGATTCTCATGTCAAACATGGTCATTACTCATCACTGTCTGTAATACAGGATGAGGAAACAAGTTTTTCGGATGTTAATCTTCCGCTTCCAATGATCCCACTTCATTCTAGTGAATCATGGAAAGACGTTACTGTTTCTCCTGATTTGTCTCTAGGAGAACGGCGACAAGTTTCGTCTATGTTACAAACATTTCAGGATGTCCTCACTGACATTCCTGGACAAACTCATGTCATTGAGCATGACATTGTTCTAACTGAACATACTCCAATTAGGGTTAGACCTTATCCTATCCCTATACATTTCCAAACACAGGTTGAAAAGGAGTTGGATGAAATGATAGATTTACAAATAATCGAACCATCCACTTCTGCATATTCTTCGCCGATGGTTATTGTTCGAAAAAAAGACAATAACATACGTCTTTGCGTTGACTATCGCAAGTTGAATCAAGTTACGAAGTTCGATGCTGAACCTATGCCTTTACTAGAAGAGCTACTTACTCGTCTTTCTAAATCGCATTTTTTTCACTAAACTTGATTTGTCTAAAGGATATTGGCAAGTTCCATTATCCGAACGCGCCAAACCTCTTACCGCTTTCTCTACTCCCAGAGGCCTTTTCCAATGGAATTTTATGCCTTTCGGCCTTATGAACGCACCAGCTACATTTGTACGCATGATGCGTCGAATCCTATCGTATCGGTCAGATGTCATTGCTTATCTAGACGACATCTGTCTTTTCAGCGATACTTGGGAAGATCACTATTCAGGGTTAGTTGAATTATTATCAACTCTGCGTGAGTATAACCTGACAGCAAAACCATCCAAAGCTTGTATTGGCTTTAGCGAAATTGCTTTCTTAGGCCATCGAGTAGGTCACGGTTTCTTGAAGACAGAAGACCATAATATCACTAAGATACTTAACATCTCTATCCCTAGGACTAAAAAGCAAGTGCGAAGTCTTTTAGGTCTCATACAATTTTATGGACGTTTCATTCCGAATCTGTCCTCTATCATGGCACCTCTCTCTACACTATTAAAGAAAGGGTCGCCTAACATGGTTCACTGGTCTCATGAATGCCAATCTTCACTAGAGAAGATCAAAACTATGTTTTCATCACCACCTATTTTAGTGTTACCTACAACAACAGATAAGACATTTGTTCTTCGTAGTGACGCTTCATCCACTGGGATTGGAGCGGCACTAATGCAAGAGTACTCTGGAACTCTGCATCCTGTAATGTATATATCCAGAAAACTTAATGCTGCAGAAAGGAATTACTCGGTTTTAGACCGTGAATTATTGGCAATGGTTTGGTCAATTCTCAAACTCCAAAGATTCCTTCTGGCGCGCATTTCGTAGTGGAAACTGACCAAAAAGCTCTTACGGCTATCCAAAGTAAGAACTTGAAGAGCTCGAGATCAACTCGATACGCAATCACTCTTCAACCTTTTCATTTCTCGGTACGAGCTATCCGTGGTTCAGAAAATGTGATGGCGGACATTCTGTCCAGATGCCCACATGATGCCACTTAACTGTTAAATATTGGATCTTTTTAATATGTATAACTTTACAACAGTTATTTTTTGTTTCTTTACTAAGATACACATTTGTAATTTAATAATAGAATGATGGTATCTCTACTTAGCGGTTTATTGATGTTTATTCACCGCTGTTCTTTGATGATTGTTTCTTCATAAATCATAAATTTAAGATTATAGTGTGAATTTTTGGTATGCATTGTATAATTACCAGAATTGTATTATACGTACATCACACCTTCCTGGAAACATTTATTCGTAGAGAAACAATTTCTCTCAGATTTTGAGATATATTCTCACCGGTCATATTAGGAATTATAGTTATTCCTGATATTTTCATCTGCGCAGTATTCTTGCGTTGTGAGCCTATTCTACGTTGCTCCTAGATGTATTTAAAAAAAAAAATTTATTTTTTTTTCCCGGGAGGTGTGGTAAGACTGTAAAGTGCAATTTTTACTATCTTGCAATATAATACATTTATATACTTATTATGTTCGCAAATATTTTGTAAACAAAGTATTTCCTTTTTAAGTGCTTAAGGAGAAGTCATTTTTGAGTTACTTCCCTTGAAATGAGTTCCGTCATCTTCGATCGGACTCCGCGGACGAATTTAGGCCTACTGCGATTTATTCTTTGGCTGGGTAGGAATAGATTGTTCTTGCTTCAGTATATCTATGGCCTGAATTTATACGTAGTGTTTGTATGAGTAGGACGAGTCTGTCTTATATATGGATATCTTTACATTTCTAAGTCGAACTATGTTGGTTGTCGCTAGAAAAGGTCAAAGGCTATGCAGCGGAAGTATCGCTAGCAGGGGGGTGATTCATGGCTGTCATCCTGTCGGGATGTCGAATTTTGTTGTAGCCGGCTTATCGCCGAAAAAGTGATCTATAAGTAGATGGGGAAAAGTGATAGTCATTTAGACATGTTGTATGTACTTTACCCCAGTGTTTATTCTCTTTTGCCAAGGAATGGCAAAGTTATATTTCGCATAGAAAGGTAAAACCACAATTTATTATGAACTTGGGCTTCGCCATCGTTGTCGATAAGCAGATGCACAGTGGTACTTTTGAAAAGAATATTTATTCAAAGGAAGATGACATTCCTATGTATCAGCACTAGATTATATGATATTATTCAATTACCTCTATGATAGAAGCTATGAAGAAATGAGGACATTTAACGAATGACCAATTTTGGTCTGTATCCAATAGTGAGTGAAGCTCACGAGAGAAGCACAGCCATGTTGAAATGCATATACTTTGTATTTATCGAGTGAGAAAAAGGGATGCCTGTACTATCGCTCGATGAACCAAGAGATCACTGCTACATGTGAGAACCCATGTCTGGGATTCCTATATCTTTATGGAAAATATATATATTGAACTTTACGTGAAGGGATATTCGCTAGACGAGGTTAGGTCTAGGAGCCTTCCTATATATTGGTTATGGACTGACGTGCCCAGTCAGTAAAGCCAGATGATTTACATGATGGAACTCTGAATGCTTATTTACGAATGCTCCATTATGATATTTGCCAAGCATGAATGCTAACTTAAGATGATATTCCTGTGATCAACATTATGCTGTCTATGTCGACATTTGTTCCTGTAACCATACACGTACTGTCCAAGTGTGCGTCTCATTAAATGTTATAAAAAGACCACCGTAGTTCCAGTACTTCTTGAATTCGAACAGTGTGAGTATGAGTGATGTACTACCAACCTGTCAACTCTATCGAATCTTTCTACCATTCGCGTTCTGACATTCATATACACACTCATTGTCTACACTCACATTCTTGTCGGAGCCTCATCACGTTCCAGGACAAGATGACCTGTATGACCAAAACTGTGCTGGGTTTAATGAGTTGACAATCGTTACACTTTACTACACCAGTCCCAACATCTACATTTATCAACTGGTGGACATTCACGGCATTTAACAAATAAAACGTGATTCAACAACTAGTAGCCAGTATGAGTTAACAACTACAGAGTTTAACAGTGAGTATCTATTTTTCTTGCACAGAGACAGGTGTCCCTCGCCATTCAGGCAAATACTCGCTGATTTCGCAGGCGCCCCTGTGTGTGTGTTGCATTGGTGAATGCAATATTATTTACTACTTACTGTTGAAGTTAAGAATGCATTAATTTGTTATGACTTTTAGAATTGTGGTATTATAGGGCAGAAATGTAAGAAGACAATAATGCTTATTTCTTGACCCTGATAAAATAAAGATTTCGTTCATTCTGGTTGCGAACTATGTCCCTTCATGTTACTTTGACCATTTTCCTCAGATGCCTCATTTGTGAGGTTTGCAGCTGCCTTTTGTGGGTTGTAGTTATTTACCATGACTCACATTCTTAAGTCAAAACTGGAACATAGATAGAGTGGTATACATCCATCTTTGTCTTCTTGCCAGTTTCTCTTTCGCTGAGGAATCCTTGATTTAAAATCTGAGAGAGTATCTCAGCTGCTGCTCTTTGGGTAACCAGCTCTTCTTTGATACCTCCCTTCCTGTCTGTTGCAGCTCCAAGGTATTTAAAATGGTTGACCTGCTCCAGGACCTGTTCTTCCAGCATAATCTAATGCCTTCTTTCCTCTCGTGAAATCACCATAGTTTTTGTTTTGGATGCTGATGACCATCGCTCTCTTCTCCAGCTCTTCCTTTAAAGACTTGAAAATTGGATTGAAGATGTGCCTCTGATTTAGCCAGCAGGGCAACATCGTCGGAAAAGCCAGCTCTGAAATAAAACCTCATCTTCCAGTTCCCCACTGAATACTTTCTGGTCCTCTCCTTCATGCTTTGGTGACATCATCCATGAGAAGTAAGAATAGATAAGGTGACAGAATATCACCTTGTCTTACACCCATGGTGGTCCACCTTAACCTAACACTAACCTAACATAAGGACGCCCGAGAAATACCGAAGCCATTTAATAAATAAATACCTTAACAAGAATTTCAACTTGAAGTGAAACGCAGTGTATTTGACTATTATGGCGGCTGCTGGTCTATGTCACCTACAAGGGCCCAAGAAGGAAAGAAATATCAACACAAAATAATTGCATTGTCCATTGTCTTTTTCTTATAACCTGACTTTATTTCCAGTCTTTGTTGCCTGTTTGTAACTGGTAGACGGAGAGTAAATTCATAAACACCCTGTGTTTCTAGTGTATCGTCCATTTGTAAAACTGACTGTATTATCTTCTTTACTTTGTTTGTTTTTACTAATATGTATTTTTTTGTAAGTGAATTTTTGTCCAACTTGCAGACTCCAGCGTCAGTGGAGAGCACACAAGCAGTAGCAGAAAGAGTAGCCGTTATTTATCAGACCATATTTGGTCAAATGTGGACATTCACTGCTGATGGCTCACGAGATGACTCAGCTTTCTCGACTCAGTCTCTAGGTGCTCATACGGATAATACATACCTGTCAGCACCTGCTGGGTAAGTTGATAATATTTCATCCATATAGGAGGAACTTTTTGGATATGCTTCGACTCTGGGTTTTTTTTTTTTAAAGGGGGGTAATACAGATGCTTATTAGGACAAAAGGCAAAGAAAATTACCTGCCTTGCGGCCTCAATGCCTTCGTAAGGAATAAGTAAACAAAAATAGAAGGAAAGAAAGCAAGAGTGAAAAATAAATAAAAACAAAACCCCCCGTGCAATGTGCTTGCCTGGAATTGTTTGGTGAATGAGCAGAATTATGTTTCTAATAAATTGTATTACAGTCTGTAGCCTGTAACCCTCTAACCGAAATCTGTTTCTCTAAACTCTGGATATTCCAGAACAAGGATTCACAGATGGTTACTTCATTGTGTTTTCTGTCTTGTGCCAATGCATGGAGGCATATCTGGAGTCATCCTCATATGACCACCAGCTATGCACAATGCTACAATATATGTACGTGGAAGTGAACCTATGTCTGTGAGGCCAATTACATCATCATTGACTCTTGAAATCACCCACACACTTCAAGGGATTCCCCCTGTGGTGAAACTTGTTGAGAACCCAGCATTGCTCACTAAGCTTGGAGAAGTCACTTGAGCCCCAGACGTAATTCTTTGGCTTTGACTTGGTTGACTGCATGCAAAAGGATCTCGCTATGGACCCAATGATAGGCAGGGGAAGCTCAGACGGGGCTCTGTGCAGGATGTGACAATTCCTTGGGAGAGCCCAGAACCAGAGTGCAGTATTTTAGCTCTGCATAGTTGGAGAGCCTCTTTGGATGGCGGGAATGCACAGTATGCCACTACTTCCTACACCTAGATTGGAACCAAATGTGACAATCCTTTAAATGCAAGCCAAGCTGGAGAAACTGGAGCTCATGACTTCAACTCAGCAAGTTTCAGAATGACAGAAAAGCCACAGGAAAAGCCTAGATCTACAGTGTAGATAATACCAAGGAATCTTCAACTTGGTATTGGCTGCTAAAGAGCGAGAAGCTCAGAAGCTCTAGTTAAACAACAACAACAACAACTGTCTTGTGCCTGCCTTGTTTTCTCACCTCTTGTTTGACTGGCTCATTCCATACTGATAATCCTGTCATACCATTTAATTCTTCTGTCCTTACTATCACCCATTTGTCGGTGACTCCTTGGTTGTTTTGTTTGTTGTTGTCCATGTTTTTGAGCCATACAATAAGACTATCATGATAATTGAGTTGCAGGCTCTTAATTTTTTGTTGGCCTGCGTTTTCTTTTGATTTCTGAAACAATAAATGATGTGTATTGTGGGGAGTGATTACACGGTGATGTATATTATGAATAACAGTGGAAGATTTTGTGGTAAATGATGAAAGATATTTGTATTACTTAGAACCAGTGGTTCTCAACCTTTTTATCCTGGAGGAACCCTCAAAATAATTTTCAGGTCTCAGGGAACCCCTGCATAAAAATTATTATATCTACAGCTGACAGTACCATAACGTGATCAGTAAGTTGTAAATATAATAATCCAATATTGATTGTCAATACTCTTTTGAGTAGAGAATTTTTGTTTCTGTGGAAATATTTATTATCCTTCTCTTTTTGTGAGGTTCTCCTTCCCCCAAAAGGATATCAATAATGCAAGTCAGCAGTGTCATCATCAATACCCTTTAGCTCCTCAAGGAGCATAGGCCTTCAACAAACACATGCCAAGTCAGCAGTGTAGGTAACAACAAATGTTTCCGTTTAAAAAAAATTCCTACTTGATTTTATTTAACCTAATCCAAGTAGGCATAAAAGCCTTATCACAAACTTCTGTTGTACAAGATGCTTATGAAATATGGTATGTGCAAGAGTGAACATGGTCCTATTGAGCACTACCATAGTGGGCTGCTTGGTCACTGCATACCACCGCAAGCGCTGACATCGCCCTCACGCAAAGTGTAAAAAAATGACGGTATTTTTTTCCCTCAGTCATAATCTCTCGCGGAACCCTTAGCGAACTCTGACAGAACCCTAGGGTTACTTGGAACCTACTTATAACAATGAGGGATGTTTTATATTGCAGTTAACATTGTATTTTGTGAATAATGATAAAAAATGTTTTTGACAAATAAAAATGAGGGATGTATGTTGCGAATAATAATCATAATTTTATGAACTACAAATGATGTTTATTGTTGTTGAATATTGCAAGAAAGGTAGACTTTCCTACAGACCCCTACTTCAGAGAGAGATATTTTACATACTTTATGTGTGATTCTTAGATGCACACATTGGGATTCTTGCCGGTGCTACGGAGTTCGTGCACTGTGCTGAGATCCTTGTGTGATCTAAGGGAGGTGATCGGAACACTGATGTAGTGAGATCGGAGCACTGATGGAGTTGTCCATGTGCAGTGAAGATAATCCTTAAAACCAAACCAAACATACTTCATTCTGTTTCAATTTATTTTATTTTCCAATTAGAATTCAAATCTTTCACTGTCTGGAACACAGTGGATCAGGTGGAGAAACTTTGCTTGTTGATGGATTCAATGCCATTGAAATCGTACGGGCATTACATCCTTCTGCCTTTCAGCTGCTGAGTAAAGCAGTTATACCACATGAATATAAGGAGAGCCCCAGTCGAAACAGCCCAGGGTATCACCTGTATACTCTTGGTACAGTCATTTCTCCGCACCCAGCATCTGGGGAACTCTTGCAGATCAGGTGAGGTCCGTGTTAAATGTATGCAATAAAGTAGGCTACCAACATTATGGAGCGTTGACTGGCATAATGGTTTATAGGTCTTGCTTTTCAAGGCAAAGTTACAGGGTTCATAGCCTGTTAGTATCACGTTTCAGTTTACTAAATTGTTAATGGGTACTTGCCTCTGTTCTTCAGTTATGGAAGGCTACGGCTGTCAGCTAAGGAACTGTTCACTTTACCTCATAAAGCTGAGATCTAGTATAGTTAAGTCTCTTAACACAAAACAAAAAAAATAAAATAGTAATGAAAAGAACTAGATCCCAGAATAGCGTGATTGTAGTTGCTGAAATAGTTTTTGCAGTTAGTCTAATGAATGATTGTAGTTGCTGATACAGCTTTTACAGTTAATCTAAAGGATGATTGTAGTTGCTGATATAGTTTTTACAGTTAGTCTAAAGGATGATTGTAGCAACTGATATAGTTGGAGGCCATGGACCCCTTTGATTGTCCAATGAATGCTATGGACCTCTTTGATTGTCCGATGAAGGCTATTGACCCCTTTGATTGTCTGATGAAGGCTATTGACCCCTTTGATTGTCTGATGAAGGCTATTGACCCCTTTGATTGTCTGATGAAGGCCATTGACCCCTGTGATTGTCCAGTGAATGCTATGGACCCTTTCTTGGAAAAAATTTGCATAAAAGCATAATTTAAAAAAAGTTATTTTAGATCGTAGGTTATGTACACGGACATCGTAGGTTATGTACACGGACCCCCTAGAATATATTCATGGACACTCAAGGGGTCCATGGATGGCAAGTTAAGAAACCCTGGTCTAATGAGTGATTGTAGTTGCTGATACAGTTTTTACAGTCGGATGGATGATTGTAGTTGCTGATACAGTTTTTACAGTCGGAAGGATGATTGTAGTTGCTGATACAGTTTTTACAGTCGGAAGGATGATTGTAGTTGCTGATACAGTTTTTACAGTCAAAGGATGATTGTAGTTGCTGATACAGTTTTTACAGTCGGAAGGATGATTGTAGTTGCTGATACAGTTTTTACAGTCGGAAGGATGATTGTAGTTGCTGATACAGTTTTTACAGCCGGAAGGATGATTGTAGTTGCTGATTAGGTTTTTACTGTAAGTCTAAAGGATGATTTGTAGGAGCTGATGCAGTTTTTACAGTTGAAAGGATGATTGTAGTTGCTGATACAGTTTTTACAGTTGGAAGGATGATTGTAGTTGCTGATACAGTTTTTACAGTCAGAAGGATGATTGTAGTTGCTGATACAGTTTTTACAGTCGGAAGGATGATTGTAGTTGCTGATACAGTTTTTACAGTTGGAAGGATGATTGTAGTTGCTGATACAGTTTTTACAGTCAGAAGGATGATTGTAGTTGCTGATACAGTTTTTACAGTCGGAAGGATGATTGTAGTTGCTGATACAGTTTTTACAGTTGGAAGGATGATTGTAGTTGCTGATACAGTTTTTACAGCTGGAAGGATGATTGTAGTTGCTAATTAGGTTTTTACTGTAAGTCTAAAGGATGATTTGTAGGAGCTGATACAGTTTTTACAGTTGGAAGGATGATTGTAGTTGCTGATACAGTTTTTACAGTCGGAAGGATGATTGTAGTTGCTGATACAGTTTTTACAGTCAGAAGGATGATTGTAGTTGCTGATACAGTTTTTACAGTCGGAAGGATGATTGTAGTTGCTGATTAGGTTTTTACTGTAAGTCTAAAGGATGATTTGTAGGAGCTGATACAGTTTTTACAGTTAGTCTGAAGGATGATTGTAGTAGCTGATACAGTTTTTACAGTTAGTCTGAAGGATGATTGTAGTTGCTGATACAATTTTACAGTTAGTCTGAAGGATGATTGTAGTTGCTGATAGTTTTTACAGTTAGACTGAAGGATGATTGTAGTTGCTGATACAGTTTTTACATTTAGTCTGAAGGATGATTGTAGTTATTGGTATATTTTTTACAGTTAGTCTGAAGGATGATATAGTTGCTGATAGAGGAACATTTTTATTTCAGGTATAATCCTTATGACCGTGCCCCACTGAACACAATCGCGCCTGATAGTATTGAGGCATTCTACGAAGCCTATGATAAACTGTCCTACATTATAACAGACCCTGCCAGTGAATTCTGGATCAAGCTCCAGCCAGGATCAGTGGTGCTGATCGACAACTGGCGGGTGTTGCATGGTCGAGCTGGATTTGATGGGAAACGTTTGATGTGTGGCTGCTACCTTCCCCGAGATGAGTGGACCTCAAAGGCTCGCTTGTTGGGGGTTTTGTGAGTGATATTCTCATGAACTGTAGATGGGCAGTTACATCGTACAGAACAGCATATTGTGTGACTATAACCCTATTGGAGCTGAAATGTTTTAGTTTACTGAAACTTATTTTAATTCTCCTGCATTATTCTGCTTTGTACATGCTTCCTACAAATGGAGCTAAGTGCTGTGGTGGCGCTGCATGCAGCAGGCGGAGTGAAATGAAAAATTATTGGATGATTCATAAATAACCACATTGCTGCGAAAAGAAACGGCAAAATGTTTGCAAGGCTGAGTAAGTTATAAGCACAGTACACCAGACAACGGAACAGACGGGAGAAATGGGCACTCAAGAGAATTAAACCTAGTTTATCCAAGTGACAAAATTTCCTGACTGCAAAAAAACGCGATGGGGTCAACTAATATGGGTAATGGAGAAAATCTTAAATAGGACACAAGAAATACAGACCAACAAAGTCTGCGCCAAAGACAGGACAGACAGAAACAGTAAGTAAGAGGGCATAAACTAATCTACATGCATAAAAACAAAAAAAAATTAAAAAGTATATCATCATCTCATCTCAACCCGTAACCCGTCATGGGTCGTAGGGGTGCCATGGTGGAAGCATCAGCAGACAGGGTCCTCCACTGCTCTCTATTCTCAGCAATGCGTGCAAGTGTGGAAAAACCGTGTCCTGCCCATTCTTTGATGTTATCAGCCCAGGATTTTCTCTGCCTTCCTCTTCTCCGTTTACCTTTGACTGTTCCCTGGAGGATCGTTTTCGAAAGGAAGTCATGACGAGTTACATGCCCAAACCAGGCAAGCTTTCGACGTTTCACTATTGACAAAAGTGGTTTTTGGTGGCCTGCATAGATGTTTATTTTCTCTCTAACATAGACATTTGTTTTGTGCTCTTTATAGCAAATGCGCAAAATTCTTCTCTAACATTTATACTCGAAAGCCTGAATCCTTCGCTCCGTATCTGCAGTGAGTGTCCAGCCCTCACACCCATACAAGAGAATAGATAATACAAGTGATTTGTATAATTTGATCTTCACAGGAAAACTGATGTTACTTTTCCAGATCACATTCAGCCTTGTCATGACAGCTGAGGCCATCTCAAGTCTTGTCTTGATTTTTTTACTTGATCTTCCATCACTACATATATACAAGTATAAAAAGTATATACCAAAAGCTATGTGGGAAGATAACATTAAAAGATGGACAGGAAAGAGTCTATCAGAGTGCACCATCAAGACAAGAGACAGAAGACGTTGGAGATCCATTGTAGCTGACCTTCGATATGAAGATGGCAGCAGATGATCATGATACCATATTTCCCGTCATATAAGACGTATCAGTGTATATATGGCTCACCCATAAGTGAACGAGATTTTTGGAACAAGGCAATAATGCATTAAAGTAACTTATTTATTATATAGCACATACAATATTGCCATTACCATTTTTTAAACACAAGCATTTTATTGCACATATTACAAGACTTTGAATTCTTTTTTAAGTAAAAACATTCTATTACACGTGGTCTGGCTTTTAATACCGTATCATTCGTTGCCCAAAATATTTTAACCATCTGAAAGTTTAAATACAAAAACATTCTAATTCATCTTTAAAAAACAGTGAGAAAATGCAGCTATAAAAAAGGCAGGTTTTTATTTATCTTCACATCGCAGTAATTCAACACTATTTTCATCCTCATTGGGAAGATCATCACAAGTTTTAAAATATCTTTGAAGTCCTGGTCCTTGCGTGTTACTCCTCCTCACAGTTCAGACTTTGTACACTTAGCGTAGAGGCTGCAGATACATAATAAAAACACTCATTACAGGTACTCCGTAAAAATATCAATGACTCATCAAGATTCATCAAGATTATTTTGCCAAAGTCATATTTGTCTGTAATTTGGATAATTTTAACATTTTGGCAAGAGTTTCCTAATATTCTTCTTCTCTTCTTCCATCCTTAGCCACCAACCGGCAAAGCAGTATGTGGCCAGTACGCCTAGTGGCGTCTTAGGGCAACAACAAATTGATCAATCTATGGCTGTTTCCACCACGCCTAGTGGCGTCTTTGTGGAACAGAAACAGACCAAACAATCTATCGTTGTTTCCGTAATCAGATTGGTTGGCAAGCAGGTGATCAGCCCACTGTGCGAAGTTTTTACGGGATGGGGTAAACAGCCCCATGCCCAACCCTCCTTAGTCGCTTTTTACGACATGCGTGGTAGGGTGCAGTGTTACTATTCTTTGCTCCCCTTTCGGGCCCCGGCAACACACGGGTGTTCCTAATATTACTGGTTGAAAAAACCTACTACAAACAACTCTAAAATTATCAGCGAGACAAAAGATAACAACATGCTTGTTTTTGAGGGTCGTAATCTTTCCCTTATAAGACACAGGGTGATTTTTATTAGATTAGTGGAAAAAGGATGCGTCTTATGTGACGGGGAAAAAAGGAATCTGTAACTGAATGTTTCCAACAGAATCCTGGCCAGTGTGGTTTTAATCTGTAGAGCATTCACCACTTCTCTTTATTTTAAGTTGTCTGGTGTACTTTGTGTCTTCCGCATGCTTACAATGTACTGGGCTGCCATTAAGTCCTGTTATCGCTATGTAAAAAGTGTATGAGGGTAAAGGGACTTGGAATTATCCTCTGTTATAAAAATGGGGGGGGGGATATTGATCCATAGAATTACTAAACGTTTTTATTTTAAATTATTGCTGTGTTTGTATTAATATAAATAATTGTTACATGACAAGAGTGCCAATTAATTTGTATTTACCAGTTTGCATAGGGGTAACAGGATTTTTGTGGCTTCCATGTACATATCCCAGCAGTTTTTTAATCACTTCCTTTCATTTACCTTTGACCTGCAAGTGTTTTTCGGCTCAAGTTTCAATTTTAGACTGCCATGATTTTTGTGAGGTACCAATATCTTTGGCTTCCATTCCTCGAGTGTTCGTTGGCATTCACACTTTTCTTGTGCCCTAGTTCACAAGTCTCATAGTTCCCTTGATCTGTCACACGTCATCAGACGACTTCATCTCTGTATTTATGTGTTATTTGATCTGTGCTTGTTTATGGAAAATCGAGGAATTGTAAATATATGTATTTTATTCATTAATCACCTTTAAGTACAATATAGTCACCTAATGTGGTATAACACCTCTGGCAATGACTGGAAAAATTCTTACATGAGGTGATGGATGGGCTTGAAAAGAGGTGATTTGTCTTATGAGGACAAAAGACAAAGAAAATGTTACCAGAGATGACCATGTTTGGCAGTCGGATTCTCTCAGTAGACCCGATATTCTTGGAGAACACACGTTCAACTGTTTGTCCTCCCCACACGGACACATCTGCTCAGTTTTCAGTTTCACAGGGCTGTCTGTGATCATGGTGGAAGATGTAGTACAAGTGTGATTCACAATTCACTCCCTATGTTTAAATTATTTTTTTTCCACTCTTTTCCAACTAATTTACTTGAATCAAATGTCAAAATAAAGACAGTTAACTGCCTTTTTGTTACATAAAAAGTGATTTCACATTAAGATTACTGTCAAGCGTGAGATCTTTTCTATTTAACATATAACAACATTTGCTGTCTCTTGTAATTTATTGGCCATTTTTAGATTTTATTTTATTTGTGGGAATAACAAATAAAACTTGTCATGATATACGTACGTATATGTGGGTGGAGAATGGTGTAACCTGTTTAGAGTGTCTCATTAAAGTACGCAAGCTTAAAGTGTCACATGTAAGTTCACTGTTAGAAGCATGTACCTTGACTGAAGAGTATTCAGGGGCGTACAAGTGTGAATCGAGGTTTATGGGTGCCTGTGAAAAGTGTGCAGAGTGAACGCTGTTAGCATACTTGGTAGAGACCATACTGAGATGTGACTGGGATTCCTGTGGCCATTCGTCGTCGGAGACAGTTGGTGTTTTGTAGATGTGTGACTTTTGATTATTATACCTTGGATTTGACGCAATATCCCGCATAATGTGTAACTACAAGGCTTTAAAACACAATTGTAAACTAGCGCGTTGTATCCTGTCCTGCGCTTGGAAGTGTATTGAATAGGAGGCATGTCGTCTTCCCGTGCCAGGAGGAGGTCTATGGTAAGACCATTATATATATTATTGTTTGGATGCGCGTTGTTTGTTCTGCCTCGTCAGGAGGAGGTCTATGGTAAGACCATTATATATTATTTGGCTACGTGTTGTTTGCTTTCCCCTGCGCCAAGAGTAGGTCTATGTTATAAGACCCTAGCTGTTCCAGTGTTTGGAAGCCTAACAGGAACTTTAGTAAAAAGCCTGGAGACTAGAAGCGTGTCGTCAATTTCCAGCGCTAAGAAGTTCTGGATGAACTTTGATGCCTGGTAATGAGACCAGAGAGGTATATGTGCGAGGGTTGCTTGCCGCACTTAGTAGAATGCAGTGGCTGCCAGCACGTTAGGATGACTGCACCCCATATCCTAGTGATGCAAGTATTTTGTACTATTGTTACTGATGTCCAGGACTATGCTGTTGAGATTATATGTATGGAACTGTGACCCAGACTCCTGTCAAGTTATTTATTTGTGTATGTACTGTCTTGAGTGAGACTGTCCATCCAATTTACACACCAAATATTAGACAGTAAGATGCATCACAAAATGTATCCTGTGACATCTGTTGGGAGGCTCGTCCTAGCCTGTTATACTCGGGAATAAGTTTCGTGACAAAAACGTATTTGTCAAATGACACTTATTACTCCATGTTGTCACATTTGTTCCATGTATGTCTAATAGATACAAAAAGGATATAATACGAGGCGTGTTCAAATGAAACCCGACCGTGCTGCGCCAAGTGGACATTCGTAGGAGGAGCATGATGACGTCACATCTGACATAATAAGCACATACGAATGTACACGTGTGTAAGTGTTCATTCTCCTAGTATTCATTGGTTGTGCTGCAGACCGTTAAAATAATGGCCGGTGTGATAAGGAATCCGTCCAAAAAATTCAAGTCACAGATTTCCGCCGGTAAGGTTATGCTGACCGTATTTTTTTACCATGAAGGGCTTCTATTGGTAGACTTTAAAGAGCCTGGCGTGAACATCAATGCCATCCGCTACAAAGACACACTAGACAACCTGCATACAGCCATCAAGAATAAACGACTCGGCATGCTTTCAAGCAGTGTGATTCTGTTGCACGACAATGCTCGTCCACATGTTGCGAACATTGTGCAGGAAGCGTTAGCAAGGAAAAGGTGGGAAGTTCTGCCACACCCAGCCTACAGCCTCGATCTGTCACCATGTGACTTTCATTTGTTCGGACCCTTAAAAAATCTCTGAAGGGACAACGATTCGACTCCGATGCAGACGTCAGGGCCTCGGTGACCAAATGGTTCAAAAAGCAACCAAAGTCATTTTTCTCGGATGGCATCCGCCGTCTACCCAAGCAGTGGGATGTGTGTCTGAATGCCTATGGTGACTATTTCTAAAGGACCCCAGTGAGTACTTGCTTCATAACAATTGCTGTATTTAATTCTACTACTCCTGCTGATGTACCTTACATATATTTGTTATAAAGCCACTGGGACGGGTTTCATTTGAACACACCTCGTAATTTCTAAATGGGAAGAGAGTCTTCTGTCACCTTGTAGATGGCTGTGTCCTGACTGGCTGAAGAGGTATGTGTCACGGAGTGTTTTGAGGGTATTTTGCATGTATGAATGTTCCCATGCTCCAGCGGGAGTTTATTAGTCATTTGAGTTGTTGTGAGTTGGGTATGCTTGCCTTGTAATATTTTAGTTACAAGCAATGTTGTGAGCAGAGGTTAAGACAAGCTGTTAGCTATAGTCATGCGTGAATGAAGCTCAGTGGCGTGTGGAAGGTTTTCACATGTTTGGTGAATACGAATGAAGGGGCAGTCCGAGAAAGATGTGTGTTGAGTCAGTAGTGTGTTGGGTCAGTAGAGAGTTGAGTCAGGAGACAGCGAAGAGCATAGAGGAGAGAAGGGTGGATGTCTATAGTAGTGCGTGAGTAGAGGGCCAGAGTTGTGCAGTGGATTTATGAAGTAGCCTATTTTGTGGCTGTAGTTATTCCAAGGATCAGTGATAGTAGAATACTCGGGATTTGTTATGTCTCCAATATTTGTAATGGCCCTGCGCCCATTGTGACTTATTTGTGAAATAATATATTCATGGAGATTGATATGGTTGTTGGAGTTGGTGTATTACTCCTTAGACAGTGAGCTAGGCGGGCGGTGTATGAATATTGTCTGATCTTCTACATCCACCCCCATACACCCTACCCGTCACAGTATGGGTTCCGCCAGCTTAGCTATTGCCCTGTTAGCAAGTCGTCACTTTAGTACCGGTACTGTTTTATACCATCTCCACTTTTGACCAAATCTCCATAAATCAACATCATAGTTTAATCTTTCATCCTAAACAGTATCTTACAGTTAACTGCCTGCATCATCATACACAATTTCATTTTAATGTGATATATCATTTTTTTTTCAACTAAAGACTCAAAACACTTTGAACACATTTTTCTAAAAACTAGCCGAAGTGGAGATGGAAAGTGATCCAGTGACCATCAATTTTCATAATTACGGGGGGGGGGGGGGGGGGGGGGGGGGGGGGGGGGGGGGGGGGGGGGGGGGGGGGGGGGGGGGGGGGGCCGGGGGGGGGGGGGGGGGGGGGGGGGGGGGGGGGGGGGGGGGGGGGGGGGGGGAGGGGGGGGGGGGGGGGGGGGGGGGAAGGGGGGGGGGGGGGGGGGGGGGGGTGGGGAGGGGGGGGATGGGGGGGGGGGGGGGGGGGGGGGGGGGGGGGAGGGGGGGGGGCCCGGTGGAGGGGGGGGGGGGGGGGGGGGTGGAGGGGGGGGGGGAGGGGGGGGGGTAGCAGCTTCAATAGGATTTTGTGTGTGTGTGTGTTAACTTGTCATGTTTTGTTTGCATTACAGAATGAATAATTAATTACCGTAAAATCTCGCGTATAATACGCACAATTTTTACTAATTTTTGCCCGCTAAAACTCGGGTGCGTATTATACGCGAGTACTAAAAAATACGTAATTTTCGATATCGAAAGTAACCTACATTGGAAAGTCTGTCAAGTTTTTGTCACAATTTGACAGTGAAAATGGCGCAAAATTGAATGTGCCATGTGTTTTCTTATGTGTTAGACATTGTTGCAAAACGCATTTCGCACTCTTGGTCTTCAATCTGTTTTGATATTGAGGTTGGTTGTGAAGTTTGTCATTTGATTATTTTGAGCCCTAAAAATGAATTCGAGAAAATGTTGTACTGCAGCAGAAAAGCTCTTAGTGGTAAAATATGCAGAATCTAACGGCAATCGGGCAGCAAGTCGACATTTTTCCATTAACAAGTGCAACATTCGATTATGACGAAAAAATAAAGAGGCGCTGCAAGTGTTGCCTAGTAAGAAAAAGGCGAATCGTGGGTCACCACCAGATCTTCCAGACCTAGAAAAAAACATTATTGGAGTGGGTAGTGGATAGAAGGCAACAAGGCATCGGTGTTTCATGCATTGAAATCCGACTTAAAGCTCTGGAACTTAAAAAACCTCATACAGGCACAACAACATTTAAAGCGTCATATGGATGGGCAGTTCGTTTTATGAAGCGACATGGTCTTTCAGTTTGTCGAAGAACTACTATCGCGCAGCGTCTTCCATCTTCTTTCAGATTTTTAACAAATGTTTAATAAAATAAAATCTTGAAAAATTATGGTGCGTATTATACACGAATTTCCATTTTACCAGAAAATTTTGGGCTAAATCAAGCATGCGTATTATACACGAGTGCGTATTATACACGAGATTTTACGATTAATAAAAATGATATTCTTGATTTATGGATGTCTTTTTTTAAAAGTTTTGGGGTTACAACTTGTTGAACTTGAGATGTTCTGCTCATTGATAGCTTCAATTCTTATTTGTCATTAGCTGTCATTTTATTCATCATCAGTCATTACCCTTTAGTTCCCCAAGGAGCATAGGCTTTAAGTAAAGTAAGCCCCAAGTTTTCTTGTCAGGTCAAAGTCTTTCCATGTTTTCATTATTATTATTATTATTTTTTTTTTAAATAAAATTTTGGCGAGCCGTGCCAGGTTCAGCCTAGACACAGGGGCTGTTGGTTATATTAGGGAGCATTTCCAAATAGAAAATACCTTGCATTATATTTTCATCATCCTTTTCATTTCTGCGTAAGAAAGAATTAAGAGTATTAATTTGAACACACTGCGAGAATTGTATTACATCAGGGCACAAATGTAAAAAGGTAGTAATGCTTATTTCTTGACTGTGATGAAATACAAGTTTCATTCATTTGTTCTCCAGTTCTCTTCTCCGTGTGTTTTTTGGTTTTCATTTACTTCTATAACCCTGGTGATTGAAGAAACTGTCTTGTTATGTTATTAACAGGTCTCTTCAATGTGTGTCCTGTCCATTGCCAGAGACTTTTCACTTCTTGTTCTACTGGAGTTCATCTGATTCTTTCTATAAGTTATAAATTAGTCCTATTATCTTACTATTTCAGTCACTCTGTTACATCTTCTTCTTCTTCGATCCTTAGCCGCCGACTGTCAAAGAAGTCAGTGGCCAACACACCTGGTGGCGTCTTTTAGAGCAGCCAACAAACTGCTTCCACTTTGTTCGGTCGGCGGCCATCCTTCGTGCAGTGACCTGGTTCATTTTTTCTATCTCGGCTTCCACAGTCCTCCGCCAGGTTGTTTTTGATCGGCCTCTCTTTCGCTTTCCTTCAGGGGTCCATAGCATAGCTGTTCTTGTGATAGCATCGGGGTCTCTTCTGAGGATGTGGCCAACCCAACTCCAGCGTCTGCCAATTATGATGGTGTGCATGTCCTCTTGGTTGCTCCGAGTAAGCAGTTCTTGGTTGGTGATGGTAGTATACCCTGATATATGCAAGCATCAATTTATGAAAGTCTAGCTTTTTGGTTGCTGCTTCTGTTGATTTCCATGTTTCAGAGCCATACAATAGGACTGACTTGACATTTGAGTGGAAACTTCTGATTTTTGATTCCTTTTGATTAACAAATATTATTTCCCAATGCAATGAAAGCTGCTCTTGCCTAGTGTTTTCTAATGTTAATATAATGATGTGTTCCTCCAACTTTCGTCTGTAATAATGCCAAGATATATGTTTGATTCTACGTCTGGTAGGGGTGGATGTTCTGCTGATGAATCTCTTCACAGCTGTGTTCCAGTTCTTCACAGCTGTTTGTTCTGAAGATACACAGAGAAAGTATGCAGGGAAAATACACAGGGACAATAATTAGAGAAAATACCCAGAGAAAATAGATAGGGAAAATACACAGAGAAAATACAGAGATTATACGAATAAGTACAGCAAAAGCCTGCCAGATTGCACCTGGAGAAGCATCCCAACAAATTTGAACTCAAATATATTTTCGCAACAATATAGAAAAACACTGGAGGAACAGGCAGCAATTTCAAAATACAGGGTGTTCCACGAAAAAGCGGCCCCATTCACAAAGTGAAAGTAGCCAGATTTTTCAGCATTTTTCAATGTTTACAAATATGTCGGTTATAAAAGATTCTAAGTAGTACTAGATTGACCTAAATTATTTTCCGTGATTGGACCGTGAGTATTTGAAAACCATCGTGTGTATTTAAATAAACTGTCTATCACAATGCCGTTTTCACTGCAAGAAAGGATAGCTATTGTTGAGAATTATATCCGTACGGGATCGCTAGGACTACTTGGCCATTCACACTACTTCCGACACAATACGTCAGCATTCCATGACGTCACGGGCCGCTTTTTCGTGGAACACCCTGTAGAATACTAAGGACAAGGGGAGCCTACTGGCAAATACAATGGAGTTGAAGTCACATTTACCGTACCTGAATTCAATTTTACACACTCTGCAAATAAAATAAAACAATAATTTAAATAGTCCAGGTCAGAGTCGACATCACTGTACTCCGGGCAAACCCACAGGTGCTCAATCTTCCTCATTAGGTCAAGTGATTCCGCCCTCCATCTTTCGGCCCCATATTGGGCGTGAGATGAAGATGAATAGAACAGACAGAAAGAGCCTACAAGTTGGAATGTATAAATTAGCTGAAATGTTCCGAGCAGCGAAACAATTGAATAATTACATTTATGAATACAGTCTCTGCTCAAAATTGCACATAATATAAGGATGATTGGAGACTTTACCAACAAATGTTTAAATGGCTCACAAGATAACTGCGACAGTCGCGGATCTTCTTGTTTTTTAAGACAAACGAACCATCAGCAGATGAGGCGTTATAGTTTCATGGTTCTTCTTTGTCGTTCGCTCTCAAATATCCACATCTGTCTATCTTATAAAAGTGGAAGGCCGTCCCTGGCTTGTCTTGTCACCGTACAGTTTCTACTGCATCTGGATTGGAGAAGGCTATAGTGCCCCCATGCTCCTCTTGTGGGCTGACAGTGTTGGAGTACGTGTTCTGCTGTCTGATTGTCCGCCCCACATGGACACATATCTGTCTGTTTGTCTTTCCCACATGGACACATATCTGTCTGTTTGTCTTTCCCACATGGACACATATCTGTCTGTTTGTCCTTCCCACATGGACACATATCTGTCTGTTTGTCCTTCCCACATGGACACATCTGTCTGTCCTTCCCACATGGTCACATATCTGTCTGTTTGTCCTTCCCACATGGACACATCTGTCTGTTTGTCCTTCCCACATGGACACATATCTGTCTGTTTGTCTTTCCCACATGGACACATATCTGTCTGTTTGTCCTTCCCACATGGACACATCTGTCTGTTTATCCTTCCCACATGGACACATCTGTCTGTTTGTCCTTCCCACATGGACACATATCTGTCTGTTTGTCTTTCCCACATGGACACATATCTGTCTGTCTTTCCCACATGGACACATATCTATCTGTTCAATTTTCAATTTGTTGTACAGATGGTATTTGAGTCTGCAATGGCCGGTTCTTAGTCGTTTTTTTAAAAAAAGTATCCCGTTCAATCCTTGATGGGTTATAATTATGACATATGTTGTACAAATTCAAGAAAATAGTCAAATTTCCAATACCCAACTATAGTACCTTCTTCCCCCCTCCACTCAGTCCAAATAGAGTAATTCAAAACAAATGTTTTTGTGTGTGACCTCCCCTTTCCAAGAAACAAGCAATAAAAATGGAAAAAAAAAACGAACAAACAAACAAAACAAAAAAAAAATTACAATGATGTCTCTCGTAACTTCCCTGTTGTTAACAAGGTGAGAAAGCCCGAGGGTGTCCGAGATTACATCAAATCCACCAATTATCTGCCATCAACCATATAAGCATCCCACCAGACTACCCCTTTTCCTCACACCATCATTGATCCTTATATTTTATTTTTAGTTCTTGTTATATACTGTTTTACTATATTGTCTAATTCTCTAGGTCTGTCTGTTCTCAACACCTGTTCCACAGTTATGGATAAATTGCATTCCTGTAAATAATCTAATATTGGTTTTCTCTGTTGTTCATACTTCCTACATTTTAATAGGAAATGCTCTATGTATTATTATTTTCTAGACTTAGGTTCTTCTATTCTAAAATAGCCCATTCCTAGTTGCAGTCTAAGAAGTTTCTTATTGCTAAGAATTCTAAGTTCTCTAGATACCTGACACGTTCTTAGTCTGAAAATTATCACCTGGTCTCTTCTTGGTAATGTATTGTATGGTTCTGCAGTATGCCATTTTTCTTGTATAGTTATTTCTGATTATGGCTTTTATCTCTTCATAAGTTGCCATGTCTTCTGTTTGGATTTTCCTTCCTCCTTCTCTGGCAAGTATCTGCCTTCTCATTTCGATATATACTGCAGTGGGCATGGATCCACTGGACTTTTACTTGCTTGAATTCATAGCTGGTTTTTCTTAGTACTTCTGCCAGGTTGTATATAAGTCGTTTTTATTGTTCCTGGTTCATCATACAGGCCTTTATCTTCTGTCTTACGTAATCAAAAATACCATAACATTGTTATTTTTCCATACGATCTCTTTATATTATACATGCATTCTGGAGTCATCCTTATATGACCAACAGCTATGCACAATGCTACAATATACATATGTGGAAGTGAACCTATGTGAGGCTAATTACATCCTCACTGACTCTTGAAATCATCCACACACTTCCAGGGATTCCCCCTGTGTTGAAACTTGTTGAGAGCCCAGCAATGCACACTAAGCTTGGAGAAGTCACTTGCGCCCCAGACGTGATTCTTTGGCATTGACCTGGTTGACTGCATGCTGGAGGATCTCACTATGGACGCAGTGATAAGCAGGGGGAGCTGAGAAGTGGCTCTGTTGTGACCGCTTGACCTTTCACGCTAGCTTTGTCCCTCCTACTTCATGATAAGCATTTATATGTGCTAGAAGATGCTACATGTAAGAATAACAGACCTTAAAAGCAAATAAGACGTTTTTACACAAAACGCAGTATTCATTCAAAGTTCAGTTGCCGTTACTGCTCTGACAGGGCAAACGTAGGTCAATCACAGGTAATAATGAATGGGTTTTATAAGCGCGAAAGTGGGAAATGAATGTTTGTGTGATCTGGGTTTTTTTAATCTTAATGTTAAGTTGGAAAAGATCACACATGTGAAAATAAAGTCGAAATAACAGCAGCCATAGTTAAACAACAACAACAATCCCTGTAGGTAAAGCCTGTTCGTCAAATTTTTGCTTCGCTGTTGTAGCACCTTCATATTAGTATTCTTATCAGTCGAGTTTTCTGTTACTTTATTTTTTTAAAAGCAGTTGTGTCCCATTTAACCTAGATACAAGGTGGTTCGATTATATATCCCATTCGGGCGCTTAGCAAAATAAAAAAATACCTTGTGATCTCGGTTATAAAAGGGCGTATGTCCAAATATCTGATCATTACAAACACAAAGTTCCCCCATAAGCGCATACATGCATATACTAGATGTGAACCAACAAAGAATGAGAAGTCAGTGATCGACTATGCCATTGTTCGGAGAAGCTCATTCAAATATGTCCGAGATGCTAGAGTCTGGAGGGGGCCAGAGATTGGAAGTGATCACTACCTGCTAACAATCAAAAGAACAACTGAAAGAGTTGCTCAGCCTAGGAACTGCCCAACATCACGCAAGAAACCAAGTAAACGAGCAGGAGAAATGAGCATTAGGACCTACAAGCTGAGAGAGCCAGAAATTAAGACCAGATATCAGGGGCTTATTGCTGCAGCGGTGAGCAACACAGAAGAACGACCTGATAACTTGGAAACCCTCTGGATTAAATTCAAGGATATCATAAAGACAGCTGCTGCAGAAGCATGCGGTGAAGTCCGACTTGGGAACAAGAGAAAGAGGACACCTTGGTGGACAGAGGAAGTCAAAGAGAAAATAAGAGAGAAGAAAATGGCATGGAAACAATACTTAGGAGCTAAAAACACAACAGGACAAATGGAAAAATATAGAGAATATGTGACACTCAGAACAGAAGCAAAGAGTAAAGTGCTAGCAGCAAAACAGAAGTCCTGGGAAGAATTTGGAGAAAAGCTAGAAAAAGATGCACAAGAAAACCAGAAATTGTTCTATAAGACCCTAAAGAACATGAGGAAGGAAAAACAATGCCCTCTCAAATTTATAAAGGACAAGCAAGGCAAATTGCTTACTGCCCCGAAGGAAGTAATGGGAAGATGGAAAGAATATTTCTCAGAACTCCTGGATGGTGAGCATGGTGAAGCATCAGAAATGATAACCACTAGCACAGAAGAGAAAACCAATGATGGTGAAGATGACATAAAGATGGAAGAACTGAAGGCAGCACTGGAGAAAATCAAGATGGGCAAAGCAGCAGGGCATGATGGTATAACACCAGAAATGGTTAAGTTCATGGGAGCATCAGGCGACCTATTACTCTTAAGGGTTTTACAGGCAGCGTGGTACAACAAGACAATACCAAAGGATTGGGAGATTGCCATCATAACACCAATTTTCAAAAAGGGTGGCAATCGACAGTGTGGAAACCATAGAGGCATATCCCTTCTCAGTGTCCCTGGTAAAATCTACTCTAGAATCCTAGAGCAGAGACTCCGACGCCTAGCTGAGCCACAATTGGATGAGGTCCAGTGCGGATTCCGAGCAAACCGAAGTACTCAAGACCTAATCTTCACACTCAGACAGCTGAGTGAAAAGGCCCTTGAGTATAAGAGTGAGATGCACCTTTGTTTCATAGATCTGGAAAAGGCGTTTGACAGGGTCCCCTGGAGCAAACTTTGGGACTGTTTGGCAAGGAAGAATATTCCAGCACCTCTGATTCATGCTATACAGAGCTTCTACAAGTCTTGCAGAAATTATGTGAGGACAGCAAACCATAAGTCGGAAGAGTTTAGGACCACCACAGGTGTAAGACAAGGTGATATCCTATCACCTTACCTCTTCATACTCCTTATGGACGATTTCATCAAGGCATGTAAGGAGAGAACAAGAAAGTATTCAGTGGGGTACTGGAAGATGAGACAGGTCTTTATTTCGGAGCTGGCATTTGCTGATGATGTTGCCCTGATTGCTAAATCAGAGGCACATCTCCAATCCAACCTGCAAGTCTGGAAGGAAGAGCTGGAGAAGAGAGGGATGGTCATAAGCAGCTCTAAAACAAAATCCATGGTGATATCACGAGAAGAAAGAAAACATCAGATTAAGCTGGGAGAACAGGTCCTGGAGCAGGTCGACCACTTTAAGTACCTCGGAGCTATTATAGACCGAAAGGGAGGCATCAAAGAAGAGTTGGCCACTCGAAAAGCAACAGCCGGGAGACTTTTTCAGGCCATAAATCGAGGATTCCTCAGCAAGAGAGAGGTTGGTAAGAAAACGAAGATGGCTGTATACCGCTCCACCTATGTCCCAGTCTTGACATACGGATGCGAGTCATGGGCAATGACTACAACCCATAAAAGCCAGATCCAAACCTCAGAAATGAGGTATCTGAGGAAGGTGGTTGAAGTAACAAGAAGAGACATGGTACGCAACCAGACGATACGTCAAGGCCTTAAATCCTACCCCTTGCAGACCCAAGTAGAACAGTCCCAATTAAGATGGTTTGGCCATGTCTGCAGAATGGGAGAAGATCGGATACCACGACAAGCATGGGAAACAAAGAGCCAAGGATCCAGACCCCGAGGACGACCCAGAGTCCGCTGGGAGGACAACATTAGACAATCTTTGAAGGATCGAGGTCTAGAATGGAACTAGGCCAGGAGGAAGACAGCCGATAGGATAGTCTGGCGCTCTCTCTTCCAAACCTCTACACCTCACGGTAGAAGGGGAACGACTAAGTAAGTAAGTAAGTATGTCCAAATATAGAATGCCTTGTGGTATCGAAATTTAACATTTTTAAAACAAAAAAGGAGTTTTGCTTCTTTGTCCTGGCGCACCCGTTCAACCGACAAAAATGTTCAGTTATTTTAAGACGCATGTCTAAATTTAAAAGACCTCGTGATCCAGTTTTTCAAAAGTTAATTACTTCGGTCAGGTGATAGACCACACCCTTTTTCTCATCCAGGTTCCGAAATCAAGCAAAAGTCTGGTAAGAATAGCTTCCGTGGTCCCCAAAACAAGTCATTCTTCGTACTTTCACGCTATTATTTCTCTAGAAAATAATTTTAGATAAATACATACATTCCGATTTTTGTCTTCTAAATTTAAAATGATGCCACGAGCGAAATATACAACCAGATGTTTAAATAGCTATTACATCCTTTCACAGAGCAAAAAGTCTAAACAACAATTACGTAAAATCAGTAACGGCGTAGAAGGGTTAATGCTATTTTTGTTGTTGGTAGCGAGATAATGAACATCCTACTAATGTAAACAGGAAAAGCGCGTGTTCACATGTGACAGATGTGATTATTCGTGTGGTTAATATGTGTTCTGTCTTCAAGATGTGATTGACGAGTTGCGTCATTGCTTGCAAAACAAACGATAGTTGTGTATTTAATACAACAAATAAACACACCTTAAAAACTTAAATTTTAAAACTTCTTCTTCTTCGTACACTCTCAGATGTCTTTTAATATGCTCAAAGAAAGCAGCGGTCAGTTTGAGGCTATTTCTATCTCCATAGAGCTTTTCCAGGAATGGTACTGGTGATGGCCACATGTGCTTTATATGTTCCTCGTATGTTGGGCATCTTTGAAGCAGATGTTCAGCAGTCATTTTATCAGTGCCACAGTTACACTAATCGGTAGTTCCTATCTTTAGCTTGTTGAATAGATGTTGTGGGGAGTCTGAAGGTTATCATGTGATCTCTTCTGTTGAGCTGGTAATATGCATCATGTTTTGTGTGGCCTGGATGTTCTGTTCCCATTTGTTCCTGTATCTGTTTCTGATAAAACTCTTTGCCTCTTCAAAAGTTATACTTGTATCAGGCTGAGGTAGCTTTCCACCTTCCTTTGCCAGTCTGTCAGCTTCTTCATTGCCGGAGATGTTGCAACAGTCTGTCAGCTTCTTCATTGCCGGAGATGTTGCAACAGTCTGTCAGCTTCTTCATTGCCGGAGATGTTGCAACAGTCTTTCAGATTCTTCATTGCCTGAGATGTTGCAACAGTCTGTCAGCTTCTTCATTGCCGGAGATGTTGCAACAGTCTGTCAGCTTCTTCATTGCCGGAGATGTTGCAACAGTATTTCAGCTTCTTCATTGCCGGAGATGTTGCAACAGTCTGTCAGCTTCTTCATTGACGGAGATGTTGCAACAGTCTTTCAGCTTCTTCATTGCCGGAGATGTTGCAACAGTCTGTCAGCTTCTTCATTGCCGGAGATGTTGCAACAGTCTTTCAGCTTCTTCATTGCCGGAGATGTTGCAACAGTCTGTCAGCTTCTTCATTGCCGGAGATGTTGCAACAGTCTGTCAGCTTCTTCATTGCCGGAGATGTTGCAACAGTATTTCAGCTTCTTCATTGCCGGAGATGTTGCAAGTCTGTCAGCTTCTTCATTGCCGGAGATGTTGCAACAGTCTGTCAGCTTCTTCATTGCCGGAGATGTTGCAACAGTCTTTCAGCTTCTTCATTGCCAGAGATGTTGCAACAGTCTTTCAGCTTCTTCATTGCCGGAAAGGTTGCAACAGTCTGTCAGCTTCTTCATTGTCGGAGATGTTGCAACAGTCTGTCAGCTTCTTCATTGCCGGAGATGTTGCAATGAGATGGGATCCACTGTATTACAACTCGTTTGAATGGTGGCTCAGTTTATGAAGTAATACTCTTCTTATGTCATCCAGGTCTGCATTGTTCTGGCTCTTCAGTGTTGCAATTACTGACAGACATTTTTTCAACAAATGGATGTCCAGACAGACAAATTAATGAAACAACAACACAAGACCAAATCATTAAAGATCAGTGACGTCACTACAATATAAGGCGCCCCGTGTGCAAATTATGTGGAGCCGTCCTTATATAAAGAGCTCAACATCTGAAATCAGTATATGGAAAATCTGTATCTACTTGCTTCATCATCATCATCACTACTACCGTTCAGCTGCCAAAGGAGCATAGGCCTTCAACAAATTTGTGCCAGGTCCTCATGTCATGTGCCAGGTCCTCATGTCATGTGCCAGGTCCTCATCTCACGTGACGTCCGTTCAAGACATTTCCGTGTCTTCTTTATCCTCTCCATTTCTGTCTGCAGAAACGCAACATGTGATGACGTTTATCACAAGAACAATAGAAAGTAAACTAAAAGCGTATACATAAAGGTGGTGGGGGCCCCTCTGACCAATACTTTCCAGGACACACTCAGTGATGTGGGCCATGCCTGGTCCACCCAGGCGGTAGTTGCGCCACTGTTGTTGTTGTTTACCTAGGACTGCAGAGCTTCTTGCTGTTTTGCAGCCAATACCAAGATGAAGACTCATTGGTATTATCTACACTGTAGATCTTCTGCCATTCCCAACGTGTTGAGTTAAGTCATGAACTCCAGTTTCTCCATCTTGGCTTGCATTTAAAGGATCGTCACATCTGGTCCCAAGCAAGTAGTAAGAAGCGCGTGGCATGCTGTGCATTCCCCGCCATCCAAGGGAGCTCTCCAACAATGCAGAGCTAAAATACTGTCTGGTTCTTGTCATCTCTTGTTCCACTGGTACTTGTCTGGTTCTTGTCATCTTTTGTTCCTCTGGTTCTTGTCATCTCTTGTTCCACTGGTACTTGTCTGGTTCTTGTCATCTCTTGTTATACTGGCACTTGTCTGGTTCTTGTCATCTCTTGTTCCACTGGTTCTTGTCATCTCTTGTTCCACTGGTACTTGTCTGGTTCTTGTCATCTCTTGTTCCACTGGCACTTGTCTGGTTCTTGTCATCTCTTGTTCCACTGGCACTTGTCTGGTTCTTGTCATCTCTTGTTCCACTGGCACTTGTCTGGTTCTTGTCATCTCTTGTTTCACTAGCACTTATCTGGTTCTTGTCATCTCTTGTTCCACTAGCACTTGTCTGGTTCTTGTCATCTCTTGTTCCACTGGTACTTGTCTGGTTCTTGTCATCTCTTGTTCCACTGGCACTTGTCTGGTTTTTGTCATCTCTTGTTCCACTGGTACTTGTCTGGTTCTTGTCATCTCTTGTTCCACTTGTACTTCTCTGGTTCTTTCTTGTCATCTCTTGTTCCACTGGCGCTTCTCTGGTTCTTGTCATCAGTTATACATTGGTGATATTGTTGTTCCATTTCGATCCTTCTATTCTACGCCAGTGTGTCACGTGGTCCAAAAAGGTAGCAAAGAACAGTAACACTGTAACCTGTGAAGCATGTCATAAAAGAAGGGTTGCACATAGTGTAAGTTACCTCATCATGTACCAACCTTAAGCAACACACAAATTCAGCAAATATAGACATGTCAAACACGCACTCTACTCACTGTATGAACAAAATAAAAACACCAATCATAGGTACCGTATGGAACCAGCTTCACAATTGAACGATACTTCAAAAGCACGGTGTTTACTTTTGGTCAGTCAACACGAAACCGTCCCGTGTTTTTGTAGTGTCGTTAAATTGTACAACTAACTCCATGCCAATTTGTCGTATTTTTTCTTTTGTTTGCTTTTTTAATTTCCAGTGTCACAGAAGCCTTCTTTATTAATTACAAATTATGGCTCTGAATAAGATATGGAAAGACCTTGAACTGATGGCATGTGCTAGGAAGACTGGCCATAAATGTTTGAGGAGTTATGCTTCTTGTGTACACCCCATTTTTTCCCCAACCAACGTCCTTTTCAGGACGTACGCAGCGATCGCAACAGTCAAAATGGTTCGAAATAAACCAAGAGCCAAGAAGAGGAAGGTATACACCAGCCCACCAGCTCCGAACAACAACCAGGAGTATAACAAAACCATAAACAGCCAGCCGGAGAGAAAAGCCGACCCATCCTCAAACACCAAGAATGGGGTGAAAGAGACAACTCTTCAACACAGACCGGCACAACAAGAAGACGTCACCTCACACCCTGCTGCTGATGAGAGGACAATATCATCAGATGTAAACGAGTTAGACCCAGAAGATATCGCGGAGACCATTATAGACGCACTATACAGAATGCGTGAAGACGGAGACGAGTTCCTTAGTCTCTCTCCAACATTAAAAGAAGCACTACGAGTATTAGAAGTAGCTCCAATATCAGACATAGAGATACGCTGGAACTCAGTGGAGAACAACCAAGTGTCTCACGGTGATCAGAAGAAGCAGAATCATGAGCAGACAGAAGAGGACAGGGTACCGAGCCTAAAGACAGATACACAGCCAGTGGTGGCAGATGGGAGATGCCGCTCAGGCAAACTACAGAAAAGCAGTCACAAGAAACTGGAACAAGACCGCAAAATAAAAATTACGCAGTTGTCTGGAGGAGAAGCCACCCTCAGGGCACTCCCGGTCGACAAAGTAATCAATGTCCTAGAGAATGTAGTAGGCAAAAGAGACATAATAAGTATCAGAAGGCACCAACAGGGAGTGACACTTGCCCTGAATGATACAGAAAAGACTAACTCACTGATGACTGCTCTGGCGTCCGGGCCTAAAGAATTTCAGCTACCACACCGGATCAAAATCCAAGCAGAAATCTACATTGAAATCAAGAAAGTAGTCATCAAAGGGTTAGACACCAGCTTGTCAGACGCAGAGACCCTCAGCTGCATCCAGGCCGAAAACCCTCTGTACAGAATCACACACGCCGAAAGGCTAAAGTCCTGGAACAAAGAAGACACCAGACTAATAATAGTGACTTTACAAGGGAAAACAGTTCCGGAAAGCATCACTATCCAGAATAGACCCCGAAGAACACACGCCTACATCCCGCCAGTGATGCAGTGTTCAAAGCGCCAGGGATTTTCTCACACAAAGAACACGTGCAGAAAAGAGACGGTCGGTAGATACTGTGCGGGCAGCCACGAATACAAAGACTGCCCCAAGGCAAAAAAAGACCTCGACTAGCAAGCGCCAAACAAAAATAGAAAATGTACCAACTGCCTCGGAAATCACGGAGCACGATACCGTGGGTGTCCCGAATACCAACAAACAAGGCAAATAATTACAGTGGCCATTGGAAAGGGGTATCGTACCAAGAGGCAAAAAACAGACTGAAGGCAAGTACTCTAGGCAATGAACGCCAAGACAGCCTAACGGAACAGGTCAGACAGCTCACGGCTGAGGTGAGAGATCTGAAACAACAACTGCAAAAGGAGAGAGAAAACCGTCAACCACACAAAAACAGAACCTCAACTGCCAGATGTGAAGAAATCCATGACAGCTCGGAAAGCGCGAAACAACAACAATTCATAAACGACATGAAAATAATACACCAAGACATGAAAAGAATTCAGCAACAGGTAGAAGAAGATGTCAGGAAGCTGATAGAACTGAAAGAGGGAAACGAAGAACTACTGAAAAGAATAGAGGCAGAAAGAATGACCATTGAAGAAATTACATCAAACACAAAAGACACTAAAACGAACGACCAATCAGACGAAGAAGTCATCGAGGAAACGCTAGAAAAGCTACTCCCAACAATTATAAAAAAAAAGCGCTATCCCAGATACAGGAGAAAAGGAAGACACAAGAAACAGAAACGAGGAGGGCAAAAACACACAAAACCACACAAGCCAGATAGGGAGGCAGGATATGAAATACACTATGGAACATGCCACGGCAACACGAACAGACAAACTACGAAGAGGAAGCCAGCTAGTGGTCCTTTTTAGGACCAGTCCTTTTCAGGACTAACAACCGGCCAACATCGAAGAACCTAACACACAATATACCCCAATTATAACCTCTTTGGTTGAACAGGGTATAACAGCAATATAGTCGACGATTAATGATGATGATGGGGGGCTTCTTATGTAGCTGAACAGTGACGAAACATGGATAACAACAACAGACTCACTGGCTGTACCACGTGATAGAGATCCGCTCGAGCCTTCAACATTTCTCTGGACTCGGTCAAGGGGAGGCTAATTCAAAAAGACACTTAACTCATTATTATTGCGCCTCGTTTTATATATAACTCCTGCTCTTCAACGACAATTAACGAAGTTATAGATTTTCATACATCGGTGCTTGCATACAATATGGCTGGCAAACTGTATTCTAAATGCCGGAATGCTCAAATGACGGACAGATGTTGGCGGTAATATTCGTCACTGCTGCCACACTGGAAGATACATGATGATGGTTGTCAAAACGTCACTTCCTGCTGACATATGCACACAATACACATCGAACAAATTGACGTCTTGTCAAGTAATGCGTCAATTATGACAGACATTACATACTTATGTGAGGATAATGATCTGATTGTCGTATTGTCTTGTTTCCTTATGAAGACTGGTCTTAAAAAAAAAAACAACAACAACAAAAAGCAGACAGACAAGTTGATCGTCTGCAATAAGATGCAAAAGTAGTTGATAATGATGCTTGAACAATATACTGACTTTTTTCTTTAAAATGAGGAAGTGTTCATTTTCAGTTTATATTTTCATGATGTTTTGTTGTTGTAAAGTTGTGAGGCTGTGAAACATGTGAAAAAGGAAGATATAATAAAAACATGTTTGGACGTTGACAAGGTATTCGACAGAATATAGACCAGGGGTTCTTAACCTGTGGTCCTTGGGAGTCCGTGTACGGATTCGAGGGGGTCCATGTACATGACTTAACATTTTAAATTATACTTTTAAGTACATTTTAATAAGGAGTCCATAGACTTCACCAGACAATCAAAGGGGTTCATTGCCTTCATCAGACAATCAAAGGGGTTCATTGCCATCATCAGACAATCAAAGGGGTCCATAGCCGTCATCAGACAATCAAAGGGGTCTACAGCCTTCATCAAAGGGGTCCATAGCCATCATCAGACAATCAAAGGGGTCCATAGCCATCATCAGACAATCAAAGGGGTCCATAGACTTCACCAATCAAAGAGGTCCATAGCCATCATCAGACAATCAAAGGGGTCCATAGCCATCATCAGACAATCAAAGGGGTCCATAGCCATCATCAGACAATCAAAGGGGTCTACAGCCTTCATCAAAGGGGTCCATAGCCATCATCAGACAATCAAAGGGGTCCATAGCCATCATCAGACAATCAAAGGGGTCCATAGACTTCACCAGACAATCAAAGAGGTCCATAGCCATCATCAGACAATCAAAGGGGTCCATAGCCATCATCAGACAATCAAAGGGGTCCATAGCCATCATCAGACAATCAAAGGGGTCTACAGCCTTCATCAAAGGGGTCCATAGCCATCATCAGACAATCAAAGGGGTCCATAGCCATCATCAGACAATCAAAGGGGTCCATAGCCATCATCAGACAATCAAAGGGGTCCATAGCCATCATCAGACAATCAAAGGGGTCTACAGCTTTCACCAGACAATCAAAGGAGTCTACAGCTTTCACCAGACAATCAAAGAGGTCCATAGCGTTCACTAGAAAATCAAAGGGGTCTGCAGCCTTCATTAGACAATAAAAGGGGCTCATAGCCTTCATCAGACAATCAAATGAGTTCATAGCCTTCTTCAGACAATCAAAGGGGTCTACAGCCTTCATCAGACAATCAAAGGGGTCTATAGCCTTCATCAGACAATCAAAGGGGTCTACAGCCTTCATCAGACAATCAAAGGGGTCTACAGCCTTCATCAGACAATCAAAGGGGTCTACAGCCTTCATCAGACAATAAAAGGGGTCTACAGCCTTCATCAGACAATCAAATGAGTTCATAGCCTTCTTCAGACAATCAAACGGGTCTAAAGGCTTAATCAGGCAATCAAAGGGGCCCATAGCCTTCATCAGGCAATCAAAGTTGAAGATTTTTTGTGTCAGACTTGATTTCTCCATACGTTTCCCAATGCAATGAAAGCTCCTCTCGCTTTTTGTATTCTTTTTTTTATAATATCATTTTCTGCCCATCCAACTTTCTATTGTTGCCAAGTTACGTCAATGATTTTAGATCTCCTAATGGTGTTTCCTCAAGTTTGACCTTGTTATCATGTCTTTTATTTATTTTCGTGTTCTTTTTCTTTTCCGTGTGTATTTTCAGATCCTCTTGTGATCTGTCATCGAGTATTTTTCATTTTATCTTGCGTCTGATTACGGGTATGGGACAGAAGATCAAAGTCAACTAGATCATCAAACTGTCTAGTCAGATTCCACTGAATACCACATCCGTTGTGTGACGTCGATGTTTTCATAACTCAATCTATTGCTATTAAGAAAAGAAATGGAGACAAGAGGCATTCCTGTCGCACTCCTGCAAACGGCAAGGTAGAAAAAAACTTTGCTGTTTGTAAAAACAGATTATTTGTATACTTTTACGTTTATTTTAACCAATACACAGACTTAGCACAAACAATTCCACATAATTATACTAACAATAACACTCACTGTATTTCAAATTATGTAGTTCATTTTATTGTCTGTTGCATACATGGCAATCACATAACATTTGTTTGTCACAACATAATCGAACGTAGACTACTTTAATATATTATGGTTAACAGTGTCCATACTGTCAAAGTGACTTCTCACTTTTCATCACCTACCCACTGCCGACGTCATCTAAAGGCTTTTTGTAATCTTTTGACTGTGAATATGTTTTGCTATTTTCAATAATTGCACTAGGTAAATCATAAAACTGTCTTTTGCCTACCAAACCACTTTCTGGTTCATAGAAAGGTCTCTTCCCCACAAAGCCACTTCCAATTTCATCGAATGGTCTCTTCCCTACAAAGCCACTTCCGATTTCATCGAATGGTCTCTTCCCTACAAAACCGCTTCCAATTTCATCGAACGGCCTTTTTCCAACAAAGCCACTGCCAATTTCGTCGAAGGGTCTTCTTTTGCCGACAAAGCCGCTTCCAATTTCATCGAATGGTCTCCGTTTTCCAAAAAAACCACTTCCAATTTCATCGAATGGTCTTTTTCCAACAAAACCACTTCCAATTTCGTCAAATGGTCTTTTTCCAACAAAGCCTCTGCCAATTTCGTCGAATGGTCGTCTTTTGCCAACAAAGCCACTTCCGATCTCATCGAATGGTCTTCGCTTTCCAACAAAACCGCTTCCAATGTCATCAAAAGGCCTTCTTTTGCCCACAAAACCACTTCCAATTTCATCAAATGGTCTTTTCCCTACAAATCCGCTTCCAATTTCATCGAATGGTCTTTTCCCGATAAATCCTCTTCCGATCTCATCGAATGGTCTTTTCCCGATAAATCCTCTTCCGATCTCATCGAAGGGTCTTTTCCCGACAAATCCACTTCCAATTTCATCGAAAGGTCTCTCGTACCCGGAACGTTTCCCAACCAATCCGCTCGAGAGTTCATCAAACGGCCTTTTGCTGTTGTATCGTGGGTATGAAAAAAACATCATTCGATTTTGTTTTGAAGATGCATATCTTTTTTCTAACGATTGGCCGCTGAATTCTGAAGCTGATCCTTCTGTGGCTGACGACAAACTGAAAAGATTAAAAAAAAAAAAAAGTTAGGGCATGCTGGGTATTTAAATAAAATGTGTAATTAGATTAATTTAGTTTTGGCTCATTAACACATTTAGGTACTTATATTCTTCTTCCTTGACGCCCCTAACGGAGCACAGAGCCAGCATTGTAGTTGTTCTTCGACAGCCTTTACTAATTCATGCGCTCTGTACGAAGCAAGGAGTCATTATTGCAGCATTGTCTCTAGAAAGCCTTCACGAAGCAAGGAGTCATTATTACAGCATTGTCTCTAGAAAGCCTTCACGAAGCACATGCATGCTCTTACAGCGGGGGTTTTTGTGGCGATTATTTTTACGTGATGGGTTTGACAGCTCTGTTAAAAGATACAGGTATACCTCGGAGATATTGCGGGTTCGGTTCCAGACCACCACAATAAAGCGAATATCGCAATAAAGCGGGTCATACCCATTCTGTTTTGCTTCCCAGTGCAAATAAAAGCCTAAAATCATGTTTACACTATGTCTATTAAGTGGGCAATAGCGCTAGGTCTTAAAAAAAAAAACCCAGTGTTTTGTAAAATTAAAAATACGTTATTGCTAAAAAAAAATGTTAATCTTCATCATCTGAGCCTTCAGCGAATCGTAATTTTTTTGCTGGTGGAGAGCCAAAATCTATCGGAAGAAGAAGGCACGTTCTAATAAATAAACATGAATAATTTGAAGAAAAAAAAAGCACAATATCTGCGAAGCGCAATAAAGCGAGGTATTCCAGTACTTATACATATGTCCTTAATTTCATATTTTCTGTTACTAGTGGATGTTGCAGGTGGAACTTATGGAAGGGGAAGTAATCTTTAGAATGGTTTTTTAGACAAATTAAATTTCGAGTTGCAACGCTTGATTAAGCGGATACTTGTTTGACTTTAGGATAGAATTATCTTTTCCTATTTTCGGGTGACAGAGTACAGATAAGCGTGTGAACGCTGTTTAATGTATTTATTCTGTACTGTTTTGAGTCATGTGAATAGCTCGCTAGTCTGCATGTGGTATCGAGAACGGTGTTCAAGACAACCGAATCTCGTGACGGGTTTTTTGGCGGGACTAGTGTGTGATTTAGGGAGTTGTGTTTTGGGCGTGGACCGTGTAGGTCGAGTCCCAGTGTTTTTGGATAATGTATGCCTACGTAGGATTTGAGAAAATGTCGACTTATATATTTCGCTGTGTGTACAGCCTATGTGATACACTGCAGTGAAGATTTGTTTAGGCCATATGAACCTTATTATAGCTGCCGTGTGATGCAGGCTTTGCTATGTATTGAAGTACTTTTGTAGGCCATATTTTGAAGATTAATGAAGCTGCCGGGTGATGCAGGCTTCGCTGTGTATTAAGGTACTTTTGTAGGCCATATTATGTTTAGCTGCAGTATGAAGATTTGTGAAGCTGTTAAGCTATTATAAGTCCAGGATTAGGACAGGCCTATTATATATTAACTGCAGTGTGGAGATGTATGAAGCTATTAAGCTATTATTAGTCCAGGATTAGGACAGGCCATATTATGTTTAGCTGCAGTATGAAGATTTGTGAAGCTGTTAAGCTATTATAAGTCCAGGATTAGGACAGGCCATATTATATATTAACTGCAGTGTGGAGATGTATGAAGCTATTAAGCTATTATTAGTCCAGGATTAGGACAGGCCATTGTTGCGTGATAAATTCTCGCAACATCGTTTTATTTCAATATCTGTTTTATAACGCAAGGGCAACAACTGCTTGGAATTTATAGTCACTTTTCTCGGTAAGCATTTGTCTTCTCGCGTTGGTATCGAATGCAGTTAAGTTTGAGCTGTGGTCGTTTTGCGCTGGCACGAGAGATGTTTTCCTAGCTCACATGTCGCTGCATTGTACTGCATCGGTTGATGCAGGTACCAAGGACCATTACTTGCTACTTTGTTAAATGAACTAGGTTTGGAAAACCTTTATTATCTAGAGGATATTTTTGAGGACATTATTTATACTTCGGCAGACGTGTCTGTCTTGCTGAAGTCAAACTAAGGAGAGTGAACTGATCTCATACATCTGGTTATCTCCTGGCTGTTATAGAAAAGGATGGAGTTGTTCACCTGACTACATTTACAGCACTTTGAAATATAACATGCATCTGACTCATCATTGTAATGCTGTCTACCGTTTATTGCTGTATTGAATGTTGCTGTGATAATGACTGTTTGATGTGCCTACACATTTGCGTAACCATTTTGTCACTGTGGCGTCCACAATAAATAATGAAGAAAAACGTCAACGGCTGTTTCAAGACTCATTGACTTTATACGTCGTGAGTTTACTGACGTCCTATGTGGATTGCCCTGCTATTGTTGCATGAACATTGTTTTGACTGAACACATCTACACACTACACAAAACCAGACATGCGGATGCCATCCATCATCATATGGCATCACGCATCATTTGGTGGCCATAAGCTGGTTTGATTCTGGTACTAGCAAACACGGGGTCCCTTACCCACTTCATTTTCAACAAGAATTCATCAGCATCCTTCAAGAAATTAACATTCTTCAATACAGTCAACATCTTCAAAATTTTCAAAGTACTCGGCGTTGCCCGGTAAAAGTCAAATTTCAATTTTTTGACGGAAACAAGAATTTGACAGTACCCGGCGTTGTTACATGTTGCCGGATAACTCGGACTGCTGTTATCTTTTACGCAAGTCAAGCAAGTTGCTGCTGTCAAGGTTCCAGTGCTGTCGTTTTTTGAGAAGGTCAAGTGCCGGTTGAAACGGGTTGTTTTCTGAAGAAGGCCAAGTACCGATTTCCATCAACTTACTTTTGGATTAGAAGGTCAAGTGCCGAAACAACTCAACACACAGTATGTCAGAAGCTCTTGTACCATCGTGTTAGCAGTGGAAGCAGTTCAGATGTGCCATCATCGTTGGAGCTTCGCTCTTTAGGACGTTGATTGACATCCGTTTTTCTGCTGTTCTACGATTGGAAGCCTATAAGTTAAGTGGCCTGTTTGTATGTAAACTGTGCCCTTATACTTCTGCTGAGTCTTCTGTGTATCATCTCATTCTATATGTTTTATGTTTATATGTTATTTGTATATTTATATGTTTATATTTCAGCGGGTTCTCGGTTGGGTGGTGTCTCCGTTAGATTATGCCACGTCATAGAGGTCGTCTATTGTGAGCGTTTTCTGTAAGGTTTGCAAATTTCCAATACTGGAATTTGCTAAGCGACTTCTGTTGCTATTTATGTTAGCTGTGATGACATGTTTTAATATTGTTTTCGTTATTATTTCGCATTCTTTAGTTTTGTTTTGATTTGTTTGTATTTGTTAGCCTACTCTTGTCTATAATTTAGTTTCATACAACATTTTTGTTTATACACTGTGGTGTCATGTATTTTGTTTAATTCTATCGCAGATATCGTCACATTTTTTATGATATTTCATTAATTTCTGCTTTATTTTTAGTTGATTTCTGCGAAAGTTTTTGTATTGTTGCTGATCTTTGTTATTGTTTACATTGTTATTGTTTACATTGTTTGTATTGTTTACATTTTCAATGTTTACATTCTGCATGTGTTTACATAGTCATTGTTTACAGTTATAGTAATTAGTTAATGGGCTATGCTAATGCACTGTTACTACTATACTGATGATAAATGAATGATGAATAGTGTCGTGCACTATTGAATGAGAAGTGCACTTATGATCAAGAATTGAGTGCTGATATTTCATATACAAGTTCTTTGATTGGAGACTTGTTTCACACAGAGACTGGGATAATATAATGTGATGTGAATATACAAGTGCTTAATTAAGACTTGTTACACTTAGGTTTGAAATAAATTAGTTAATTATTTCAGGTTTTGGACTCATATGTTAGACAACATGTCTACATTTGAGCACTTTATTGAGCAGGGTAAATTGCTTGGGAAGACTGGTGATAAGTTAGAAGAATTTGCAACTGCTCGATATGATAAAGCAATGGAAGCTGAACAAAAGAAACTGCAGATGCAGGTGGATGAAAAAAGATTCCAAATGGAAATGGAAAAACAAAAAAGGGAATCAGAAGCTGAGGAGAGAAAACTCCAGCTACAGCTAGAAGCTGAAAGACTTCAAAAAGAGGCTGAGAATAAAAGACTTGAAAAAGAGGCTGAGAATAAAAGACTTGAAAAAGAGGCTGAGAATAAAAGACTTGAAAAAGAGGCTGAAAATAAAAGACTTGAAAAAGAAGCTGAAAATGAAAGACTTCAAAAAGAGGCTCAGGCTGAGGAAAGAAGATTACAGAGAGAGTCTGATGAGAGGAAAGAGAAAGCAAAAATGGAACATGAAGAAAAGGTCTTAGCTTTAGAGTTGGAAAAATTGAAATTGACAAGCATGAGTAATGGTAATGATTCAAACAAGGGTTCATCTTCTGGTAAGGCTAATAATGATACTTTTAAGATTAAGTTACCAACATTTAGTCCTTCCAGCGATGACATAATGTTCTATCTGGACAGATTTGAACAAGCATGTACAGCTCATAACATAGACAAAGCAAAATATGTTTATCAGTTATCAGGGATACTGACAGGTAAAGCTCTAAGTATATTAAATATGGTGGATGAACCTGACAAGAACAATTATGAGGTTGCCAGGGCCGCTTTGTTAAAGAAATATCAGCTTAACGAAGACGGCTATCGTCTACAATTTAAAAACATGTTACCTGAAAATGGAGTTGAATTCTCCGAGTTTATTGCAAGAATACGCATTACTTTCTCACGATGGGTTGAACTATCTAAGACGGAAAAAACTTATGAAGGACTTATGGACTTAATACTTAGAGACAAAGTCATGTCGTCTGTCAATGAGTCTTTCCTTGCTTTCCTTCATGAACGTAAACCTAAAACAATAAAAGAAATGGAAGATTTCTGTTGCCAATACGTAACTGCGCACCCACACATAACCATGGGTAACTCTAAGGTGAAAGAAGGTTTACCAGTTGCTTCGGCAGCTCCGTATGGTCAAAACTTTGCTCGTAGATCCCAACAAAATTTTGATAGAAAGAGTAGCGGTAATTTCTGTCAAAATCATGGAAATCAATTTCATGGTGATTCTTCTTCGAAGAATTGGAGACAACCTGATAGTACTCGTTACTATCACCCTAATAATTATAAGCATTTCAAAAGAGGATATGGTAATAGAGGTTATTCCTGCCGAAGACCTCAGAACCAAACAAATAGATGTTCGCATCAATGTGAACATGATAGTAATCGTGGAAACTGGAATTCGAACCAGTATAACAATTACAATAGAGACAATAATAACTGCAGAGATAATAATAACTTTGATAACTTCAGAGGTAATAATAGTCGGGGTAGATCTCAACACAAAAAAAAGAGATATCAGCAGGCTAATGCTGTACAACAGGAAACTGAGGCAGCCTGTAATCATGTTGTTGATAGTAAAAACTTTGACGCTGTCACTAGTTCTGCTTTTGACTTTGAGAGAGCAAACAAATGTCCCCAATGCAGTACTTTATTCGAACCGGGTACCATAACTACTTTGAGTTGTGGTTACCCACTTCCCGCTCTTCCTGCTGCTGTTGCGCATGACGGGAGGGGTTCTTTAATTCTACATAAGGGTCTTGTTAATGATACTCCGGTCTCACTACTTTTCGATTCCGGATGCACCACTATTGGTGTTAGACAATCGCTTGTAGATCCATCTTGTGCTACAGGAAGGGTTATTAAATGTGTCACATTTGGCGGCACTCTAGAAAAATATCCTACTGCTGTAATTCGCATTGCCACTCCTTTCTTTACTGGAGATGTGCATGCTTGTCTCTTACCTAATCCTATTGCGGACCTTATTATTGGTCGTATTCACGGAGTTAGGGAGTGTACCCCACAGCAGATTGCTGCTTGGGAAGATAATAACATGCAAGCTACAAATGCAGTAGTTACAAGAGCACAAGCTCTACAAACACCCGAAACTTCACTGAATAGTGATAATGAAGTTGATAGCCAAGATAGTCACTTAGTGATCACTCGTGACTCTTTCATAAAATTGCAAGAAGAAGATTCTTCTTTAAAAAAATTCTTCGTTCTTGCGAAGAAAGGTGATCCGAATCAGGATACAAATAGAAAATCTTGGATTGCAATGAGAAACGGCGTACTTGTACGTATGGTACAAGATTCGGCTACGTCGGCACATTCGCAAATTCTTGTTCCCAAGAGCATGAGAGTCCAAATATTGCAACATGCTCATGACTCGCAATGTGCTGGACATATGGGTTTTGCCCGTACGAAGTCGAGAGTCCTTGCGGCTTTCTTTTGGCCTTTTGTCAATAAGGACATTCGTATTTACTGCCGATCATGCAAGGTATGTCAGGAGGTCAAATCTAGAGGACCACGACATGCTGCGCCTATCCAGGCTGCTGACATTCCTATTCGGCCGTTTCAGAAAATGGCCATAGATATTATTGGCCCTTTTAAGGTCAAGTCGGCCAGAGGACATCAGTTTATCCTTACATGTGTCGATATGTGCACACGTTGGCCAGAGGCTATTCCTCTTAAGAGCATATCTACTACAGATATCGCAGATGCTCTTTGGTTGATATTTTCTCGCTTGGGGTTCCCCAGAGAAATATTGTCAGACCATGGCACTCAACTCATATCTGACACTATGTCACAGGTAATGTCTACCTTACATATTGAACGATCTCTCAGTAGTATCTACCATCCTATGTCTAATGGGTTAGTTGAGCGTCTGAATAGAACGCTCAAGACTTTGCTTGGTAAGATAACTGAAGATCATCCTCAAGATTGGGACAGGGTTTTACCCGCGGCTCTCTTTGCCTATAGAGAAGTCCCTAATGAACACACAGGATTTTCTCCCTTCGAACTTGTCTTTGGCGCGCGTCCACGCGGCCCTATGTCTTTATTACACGATCTCATCACTGCCGATGATATTAGCGATGAAACTCAATCCTCATATGAGTATGTCATTGCTCTTAGACAAAAGATCATTGAGGCATGTAAGCTAGCAACTGCTTCATCAGAAATTGCTAAAGAGAAGGCAAGGCAGTTTGCTAACAAGAATAGATGTCTACGACAACTTTGTCCAGGTGACAAAGCATTCGTCCTACTCCCCAGTAGGGAAAATAGACTTCTTATTGCATGGAAAGGTCCGTATGCAATAGTCTCTCGGATTTCCGATGTTGACTATGTGGTCGATATTGATGGAAAGCATAAAACTTTCCACATAAACATGCTTTCGGAATTTCACGAACGTCCGGACTATTTGCTGCCTATTTTCCAGGCAACGGATGATGCTCCTGCACCTCACGGTCATTATTCATCCCTGTCTGTCATTCAGGATGAGGAAGCTACCTTCTCTGATGTCAACCTTCCCCTTCCAGTGGTTCCATTACATTCCACGGAATCTTGGAAAAACGTTTCTGTTTCTCCTAATCTTTCTGGTGACGAACATCGACGAGACTTGTCGATGTTACAAACATTTCAGGATGTTCTCACTGACATTCCTGGACACACAGATGTCATAGAACATGACATAATTCTTACCGACAATAATCCAATTAGGGTTAGGCCGTATCCTATTCCTATACACTTTCAGTCGCAAGTGGAAAAGGAATTGGATGAAATGATTCAGTTAAATATAATTGAACCATCGACTTCACCATATTCTTCTTCCATGGTTATTGTCCGGAAGAAGGATAAGAACATACGAATTTGCGTTGATTATCGCAAATTGAATCAGGTCACAAAGTTCGACGCTGAACCGATGCCTTTGTTAGAAGATCTACTGATTAGACTTTCTAATTCTAGATTCTTCACTAAACTTGACTTGTCTAAAGGTTATTGGCAAGTGCCTTTAGCAGAGCATGCCAAACCTCTTACTGCTTTTTCTACACCTAGGGGTCTATTTCAATGGAATGTTATGCCTTTTGGTCTCATGAACGCCCCTGCCACTTTCGTTCGCATGATGCGTCGAATTCTGTCACATCGTTCGGATGTCATCGCATACTTAGATGACATCTGTCTCTTCAGTGATACCTGGGAAGATCACTATTTAGGGTTATATGACTTACTGTCCACTCTACGTGAGAATAATTTGACAGCAAAACCTTCTAAAGCTTTTGTTGGTTTTGGTGAAATCTCTTTCCTGGGTCATCGTGTTGGTCATGGTCTCTTGAAGACAGAAGACCACAATACTTCCAAAATACTGAACATCTCTGTTCCTAAAACGAAGAAACAAGTTAGGAGTCTCTTAGGTTTAATTCAATTTTATGGGAGATTTATTCCAAATTTATCTTCGATCATGGCACCTCTATCAACATTGTTGAAGAAAGGTTCGCCTAATCTGGTCCGTTGGTCTGAAGAATGCCAATCTTCACTAGACCAAATCAAGAATATATTTTCTTCTCCTCCCATCTTAAGATTACCTACTCTTGATAGGACTTTTGTTCTTCGGAGTGATGCTTCATCCACTGGGATTGGAGCAGCACTGATGCAAGAATATGCAAATACTCTGCATCCTGTTATGTACATTTCTAGAAAACTAAATGCGGCAGAGAGGAACTACTCGGTTTTAGACCGTGAGTTGTTAGCGATGGTTTGGTCAATTCTAAAGCTACAAAGATTCCTCCTGGGCGCACATTTCATTCTAGAGACTGATCAGAAAGCTCTTACAGCTATTCAGACTAAGAATTTGAAGAGTTCGAGATCCACTCGATATGCTATAGCTCTTCAACCTTTTCACTTCACGGTACGAGCTATCCGTGGTGCGGATAATGTGATGGCTGACATTTTGTCTAGATGCCCACATGACTCCAACTAATACTTCTGTCCTATATTTCTATATATTACAGAGTCATAACACACCTATATTTCTACAATAGATTAGCACATCTGTACTTACTTTATATGTACACACTATCGTGCTTTGTTGTCATCTTCTTCTGTTCGTTTTTTAAAATGATAGAGGAGGACTGAGTAGTTAATATAAGGGCCGTTAGTTTACTAAACAGCCACAATTATTAATAATGTATTGTACCTTATGAAGCATATTAGTTATTAATTAGCATTATATTGCTTGTACTTTCTCAGAATGTCATTGTTGAGCTGAGGACTTACCTTACGAGTTCTAGATTGTGTACTTACCCTCGGAATACCAGAGCATATGTCCTGGATCGTCATGTAGTTTAACTTTACTATGTACTTATGTCATTACATGTCAAAGAATGTACTATCTAAATTTTCCTATCAGATTTGTACATCCATTTTTAAAGACAATATTAGAGTATGCTGTTTAATGATGATTATAGTAACTTGCATACGTATATTGTGTTTACATGCTAACGTGATGTGTGTTGGTGACACCTCCCCGATGTGAATATTTTTTGAGACATATTTATTTTTCTGTTGAGGTATATCCTCACCAGACACTCTATAATTAGCCTATTGTTTGGCAATTTAGTTAATTATCAGCGCATAATTCGTGCGTTTTGAGCCGCTTATCGCTTGCTCTTTGATATTGAAAAAAAAAAATATGTTCCACATTTTTTTTTATCGGGAGGAGGTGGTGATATGTTGCGTGATAAATTCTCGCAACATCGTTTTATTTCAATATCTGTTTTATAACGCAAGGGCAACAACTGCTTGGAATTTATAGTCACTTTTCTCGGTAAGCATTTGTCTTCTCGCGTTGGTATCGAATGCAGTTAAGTTTGAGCTGTGGTCGTTTTGCGCTGGACTGCGCATGACTTGTCTTTTTTTTTGTCGATCGGTTTCCGCCCACCACTAGTGGGAGTGAGCGATTTGGAATGGCGAAAGAGATGCCTCGTTGAAGAGGGGATCTCCGCTATTTTTGTTCTGTCAGGGATGTGTAGTCCTCTTAATGGATATTTCGTTTATTCGAGATAATACCTCTAGTGTTTCCCACATGTCGGGAGGCGTGATATTTCTGTGTATTTCATGAAAGCAAGGTAAATTGACTCTTTCATTAACTCTATTGATTTTGGGTCGTGAGCGATTTCGATTCATAGCCTGTCTGCGAAAGTCGTCGTCACGAGATGTTTTCCTAGCTCACATGTCGCTGCATTGTACTGCATCGGTTGATGCAGGTACCAAGGACCATTACTTGCTACTTTGTTAAATGAACTAGGTTTGGAAAACCTTTATTATCTAGAGGATATTTTTGAGGACATTATTTATACTTCGGCAGACGTGTCTGTCTTGCTGAAGTCAAACTAAGGAGAGTGAACTGATCTCATACATCTGGTTATCTCCTGGCTGTTATAGAAAAGGATGGAGTTGTTCACCTGACTACATTTACAGCACTTTGAAATATAACATGCATCTGACTCATCATTGTAATGCTGTCTACCGTTTATTGCTGTATTGAATGTTGCTGTGATAATGACTGTTTGATGTGCCTACACATTTGCGTAACCATTTTGTCACTGTGGCGTCCACAATAAATAATGAAGAAAAACGTCAACGGCTGTTTCAAGACTCATTGACTTTATACGTCGTGAGTTTACTGACGTCCTATGTGGATTGCCCTGTTATTGTTGCATGAACATTGTTTTGACTGAACACATCTACACACTACACAAAACCAGACATGCGGATGCCATCCATCATCATATGGCATCACGCATCAGCCATATTATGTTTAGCTGCAGTATGAAGATTTGTGAAGCTGTTAAGCTATTATAAGTCCAGGATTAGGACAGGCCTATTATATATTAACTGCAGTGTGGAGATGTATGAAGCTATTAAGCTATTATTAGTCCAGGATTAGGACAGGCCATATTATGTTTAGCTGCAGTATGAAGATGTATGAAGCTATTAAGCTATTATCAGTCCAGGATTAGGACAGGTCATATTATATATTAACTGCAGTGTGGAGATGTATGAAGCTATTAAGCTATTATTAGTCCAGGATTAGGACAGGCCATATTATATATTAACTGCAGTGTGGAGATGTATGAAGCTATTAAGCTATTATAAGTCCAGGATTAGGACAGGCCGTATTAGGTATTGATGCAGTGTGGAAATTATATACTATGATTCGTGTTTTGCTGTCGAATGTGTGTCATTTATGTCATCGTATCTGTGTTGTAACGGAATAAACAGTATCGAACTGTTCCAGTCGTTTGCAACCCTTCTTGACTCCTGCATGTACCCTTATGTACGTACTGTGGTGTGCGAACATATCAACACACACCCAGGTCAACATTCCAGACACAGTGACAGGTCAGCAGCACACATATATTGAATTAGCCTGTGTGGCGATGATATAGACCAAACCACTACACTCGCAACAGTGGGTGTAAACAGACTAATAACATTAACATTTAATTACATTCAGTGAGAAACCAGCAAATCTAGTTTGTATCAGTTGGTGGTTTACAGTCAAGTTGGAACCAATACAGAAGAGGTTACTGCTAAAATAAGCGGTTACAGTGGACAACAAATAACGATGACCACTTTGATGACGTCATTTATTACTATTTGGCTGCCCGAGGAGCATGGGCCTTCAACAAACTCAAGTCCTTCTGTCACGTGCCAGCAGCTAAAGGTATTTCCACGTCTTCCTCACCTCTTTCTTTGTCGGGGGTCGGGGTGATTAAGAGGTAGGGGGGCCAGCCTCAAGTTCTAAAGGTTCCAGGTTCGATTCCCAGTACAGGGAATATAATTTATAGAAATATTTTTCAGAATCAATGGTCCTAATGATGCCATACTCCCCCCCCCCCCCCCCCCGGTCTCCTGGGTAGTGACATCGGATACCTAGCCTTGTTGGATAAGGGCGGAAACAAATAGGAGGTCCCGTGTGCAAGTTGCGCACGTTAAAAATTGCACGGCAGTTGGAAATCATGAGGAGTAGGCCGTGAAACCACTGCCCAGGCAAAATTGAAAAATTAGAAACCTGTCCACCACAAAAATGTTTATAGAATGTGTGAATCCTGTATACACACACTGGGTTTCTCGCGGGTGCTACATAGTTCGTGCACTGTGCTGAGATCCTCCTTGTGTGATCTAAGGGAGGAGATCGGAGCACTGATGGAGTTGTCCATGTGCGATGAATGTAGTCCTTAACTCAACCCTTGTATGTCTGTCTCCAGTTCTCCATGTGCCTTTGTTGGCTTCCCTGTACCCCTCTTACCCTGAGAATTCCAGAACTAGCACTACCTTTTAATGCTATCAACAGATTTCTTCAGTGTGCGTCCTACCCATCTCCAGCGGCGTCTTCTCGTCTGTAGTTCAATATCTGGGGCGTTTCTTCAGCTCTACATTGGTGACCTTGTCTTCTTCTTGGACCCTTAGCCCCAGACTGACAAAGCAATCAGTGGCCATCACGCCTAGTGGCGTCTTGTAGGGCAGCAACAAACTGTCCTCATTTTGCTCGGTCGGTGGCCATCCTTCGTGTCGTGCCTCAACTTTGGTTCATGCATTGCAACTCAGCTCCCTCCCCCCACCCCACTATTCTCCGGCAGGTCACCTTTGGTCTGCCTCTCTTTCGCCGTCCTTCTAGGGTCCACAGCATAACCTTGTCCTGCCACTCTAATTCTTCAAATCCATGCAAGCACCCACTTATCAAAGTCTGTAACTACTTTATTGTCGTTCTCCGTATTTCAGAGCAAAACAATATGACTGACTTGACATTTGAATCGAAGATTCTGAATTTTTGTGTTGGACTCGATTTCTTTTGATCTCCATATATTTCCCACCACAATGAAAGCTTCTTTTGTCTTTTGCATCCTTATTTCGATGTCATTATCTCTTCCTCCAACTCTTATCTACTTTTCTGCCAAGATGTATGTATAATTCCACATCATGTAGGGGTATAACTGCAAATCTGTTCACGAAAACATTAAACATTGAAAAAGAAATAATATTAAAAGGTGGCAAAGCAACAAATATACATCGAAGTGTCTTGCTAGGTCAAAACAAATACGTCACAAGAACGACAGGAAATCGTAAAAGCAGATTAAATGATGAAAAATAGAAAATGGACATTCCAGTTCATACACAGATCAAAATAAATAGGACACGAAAACGGTAGCATCTGGTAAAACTCGAACAAAAGAACGTATAACAATTTCTTGTATTTCTTTTGTCTGGTGACGGCTGTATTAGTCCACAGGTTTGTTACTTTTTCTGGGATCTTCCACTTTGTTATTCAAGTATAGATAGACAGACAGACAGACAAACAGACGGACGGACGGACGGGCAGATGGACAGACAGGCAGACAGACAGATAGATAGACAGATAGATAGATAGATAGATAGATAGATAGATAGATAGATAGATAGATAGATAGATAGATAGATAGATAGATAGATAGATAGATAGATAGATAGATAGATAGATAGACGGATGGGTCTGTAGGTGGGTGAGTAAAAGGATAGCCGGGTAAACCGGCATGGTAGGTCGGTCCACCTACCTATCTAATTTAATTCCTATCTTTCTATATGGCTATTTTAACTACCTGTGACGTATAATGTAAATATAGCCTCAGTAATTCTACAGAAATCCGACCACCTTTGCTTCCCCATTTAGTGTTTATAATTGTGCTACGCAAAAACCACGAATTTCGCTGTCTGTCTGACTCATATTTTGAAGCCACGCCTATTTTCCTGTTTTACTTGCGCTGAGGAGTGTTTACCAACTTTCGCACCTGGCAGTCTTAACAAGGGGAGCGAACGTGGTTTGTTTACCTGAGTTCTCACGCGAGCTGATCTGTCAATCATTGGTCATTAGACAGACGCACGTGGAGAAAAGACCAGATCCTTGAAGAAATAAAAGGGCGATAATAATACTTCCGACCACATTTGATGTCTGCGCATTTCAGGGGACGTAAAGCTTTGATCTGCGGAAACGGACGGAAATCTAAAAGGGGCCCGTTCGCACGGCCCATGTCGTTTGATGTCGTTCGGCATCGCAAGTAGAGCGAAGGGTAAAATCCTTTATATCGGAAACGAAGTTCCTTGATTTTCCCTGCTATGCCGAAGGTGTGAATTGTCACATCCTTTAGAGATAATTACACAAAATCTGTATATATACGACGTTCTCTCCAAGTCAGTTATCAGGTCTCTCAGAAAATTTTGGATAATCTGAACGCGCACGCTATAACCTATGTGAAATAGTGCGTTAATAGCCTTCATGGGGATTTATTCTGTTTTCTGGTAATAATAATATGTTTTACCATTTTATTCACTGTGATTCCCTAGCGTTAAGACTAGTGAAATAGCAAACGCGTAGATATTTTCTTACCAGTTATTCAGTTTAAAGTAAAATCCACCAACCATTTTTTACACCAGAAGATACGGTTTAGCTGACTAAGTATAATGCTATGAGTGACGGATAAAGTGACAGAGTAGAATTCGCATTATAATGTGTAATTTTCTAAATGACTAGTGTTTAATATCAGTCGTCAAAACAATAGACGCCGACAATCAAATAGCTAGTAATGACAGGCGATATTTGTTAAGGGCGCATAGTTATAATTAAATTATAACTGACATTGTGCACTGATTGTTTTACCGGAAGGGGGGGGGGGGAAGGGGGAGGCGGCATGCCTAAAACCCAACTTGTACTCGCTAGGCGAAGCGCGATAAGATAGGCTAAGACCCCGTGTACCTTTTAATTTTATTAGGTGACGGAGAGGAAAAAAGATCATATCCTTACACGTGATAGTATAGGATATTGGCATTTTTGGTTAAAGGTTCTTTTTCTTCCTAATATAGTACCGGATCAAAACCAGCGGCCAGCGGTTTTCTATTGTGGTCCTTTCCTCAGTTACTGAAGGAGTAACAGTTGTCGTTTTCCTTTGCGTTCGTCCCCAGTACAGGTGTGAACAGGAATTGCCAAAGCGACAAACTAACATTTTAACTGTAAATTTGAGTTAACTGGACTTACAGAATACCCAGATTTTTTCATTCAATTTTATCAGCCCGCTGTGGCAATATACATAACATTTTTCCCGACTTCTGACAGTCGTTTTCCCAAGTGGATTTTATCCAGGAGAATACGCTGTTTCATAATCGGTACTCACCCCAGAGCAAGCCGATAGGATTTATCATCATCATCTTAATTAACAGTTTTTAGCAACCAGATGTTTTCTTTAGCTATTGGAAGTACTGTCTACTCTCTACTGTGAACACAAGATCGCGGTTTCTTTTGCTACATGAACTATTTGATGTGAGATTGCATATCCAAGAATCAACCACCAAATTAGGTGTCCCCATTATAAAAATTAACTATTAGGGGAGGGACTGGGGCCCACTTCGGAGGATAAAACTACTGGATCATGATACATATGCATGGATGTTTACGTTCAAGAGTGTTACACCAAGTTTAGGTAAGGCGTGATTGATGGGGCCACGAATGACAGAGTGAGAGTAAATATTTTCCAGTTACGGAAACTGTACCATCCTTTATTTTCTTTTCAAATACTTGTGTATTTTACTGGATAGCTTAAGTAGGAACTTTGTTCTTTTCTTTACTGTCTATTCTATAACCTAGTGTTAATCTTTGACCTTTTGGGTTATTAACTTCTTTTGGGATCCTTTTCTCAACAAGGGAGGAAGAGCACTTATTGAGTTATTTTTTTATGTCTGTAAACATGTTTATATTGATTTCTAGATGTTTGATGTTGTAAAGTTTAAGTGATAATAAACTAAACAAGAACTTAACTTGTGTGTTGGTCAGACCCATATCCATTTACCATAGTTTTCACGTTTGTGTGTCTCGTTGTCACATAATTGTGTGTGTGTGTGAGTAGTAAACTTATAATTATACTTATAGGGAGGTTTGACAGATCGTCTTATACTAATGGTAGTCGTATAGATAGGCTGGACTAGAGAAACTACTCATTCCAGAGACTGATCGTCACCTTAATCTATTCACTCGTGGAATCTATTCTAACACCTTTCTTTCTCATAAACCCCAACCTTCTGCTCTACTCAGACGGGACCAAATATCTCTCTAACCTATCTAAAAATGTACGACACTACCTACCGCCAGAACTGCCTGCATATCTATCTATCTATCTATCTATCTATCTATCTATCTATCTATCTATCTATCTATCTATCTATCTATCTATCTATCTATCTATCTATCTATCTATCTATCTATCTATCTATCTATCTATCTATCTATCTATCTATCTATCTATCTATCTATCTGCCTGTCTGTCCGTATGCCAGTCTGTCTGTCACTCTACCTATATCCATCAAATTCATGCATCCGTTCACTCATCCATTCGTCCATTCATTTGTCCATTCATTTATCCATCCATGCACTCATCTATCTACCCACTCATCCATCCATCAATACATCTGTCTGTCAGTCTGCCATTTATCTCCATTTATGTATCTATGCATACATCCATCCATTCATCCATACGTACATTCATTCATCCATCCACTCATCTATCCATCCACTCATCCATTCGTCATGACATTTGTCTGTCAGTCTGCCTATCACCATTTATCTATCTATTCTTACATCCATCCACTTATCCATACGTACATTCATTCATCCATCCATTCATCTATCCATCCACTCATTCATCCGTCCGTCCGTCCATCCATCCATCATGACATCTGTCTGTCCGTGAGTTTGCCTATCTCAATTTATCTATATATCTATGCGTCCACCCATCCACTCATCTATCCATCCACTCATACATCCGTTCACTCATCCATCCATCATGACATCTGTCTGTCTGTCACTGCCTTTCTCCATTGATCTATCTATCTATCTATGCATCCACTCATCTGTCCGTCAACTCATACATTTATCCGTCCGTCCGTCCATCCATCCTTCTATTCATTCGTCCATCCATCCATCCATCTGTCTCTGTTTATTTATTCTTTTGAATCAGTTGAACCATCCACTTGTCCATCTGCCTTTATTCGTACATTTTGCCGAACTTTTCGTGTCTACATTTCCTTAAACTTAAAAGGCAGATTCTCAATTCTGAACATTATCACGTATCCACTCAGTATTCATCTTTCATATTTTTTCTCTGTTATTTTAACTCCGTACTTCATCTATCCTCGCGAGATTTGTGTCGATACCACAGAATCACACCAACAATTTTGTCGACCAATTACAATATTTACTGCTTGCTGGATTCATATTTAAGTAATCGATTTGCTGTTTTCTGTATATTGTATAACATTCCAGGTGTAAGAAGGGTCTTGACAGTTATTGCATCAATTGTAAAGTCTTACTGCTTGACACCCCGGGAAAAGAAAAGCTATAATTTGTGACATCTCAGAATTTGGAGAGCTAAGTTCAAAACCTTATTCAGCACATGATATTGATATTCGTGTACGATACTGATTACCCAAATATACTCGCCCGATGCATGGAAGATCGATTACGGGTTAAACGAAGAATCGGCACAACGTCGTTCTGAGAAGAAGGCAGGAAGATATCGTGACAACTAGAAAGATAGGCGGAAAAAAGATGGAGGGTGACAAAGAGATAAGATACTGGACAGTTTGACATCATGACTTGGACAGAAGTCAACAATAAAACTGATAAATAGGAGACTGTGAACAGACATAATCGCTTACATCACTAGGCATGTTACTTGAAGAAGGTAATACGTTTTACTAAGATAACGGACAAAAAAGATCGCCCTGCGCTACGGCCCCCGGCTCTTCGTCATGGGTAAAGAAACAAACGCATATGAGAAAGAAATAGAGAATTAAGTTAAAAAGATACACAAAAATAAATAAAAATTATAATGACATAACAACGGAAGTAGCCAGAGTTGCTTCCGTGAAAATCCTTATGAACCAAGACAAACACAAATATAATGGCATCCTTTATATGTATATGTATGTACGTATGTATGTATGTATGTGTGTGGTAACAGCCCTCATTAAGGCTGTATGAATTTATGTAAATTTACTTTATGTAAATTCTAATGATTCTAATATATGCCATGTTGTATTTTATTATATCGTGTCAGTACAACGTCCACTACGTCGTTTTAGCACTAGGGTGCTGCCACTTATTAGAATTAGTGTAAGAATACTTTAGCAAGATTTAAACACTAAGTATTTGAGCGCGACTAGTTAGTTAAAAACACTAGTCCCAAACTTAGGACATCATTTCATAGTGTACATGAAATGACGTCATCAAACCTGGGGTACAGTCCATAAAAGAAGAAGAACGGAAGTGATTGTATTTTTAGAGTGAGTTTTTTTTAGGACGAGACGAGCGGCGGCTGTTTTCCCATATAGCAGGTCCCATTTATGTTTTGATTCGTATGGATTGTTGGTTTGTACACCTTTAATGAATATATTTTATGAACCAGCATGGAATGGTTAACGAATGCAACCACTGAATAAAAGGTATTGTTTAGTTAAGACGAAGTTAGACTTACTTCTTGAACACTAGTTGGAAGTTACATTTTTGACATTTGACTATCAGCAACAGAGTACTTCATTCTTACGATCACACAGCCACACACCAACACAGACGAGTCTACAACAACTACCTGGGTTTATTACACATCTCTTCTGTAACCACCATCTCTGGCGATAGCCAGTTTACAACAGAAGCACCTCATTTCTTCACCCTGTCACAAAAACGACTTTACAACAGAAGTCCTACATTTTTCCTCACCCTGTCACATCTGCTCAACCACTGTTTTGGTCTACCCTGTTCAATCTTTTGTCAGTTATAATTAGGGTATTTAGTGTCATTTTCTTTTTAGTTTTGTGTTTATATGGTTGCAACATTAATAAACTGTGTAATGGCTTGCGGTGTTAAACTTTGGCTAACAAGATGGATAGCAGCTGAGAGATCAGTTGCATTTCGCTTGGGAACATGGACATCAGATCCAATGCCCATTTGCCCGGGACTACCCCAGGGTTCTCCACTATCACCGGTGCTGTTTATCTATGTGGCCGTATAACCTACCACCATCAGCATTTATTCATGCTAGAGCCAAGTTATTAACATAAATGTAAAATTACCATTTCGATTTCAAACTTAAATAAAAATTAATTAACGAAGCATTGAGAGAAAGGGAAATGGAAGGTATATTTCATTAGGTCAGCGTTAGTAAGAATGTACGCTATCTACCCGGCAGTTGTTATGGTAATAATAGAAATGCAGGTTAAAAGTAGCAACGTCACGTGATGTTTATCCAGTGAGAATGCGATTAGCCCAAGCTGACCTAAGCCTTTGCCGGCAAGAAAAATTAGTTAGAGAGTCTAGAAGTATTTGTGCCCAAGGGAAAGACGTACAATGTCTAGCCATCTCACAGTTAAGGAATTCAACTAAATGATGTTAATCATTTATTTGTGTGTAGTTGTGCACTACAACGTGTTTGATTCAGTTTTTCAATGAACAGTAAGTATTTCGCTCGCCTCTCGTTTTTAACTTTTCAGCATGTGTATTGAAAATGATGAAACCCTTATAAAACTGGAGAGATAGAATAAAAATGGAGGATTTGAAAAGGAAAATAATTCTGGAGGCTATCGAAACAAAACTGCTGAAGGAAAACAATTGCATAAATATAATCGCCCAGGATATAAGGAAAGATTGTATTTTTGGATAATAATGTTAACACACATCCTGGATTTTGCATGCATATTTCGAAAAGGAGATTATACAAATGTTTGATATGTGGTACCTAAGGACATATTTTCTGTACAAATTCATTGTCATTTGTTTGACCAACTTGATGTAAATAAAACTTCATCTTATTGGAAACAAGCCGTTGGAAATTTATTTACCTTTGGATAATGTAGATGTATATGTCAGTGTTCATATTATCACGACTAAACTTGCTCATAACACCTTAATACCAGCAGTAGAAGGAAAATGGAACGATACCTGAACCCACAGATAGAGTGTTAGAAAACTAAGCCCTCTGGCGAGCTTTAAGCCAGTTTAGCCAACTCTCACGTTGATAGGGAACAAATAACTATCACCCAATAATAAGGCACCATTGCCACATAAGTGATAATTAGTACCGTGCCCAGTCCCACAAGGAATCACACTGGGTGGGCCGGCTACATCTACACAGCAAAATTAGCCGCCATTCAACCAACTGGGATGGGACGAACACTGACTTTTGCTAATGATATACTCATTTACAGAACTGGCTCTGACCGACAAGAAATGGTTAATACCATGCATGGGACACTACAGGAAGTGTCTAAATGGTGCGAGGAAACTGGCTCCAAAGTCAATCCCAACAAGGCCTGCGTGATGTGGTGCTCCTTGAACAACTCCATTGTGAAAGCAGATCTCCCAGATATTACTCTCAATGGACAGAAAATTAAAAGGCAAGAAAAGCTGAAATACCTCGGAGTAACATTCGATCGCGGGCTCTCTTATAAGTACCATGTTGAGCACATCACACAGAAATGCAGGAGAGGTCTAGCAGCCCTGAAAAAAATGGCCGCGCCGAGTCTGGATCAGAGATTACTTTCTCTTCGTTATCATCAGCTAGCAGTGGCGGTTCCAGGGGGTTGTCATTGGGGGTGCTGCACTGTTCATTCATTTCAAATACTATACATAATAGTCACAAATTGTGACCACCATGTGAAATATCAACCCAGACACAAATGATTAGTGTCTTATCTCATCTAAAATCTGTCAAGAAGTTCTGAAAAGTTATTTTAAAAGTTTACAGCAACTAGGAGTAATCATTGGCAGTCGTAGCAGCTTCCCGAGTCACAAATCGGTTACACAGACTTGTATGCACTATTTCTCGTGTTTAAAATTTTCATTGTAACTTCCCTTTAATGAGAGATAATTTACACGAGCTGCGATCCGTTGCAGCTCATGATAAAAAATTAAAACCAATCGTAATTCGTCTCTAGCTGTGTGTATGACAAGCATTCGCTTATAAGAGGTCAAGGTCACTTGAGCTGAAATCGTTCGCAGCACATACGGTGTTAGATAATTTTTTTTTTTTATTTAACCCCTCCGGTGTAACCTCAATTTTTTGGTCTGTCCGTATTATGTATTATAATGTAGTAGAGACAGCAGTATGCAGTCCTTTTCTTTGGGAGTGCTGCAGCTCTACAGCTCATTAAAGAAAGCCGCCACTGTCAGCTAGTCATATCGGTCATTGAATATGGGCTGGGAATACTCACGCTGTCAGTAACACAATGATAACGACTAGAACGCATTAAAAATGAAGGGATGCGTATTGTCTAGGGCTGTACGCGAGATACCCCCATTGTGACAATGAGTTACATGCTTGGAGTGCTGTCGATTAGATCCAGAAATGCGATGACCCAGGCAAAAGCCTGAATGCGAGTAACCACAGACAAATGGCACCCCCTGCATGGAAACATAGCTGACATTAAGGGAGCAAGAATAAAGAGAGAGATGTCATGGATGGCACAGGCAGAGACAATGATCAAGCAGGTGGCCACAGTTGAAAATATATTCAAAGGGGAAGAGTGGAGTATGTCAGATGAGAACTGGATTAACTACCAGCAAGTCATCATCAGCCTTGGCAGAGAGTGTAGAACATGAGGCAATGGAAAAGCAGAACTGGAAATTAATCAACTGATACATGATCATGCCGGGGATAATGATGCCATTGTGTATACAGATAGGTCTTCGATCCGTAATGAGAAATCAGGTTGGGGCTTCTCTGCTAGGACAGGGTAGAATCGTCGCCGAACATAGCGGGGCTTACAAGATAGCAACTTCCAGCATGAGAATGGAGGTCGAGGCTGTTACTGCAGCCTTAAGGTGGCTGACTGAAACTTCATTAACAAGGCAGTCATTGTGTCAGACTCTCAGTCCATGCTTCGAAAGGTTCAAAGTAGTTGGTTGCAGCATGAATGGAAAACATTCATAGAAGCTTCGAGTCTACAAGAGCTGGTGTGGATATACTGTCCTGGTCATGCAGGGGTACGTGGTAATGAGAGAGCTGACAGACTAGCATCAAGAGCACCTACAGTGGGGACAGATGTATGTATGGATAAGGGAGGGATACCGACCACAATTAATGATTGCCTGTAAGAGAATGACATTGCAGTAGATGAATCATCAAGGTTAAGACTGTTGGAATTTGGTATCAAACGTCAGGCTAGCAGAGATGGACGTATGAGAGGATGCACCTGTCGTGTATACAACCAGCGAGCTACAGGAACAGTTAGCATTCACACACTTCCACATATACTGATGGAGACTGAGCACCTATGGGTTTGCCCGCAATGCAGTGATGTCGATTCTGTTCAACAATAACAATAACCTATAGATACTGGCAATTGTTTGCTGGAAGTGTTGACAGTTCATATTAAAATTTGTTGTTTACTTACTTTTGTTAATGTCAGTTTTCACGTGTCATGTTGTTTATATAACTTTATTGTTTATCTTTATTTATGAGCCGTTTATTCGTTAAAAAAAAAACAAAATGTAACTTAGTTTGTTAAATCGTGTGTTTGTTTTTATTTATTATTTATTAGCGAGGTTTTAACTTTTCTCTTATTTGTTTTTCTTAAATAGTAATACTTTGATTACACTAGTCAACAAATTTTCAAAAGTTATTTGTACCAGAAATTAAATATACCATTTCTTATTGATTTTGACATGCTGATTTCAAATATCATAATGAAATTCACCAATTGGCTCTGGTTTTTTTTTAAATGATGAATTTACATTACAGTCATTCAAATAATGTATGCTTGTTTAATTCTCTGGGGTGAACAGCTAATCTTTCTACTTTAGCATTATAAAAATTGTGGTTACATACTCAATTAATTGATATTTCAACATAAAATGATAGAAAAAATAAAAACATTATTTAAAGTTCACATATCATGTTTTAAAAAGGCACATTTGAACCCATTCCATCATTATTCAGTCACTGTTCGAGCTCTCTTTGCTTGAGGTGTCTCTTGTCACAGTCCAACAGTAATCAGCAAGCATTGAAGGGCTCCAACTGCCTTGATACCTTGTCTCCATAGCAGCAATGTCCTGGTGAAATCGTTCACCATGCTCATCACTGACCGCTCCACAGTTTGACGTAAAGAAATCCAGATGAGAATCCAGAAAATGAATTTTCAAAGACATGTTGCAGCCAAGACTCTTATACTTCAGAAGGAGATTTTCTACAATTTCATTGTAATTATCAGATCTGTTGTTTCCAAGAAAATTGTCCACCACTGACTTAAATGCTAGCCGTGCTGCTTTTTCCTTGCCATGCAACACGCAAAGAAACTCGTCATCATAAAGAAGTTTTCGAATTTGCGGACCAACAAATACTCCCTCTCTTATTTTAGCTTCACTCAGTCTTGGAAATTTTCTGATGAGGTATTTGAAAGCCTCATCTGTTTTCTCCATTGCCTTGACAAAGTTTTTCATGAGACCCAGCTTAATGTGCAGGGGTGGCAACAAAATCTTGCTGGTGTCGACAAGTGCTGGGTTCTCAACGTTCTTACTGCCAGGCTGCAATGACTGCCTGATTGGCCAATGTCTTCTGATGTAATGGTCACTTCGTGCACGGCTATCCCACTCACAGAGAAAGCAACAGTACTTGGTGTATCCACCCTGTAGTCCAAGCAAAAGAGCGACCACTTTTAAGTCACAGCAAAGTGACCAATGATGATGATCGTAGTTTATACACTTCAAAAGCTGCTTAATGTTTTCATAATTTCTTTCATATGAACTGCGTGACCAACTGGAATTGACAGTAACACATTACCATTATTCAACAAAACAGCTTTAAGACTCGTCTTGGATGAATCAATGAAAAGCCTCCACTCTTCCGGTATGTAATTGATTTTGAGGGCTGCCATTAAACCAGAAATGTTGTGGCACGCAGAAAGGTCACCCTCTTTGAAAAAGAATGTAATAAGCGGCTTCTGGCAGTTCCTATACACAGAAAGTGTAACATCTTCTGCCAGGAGATTCCACTGTTGCAATCTGGAACCCAAAAGCTCCGCCTTGTTCTTTGGTAAATTCAGATCTCTTACATGATCATTCAGTTCACCTTGGGTTATTAAGTGTGGTTTAGTGGATGTAGTTTGCTCAAAATCTGGGTCGCTTGAGGTTGATGGTTCCGGACCACCAATGTCCTCTTCTTCATCAGTGGAAGCAGCAGAAAATGATTCTGGCACTTTGGGAACTGGTAGGTCATCGCTATGTGGTACCGGACGTATTGCAGAGGGGATGTTTGGATATTCCAGAGTCCAATTTTTCTTCTTTGATATGCCTTTCCCAATTGGAGGGACCATGCAAAAGTAACAGTTGTTGAGATGATCAGTGGGCTCTCTCCAAATCATTGGGACTGCAAAAGGCATAGCTTGCCTTTTGCCTGTCAACCACAGTTTAAGATGTGCTGCACATGTATTGCAGCATATGTGTGGCACATGTATTGCAGCATATGTGTGGCGCCCAGCTCTTATCTTGATCTCCTATTCTGCAGCCAAAATACAAACTGTACGCCTTCTTAATCACTTTAGTTATATTTCGTTTTTGTGATAGAAATGTCACCTCACCACATATATAACAGAAATTATTAGCACTGTTCACACATGTCCTAGGCATTTCTAACTACGATACTTTTGGTAAGGACAAATGCACTAACTAATGGCAAAATTTTATCAGAGATAAGATATTTATACACAAAGGTGATGTAATCATAGGTAGGATTGCATCATCAACTTCTAGTTACATTTTTATTGGTCGTTAGAAAAAATTATGCAATTGCCCACAACAGTTGCGTCATATATATAAATTGACCGTAATTAAATAAACTAGTAGCATATATCTTGAAAACTAGAGCCAATCAACATTTTTGAATGTCATTTTCGTTTTCAGCACACCAAAGTTAGTTAAGATCAGCTATTTTCATTTCTGGTACATTTTGGTTGTTGACTAGTGTTATTATTATTATGATTGTCACTGTTAATACGCTGAGGTAAAAGAGGGACTTGGGTATCCTCATCAAGTGTACATGTACCACCATGACAGGAGGATTTCAGGCACCTCGAATCCTCCTGTGTCCCGGAGTTGGGGACATCCAGATGCTGGGATTCAGAGGCACCTAGCCCCCGATGTATGACCAGGAAGACAGCTGGCTCTACTGATCCCTTACCAATGTCGTGGAAAAAAATAATGTCAGTAATAACAATATGAATAAGATTGGTGCACTACTAATAGTATGTTCATTAATAAAAACAAAACTCAATCTTTGATTATCTCAACCCGCCAAAAGATTCTGCACTGTCAACCAAATACGTTATCTTTATCTCTAGATGGAGAACGTATTAAGCAAGTTACGGACCACAGCCTGTTGGGTGTGGTCATCGACCAGTCTCTAAGCTGGAAGTCACATGTCTATTTCATCGCAAACAAGATCTCACAAAAATTGTTTCAACTCTCAAAAATCAAACATTTTTTATGTCCGCACTCTAGACTTATATTCTATTATGCACATATTCAAAGTCACCTTTCTTATTGCTCAAATATCTGAAACGCATAGAAATCCTACACAAAAGGGCGTACGACTTGTTTGCCTGGAATGATAACATTCCCAGTGCTCAGCTGTTTTCACAGCTGAATGTTCTTCCTCTTAAAAAATTCTTCTTTTTTCCAAGATCTCCTATTTGTGCATCAAATATTACATTTATACTTGCAAAAGTTCTTTCGAATTAAATACTGTCATTTTTTATACGTGGCGCGACTTTTTTTGACCTTTCAAAAACGTCGAACTGACCTCTTCCGAAGTTGTTTTAGTTATGCAGGTGGTTTAGCATGGAATTCTCTAACCCAAGTCTGTCAAAACTGATAATTTACACCACATTCAAAAGACATCTGGCCTATTCACATTGTCATGAAATCATTTGTTCACACAACATTTAACGACAATTCTGTTTCAGTTATTTCAACGTTTCCACGAGCATTTAACTATCATTGTAATATTTTTATTTTAAATTGAATTTTTTATATTAAGTAGCTCTATAGCTTGACCTCTCTCTCTCTCTCTCTCTCTCTCTCTCTCTCTCTCTCTCTCTCTCTCTCTCTCTCTCTCTCTCTCTCTCTCTCTCTCTCTCTCTCTCTCTATGTGCGTGAATGACTATGAGTAAATGTACTTGTCTGAGCTAAGTTTCTGATTGTGATAATATTATTAATTGATCCTGTCTGAAGTTGTTAATATTTTAATTTTTAACACACTGTAAATTGTATTGCAGGGCAGAAATGTAAAAAGGCAATTATGCCTATTTCTTTACCCTGATGAAATAAAGATTTCGTTCGTTCGTTCGTTCGTTCGTACCCTTTTGGAATATATATATAGATATAAGAGCCGTGGTAGCACAGTGGTTAGTGCACTGGCTTCCTAGCTCGGTGGTCCATGGTTCGATCCCCAGTTCAGGTGGGATTTTTTAGACCGCAAACGTCTCCGGGGTCGACCCAGCCTCATGAATTGGGTACCTGTAAAGTTTCTTTTCTTCTTTCCACTCTGTAAAGTGTCAGTCGGTGTGCTCTGTAAGGAAGAGTGGTGTGTTGTTGAGATCAGGCATGCTCCAGTCTACCCAGCTGTAAATGGGTAACTCACCCTAGTCCTGAGTTAGGGAAGGCAAAGGCTCCAGGGGAAGCAGGCCCTAAACTTGGTCACTCCAACCGACGCAGGATGGTGTATGTATGAAGTAGAAGTGTAGAGTGTGATTACCGCGAATGGTGTACTGTTCGTGTGCTGACCAATATAACCACTCATACACTTGTGTCTACAAGGCACCAATGCAGACTGCTGGAATCTTTGTTTACTCAATTTATTCAGACGTACACACTGGGACATACGAGTACATCATGGTCGTTTTATTTCAATATCTATTTTATAACGCAAGGGCAACAACTGCTTGAAATTTATTGTCACTTTTCTCGGTAAGCATTTGTCTTCTCGCGTTGGTATCGAATGCAGTTAAGTTTGAGCTGTGGTCATTTTGCGCTGGACTGCGCATGACTTGTCTTGCTTCTTGGTCGATCGGTTTCCGCCCACCACTAGTGGAGTGAGCGATTTGGAATGGCGAAAGAGATGCCTCGTTGAAGAGGGGATCTCCGCTATTTTTTTGTTCTGTCAGGGATGTGTAGTCCTCTTATGGATATTTCGTTTATTCGGGATAATACCTCTAGTGTATTTGCACATGCCGGGAGGCGTGATATTTCTGTATTTCTTGAAAGCAAGGTAAATTGACTTTTTCATTAACTCTATCGATTTTGGGTCGTGAGCGATTTCGATTCATAGCCTGTCTTCGAAAGTCGTCGTCACGAGATGTTTTTTTTCCCAGCTCACATGTCGCTGCATTGTACTGCATCGGTTGATGCAGGTACCAAGGACCATTACTTGCTACTTTGTTAAATGAACTAGGTTTGGAAAAACCTTTATTATCTAGAGGATATTTTTGAGGACATTATTTATACTTCGGCAGACGTGTCTGTCTTGCTGAAGTCAAACTAAGGAGAGTGAACTGATCTCATACATCTGGTTATCTCCTGGCTGTTATAGAAAGGGATGGAGTTTTTCACCTGACTACATTTACAGCACTATGAAATATAACATGCATCTGACTCATCATTGTAATGCTGTCTACCGTCTATTGCTGTATTGAATGTTGCTGTGATAATGACTGTTTGATGTGCCTACATATTCGCGTAACCATTTTGTCACTGTGGCGTCCACAATAAATAATGAAGAAAAACGTCAACGGCTGTTACAAGAATCATTGACTTTATACGTCGTGAGTTTACTGACGTCCTATGTGGATTGCCCTGTTATTTTTGTATGAACATTGTTTTGACTGAACACATCTGCACACTACACAAAACCAGACATGCGGATACCATCCATCATCATATGGCATCACGCATCATTTGGTGGCCATAAGCTGGTTTGATTCTGGTACCAGCAAACACGGGGTCCCTTACCCACTTCATTTTCAACAAGAATTCATCAGCATCCTTCAAGAAATTAACATTCTTCAATACAGTCAACATCTTCAAAATTTTCAAAGTACTCGGCGTTGCCCGGTAAAAGTCAAAATTTCAACTTTTTGACGGAAAACAAGAATTTGACAGTACCCGGCGTTGTTACATGTTGCCGGATAACTCGGACTGCTGTTATCTTTTACGCAAGTCAAGCAAGTTGCTGCTGTCAAGGTTCCAGTGCTGTCGTTTTTGTGAAGGTCAAGTGCCGGTTGAAACGGGTTGTTTTCTGAAGAAGGCCAAGTACCGATTTCCATCAACTTACTTTTGGATTAGAAGGTCAAGTGCCGAAACAACTCAACACACAGTATTTCAGAAGCTCTTGTACCATCGTGTTAGCAGTGGAAGCAGTTCAGATGTGCCATCATCGTTGGAGCTTCGCTCTTTAGGACGTTGATTGACATCCGTTTTTTCTGCTGTTCTACGATTGGAAGCCTATAAGTTAAGTGGCCTGTTTGTATGTAAACTGTGCCCTTATACTTCTGCTGAGTCTTCTGTGTATCATCTCATTCTATATGTTATATATGTTTATATGTTATTTGTATATTTATATGTTTATATTTCAGCGGGTTCTCGGTTGGGTGGTGTCTCCGTTAGATTATGCCACGTCATAGAGGTCGTCTATTGTGAGCGTTTTCTGTAGGGTGAGCAAATTTCCGATACTGGAATTTGCTAAGCGACTTCTGTTGCTATTTATGTTAGCTGTGATGACATGTTTTAATATTGTTTTCGTTATTATTTCACATTCTTTAGTTTTGTTTTGATTTGTTTGTATTTGTTAGCCTACTCTTGTCTATAATTTAGTTTCATACAACATTTTTGTTTATAACTG